>JARHVA010007589.1:165000-646625 GCA_037957365.1 Torreya grandis | reverse complement strand
TCACTAGTCTAGGAGATGTTCTTGTCTAGCAGGCAGTAATGTAGGGATTCTTCAAGTTTCAAATCCAACAGATCTATTTTCCAATGTTAGAATAATACTACCATTACTAAGATAAAAAAATGTGATCAAGTTAGTTGAATACTTGTATGCCTCTATAAGATCACTTATTTTGGTTGTATTGTTAGATGTCCACCATATTTTTGGATTAACTTCTAGAATATTTCATATCTTATTAGTCATTGTAAAATTAAATATAAGGTAAAAATAATGTATGTATCTATAAAATTACCTTTGTCAATTTCCTTCATTTCAAGATAATTTTATTCATCTATTTAAGGCATAATTATAGGTCTTTTTTTACTATTTTTATTTTATTTATATTCAATTTTTCTCTTGTGCCCTATTTTATGGGTTGGCATAATGTTTTTTAAACCTAAGTCCACATTACCATAAATGTTTTTGGTGAAATTGATTCCTCTTACACCTCTATTGGATGAGTCTAGTGGTAAGAAGGAAATGAATGAAAAGCTACCAAGCTAGCTAATGATAGAAACAAACCACAAGAGAAGAAGAAGAATAAACCAAAAACTTAGTGAGACAATGAATGATATTTATTATTCAACAAATGCCCTTATTTATCCTTCTCCTTACATTGGCCTATAAAGGATTTTCATTTTCTTATCACATGAATCTATGACATCTCCTTATGCTTATTTGACTCATTTTTACCTTTTTCACTTATATATTAATTTTTTCCTTTTTACATAATTATAATAAATCACACTTCCTTTACCTATGCTAACACTCACCAAAACCAAATAGGCATCTTGCCCTGAGACACACAAAGACCCTAATCAATCAAGTTTTTATAAAAAATTTTCAATTACAAAATATTTGAGATAACTAACATACTCCTAGTCTCCATAGACTCTTTCTAAAGTTCCTACTCTTTTACTACTCTACCTATCTATTAAAACCTCAAAATACATTTTTAATATTAAAAAACTATAAATTCTTGACATAAAATTTTGCCAAAATTAAACCATCAACAAGATAGCAAGGATAAAATAAATAATTCATGCTCTACCCATGTAGCTACCTTTTAAAACTATTAAAAAATCCTTGGATGTTTAATTTACTTCACTAAAACTTTGTCTTATTTCTACCAAGCAGTACATATTTTCTAAATAAATAATGCATGATAGGAAAATAGTTGTATTTCATTGTAGAAGAACCAAAAATCTCGATATATTTATCAATCCAACAATATTTAACTTTAAAACATGTACCAAATAAATAATTGTGACACATAAAACCTCCATAGGTTCCATTTATATTCAACTAGATCGACATCTAACTTGGATACTTTCTTCATTGACTTTGCCCTTTCTATATATCATTTAACCTTGGCAACATGGAGAGGTGCACATGCCCTTCGAAAGTTATTGTAGATGTGCCTTATTCAAATTAATGAGGATATAGAATATATATAGAGAAATATATTTATGATTTGGGATGACATATAATAGATTATTAGCTTCAAAATTCTTCATAATTTTCCCTTCAGTTGTGCCATCTAAATGATGCAACATAGTTTTACAAAGAACTATAACAATCAATGCTAAAATGCATAATAATGAGGGGAATATTAGAGACTACATGGAGATACAATTAACATTTTATAAGGAAATAATAATATTAAATCTTATTGAAGGGAGTATCAAAATAATATTGTAGTTGAGGCTAAGCCTATTAAGCTCTGATGATGACCCCATAATTGAATTCACTTGGGCACAATTACTGCTCTTTAATCTTAATAATAATTATGGACATTTGATATTATAAAGTTAACAAAGGGGCCATTTTATTACCTAGGTAGATATGAATACAAATACATATAAATATACAACCAACTTTCCTTTTTAGAATTGACCTCAAATAATGAAGATGAGGAAGAACATGCTTTCAAGTTGTGATATAATAGTAACACCAATAGAACACCCTCTCTAAACAAGAATGCCCTAAATAGTTGAGTGCTAAAATGAATTTATGAGCTATGCCATATATGTATGCAACTTCCCATAAATTATTGGTAGACTAGATAATTGGGAACATAACAATGATCAATAACATATGCTCCTAGACAAACCATTCTTTTTCACATGTCCTAGTCTCATCAACCACAATAGAGGAAACCATGGAAATAAATTATAATGAAATCATAACCATAAAAATAATGACCTGGTTTTGAGTGAAAATAAATGATAAATGAAAATGTACACCATTTTTGGCTAAGTGTAGTGACAAGAAGGAAATACATGAAAAAATACTAAGCCAACAAATGATAGAAACACACCATAAGAGAATAAGAATAATAAACCATAAACTTAATGAGACCATAAATGATGTTTATTATTAAAAAAAAATAGACTAATTTATCCTTCTCCTTACATTGGCATATACATTTTTTCCCTCTTTTTCTCACATTACTCTATGGCTTTTCCTTATGCATATTTGACTCATTTTTTCCCTTTCCATTTATATATTAATTTTCTCCTTTTTACATAATTATAATAAATCACACTCCCTTTACCCATACTATCAACCTCAGAGGGTTAGATTATTTCTCTTACTTCATAGTGGATTTTAATTTGTCTAGGAGTTTTAAAATCTTTTTTTCTATGCTCCCTTTCACTCTAGGGTTGTGCTTTTTATCATGTTATTATTAAACCTATCTTATTGCATGTTATATATGATTATATTTTATGCTAATTAAGAAGGATAGATCTAAGACACTTACTAAGTGAAGTGATAGATTGAGTGGTAAACATATTTGTTTTATTAAAATTAATTTTTTTGGTACTCATGTTAATTTCAAAAATTAAATGGGTATTGTTCATGAGGTCAATGCTTATTTCATTGATACAATTTTGAATTATATTCAAATGATATAAACATGAATGATAAAGATGTAAATAATTTGAATGAGAATGTGTTTGATGATAATTGTATAATTGATACTTATTTTGCTGATAATTCCATGAATAATGATGATGTGGTTAAATAAAGGGTAAATTGACCTAATAAATTTAGATTATGTTAGAGAAAATCCCAGTGAAATGTATTAAATATTAGTTGTGACTAATGGACATAAAAAAACAAAAGAAGTTAGGATTATGTATAAAAATAAATAAATGTTACTATTGGAATGTCTTTCATCCTAAGTCTTTGATTTTGTACAAGTGTTATTAATTAAATCCTAGATGCATATGCTTTGTTAGTCATCCCACTATCTGATTTTAATTATACATCATGTATAGGAAGTAGTAGTTGTCTTGAATGGATTATTTTAAATAGAGAGCATGTGTAAGAGGAAATAATATCCATTGAATATTTCATGTTTAACATTACTCAAAGGATGTTTCCCCCCCAAAAGAGGCTCTTGATACTTTATAATGTGTTTCTTTCATTTCAAAGCAATTTATTTTAATTATAATGTATATTCTCTATCTTTTTGTTGTTAGATTAATTTATTTGTAAGAAGGATAATATCATACAGTATAGAATCTATTCTAGGGTTGTGTTTCACATTAAATTTAGTATTTTAGGGATTTCTATGACTTCCCACCATATTATTTGAACCCTACCAAACATGATTTTGGTGATAAAAAAGTGGTGATATAAGTGGCAAAACTAAGCCTTTTGCCCTAAATTTATGAATTTATTTTTCACTCCAAGTAGTTCTTTTTTTTTTAATTTTTTAACATTAGAAACCTTGTATTGGAAATTTAAAAATATACTCATAAGATTTTTCATTTTTGATTAAGCACATGAGATGAGTGTGTGAAGTGAGGTGGGATTTGAAACATCATCACATTTCCCT
This sequence comes from Torreya grandis, assembly GCA_037957365.1. Classification (NCBI taxonomy): domain Eukaryota; kingdom Viridiplantae; phylum Streptophyta; class Pinopsida; order Cupressales; family Taxaceae; genus Torreya; species Torreya grandis. Next base: position 642,742 of record JARHVA010007589.1, on the reverse strand, counting down.
AGATAAATTTTTTATATGAACTTGAGCTTCCATGTAAACTATGGTATATAATAATAACCCATAGTTTTTTAAAATTGAGAAATAGATAACCTTTGCCCATCTATAATTTGTGGTGTTTTAGAAATAAGTTAACCCCAAGAAATTATTCCCATTGTATCTCAAATTTAAGATAGTGGGATATGGGTGTTTTATCAATAATTGGAGATTAGGAGGATGAGACTAATCTAATTTAAATAAATAATTGAGTAAATTAGAATGTATAGGTTATGCAATAAATACACAATACTAATTTATAAACTTACTATTTTTAGAAATATACCAAAAGGGGAATAAATAAGACAAATAATTTAGCTAGAATCTAGATATGATAGATTGTAATAGAGATTATGTAATCAACTACAAGAATATTTGGAGTCATTATGAATCATAAACATATATCCACATTTGTATCAGACAAGGTCACACTATTTATATAAGGTTGACCTACACTAATGTCTTTAGGGTGAACTAACATCAATTATCATTCCCCCTCTATGTGAATTCTGGTTGGTGCACCTCTACCTATAGGTCTTGTATGATTGTTTAGGAGATTTTGATCTACTATAGGAGCCACTATATGCCTTATTATTCAATTGGAACCCTGAATTGAGTATAATGAGAAATAAATGTAATAAGTGGGAAAAGGGGATTAGGGGCTATATTTATGATTGAATTCAACACCCCACTAGGTTGAACACTACCTACATACCAATACTTCAAAGAGGGATCAAATTTCATTTATTTCTCCCATACTACACTAGTGTGTGTGAAATACTAGTGTAATGCTATATGGTGGTGTAATAAAGGGTGTGACTAAGTGATTGAATAATTATTTATGACCTTGATTATATATTTAGACCTAGCTCAGGGATATTTGGGTTATAAGGACTCATAATTGGCAAGAATTGATGATTTATTCTCAACTTATAGTCAGATATTTTAGTATTTTCAATCATAAGAGCATTTTTACAATTAGTGAAAAAATGAATGGAAAATATGCCTATATATTGGGTATTTTAGGAATTTACTCAAATTAGAACTATTAAATGTGTGATATGAACAATTAGTTGAAATTTAATTTGATAAATTAGCCATTATTTGGTAGGAGGAAAAAATGAGTGGATTCAAACACTATCAATGAGCAAGATTGTTCTAAAGGAGCCATTTGGTCTGAGGAACATAGATAACTAAACTAGAGGTGTTAATAAATATAATGATGAGTTTAGGATACCTGAAAAGGATAATATGAATGCTTATTATCATAATTGCTTAAATATAGATGGCAATCCACATAAAGGTAGAGGAATGGCAGTTTGGAACAATGGAATTAAGCATAGGCTTAGTGCCCATAAAGAGTGGTGACAAGTGAATTATTTTAAAATTAAATGATATTTTTAGTGTCTAAAATTTTACCCCTTTTATTATAGTATAAAAAAATTAAAATTATTAGATTAAAATGAAGAGTGTTAAACCTGAACTTAAATATGAAGAACAATCTTGAAAGTAGGCCACATGCTAAACTGTGATTTATGTAAACCTACAATGAAACATGTATATATAAATCCTTAGGAAAATAATTTAAAATAAAAGACAATAAAATATGGATCAAATAATAATGAATGAATACCCCTATTTTGGTACATAAATCATTGGATTTTCTAATACAAAATTGGTGACTAGAGAGTGTAGAACCCTTGGAGATTTTTTGTTGTTGAAATACTTGGATTAGACTATGCATGACATAATCCTCATTTTAAGGAGAGTGTGATTAATAAATAAATATGTTCTTGACTTCATCATCTCATAACTCAACATTTTATGGTGGATTGGAATCCCTGTATGAATTTGAATAGATCATTCTAGTGCATAAAATGGTACAAAAAGGTGACTCAACTACTATAGATGGAATGAAATTAATTATAGTATAAAAAATTGAGTAAAAAAATTATCAGGTGCCATGCACATAACCCAAATATGATATTGAGTAAATTAATTCTAATAATTGAGTAAAATAAACTAGATTTTTGAGAAAAAATGTGTAATATTATAGAACACATGTCATGCATTATAACCCCAATTCTGAGCAAAATCTACCATAACTTGTGCATAAATATATAAACTATTTCTAAGTACCTACTAAAAATTATTATACAAATTGGTTATGGTTCTTAGAATTCTAAAAAATCCTATTTTTAACTTATGGGATTAAAGTGATTTATTTTGGACAAACCCAACTGGTGCTATTATCCAAATGGTGAAATTTTGTCTAAAAATATTGTATGATTATAAAATAGTATGAATTATGGTTGGATGATAAAATAACATATTTTATTTTCTATGCAATTGACTATTTCAACTTAGTTTCTAAGATAAGACACTATAGAAAAACATACATAGTGTCATGTATAGATATATGTTAGTAATGAGGCATGTAGTGAATGAATAATTGATACTAAGTACTTGAAACTGATACATAACTACTCAAAAGAGATGCATGATATCCATCATGGAATTATAAAGAGAGGAGGATGAATTATATCTATCAAGGCATAAAAATCTAAGAAAACTATGAAAATCAAGATTCATGGAAATGACACATACACAAAGAACACACACAAGGGCACATAAAGTAAGCAAGATGGCCAAAGGGATGCTAAAAAGGATATGTTCAAATATCACTTACACACAAGGAAACACACAATAAGGCTTAGATACAAAAACAAGAACATGTTCAAATATATGCAATCCAGAGTAATGAATACAAATAAATCATGAGACAAATAAGAAAACCAATAAACATGAATGGATAAGCAAAATTGACCTACATAAGCAATTTGTAAAATGAGTATATTTATCATCCCAGGTATCCATTAAGATATCATTGTGAAAAATAAGTGAGCAAATATTGAAATATTTTGTGTAATGTATTGAATTAAAGTATGAAAAATAGGGATAGTCATAGCATGACAAAATGTGTAAAATATGGACCCAGTGAACTTCTTGAGATGGTAAAAATATTTATAAGGTTTGTGACTAGTTTGAATTTGAAAAATTAGTATCTATGTTCACTATGACAAGTCTTTTAGAATCAGACAAGAGCATAGTGCATGGCTATCTATATTAGAGTGGTTTTTTCTATGTAAATTTTATGGGTCTGAGATAATATCACCACCTAAATCTGTATCTGAAAGTGACAACTTGTATATTCTAAAACTCATTCATGTATAATTGTGAAACATATTTGGTATAAATCTAGATATAAAGAAAGACTCCACATACTAAAACATAAATCAACTGATGTAAATGAACTACACATGTCATGCATAAGTCCTAGTTTTTAATTATGTTTTAGATTTATTTATTTTTATTTTGTGAATATAAAAAATTAAAAAGACAACATATTAACCAAGGAATCCCACACAAGAGCCTCACAATCAATAGGTAATGAATCTAATGATGGAAGGACAACATCTCATAAATGAAAAGTACCATGACATTGTAAAGTAATTGATTTGAACTTAGAATTTTAAAATTGATTTGGATTTGTAACACAATTTCCATTTTCATGATCATAATTTGTATTATTTTATTATGTTGTTTAACATTGTGAACTGTAGGACTCTTTGAAACCCATCATGGAGTACAATAACTTAACGTAGGATCATCACCTTCTATGATAAATTTTGGATTTCTCTTATTGTTTTTGAGTATTTATTGGGTGTTTTTGGTCTTTAATATACTTTTTCAGTCATTTGTATTTTTTAATAGTACATGAAATTTTAATTGGATCTTTCTAGGCATTTTCTCACCAAAATTGCTAATTTGATTTTTTTAAATTTCTTTCTTTGGTTTTATGGTCTAGATCATGTTTTTGTTAAGATAAAAGGTTGGAAATTGGTTTTTTTATGGGTATATTAGGTGTTAGGATGGTTTTTATTATTTTTCCACCTTTGTCATCATATTTTTCATGTTCAAACATTTTTTAATGTCCAAGAAGTCAAATTATTCATGCATGAACCTACATTGGAGGTAAACAAGATTCAGTTAGAGACAATATAAGAACTTAAATTGCATGAATAAGTTTAAGGGAATTAATTATCCAATTTATAATAATGTGGATTTCTCCACGAAATAATAATAAGGTCTAAATTTGAAAAGAGAGTACTATCTCAATTTTTTGGGTATGCTTGTGTAATGTCAAGAATGTTAATGAATGAAAAAGCTCTTGGATAAAATTGTAACTTCATTAAACACTCTTGGTAAGTTTTATTGTTTATAGATTATTTATTTCTTGGTGTTTTTATATTATATCATTCATCTACAAGTTTAAAAGAGACAAATTGAGGCTTTAAGAGCATTTTGTGTAACATAATCAAGTATTAAGTGATTTGAAAGCTTTCTTTAGCTTATTTTCAAGCACTTTGATGATTGGAATGGTGTTAGAAAGTTTTCACTAGGTGAGTGGAACTTGTTTAATTATCATGAAACCCTTGTGAATGCTAAATCTTATTCAAACTTCAAACATTTTCTTACACAGTCTTGTACCCTATATTCTATGTATTGTCCAGGTGAGTAATTGAAAATTTTGAGTTTATTTGTAATTGAGTTGAGTTCTCTTTCAATGCACATAGTATTTCAATGTTGGAAAAAACCCCATTCTAGTGGTTTTAGTTTTTGAAAAATTCATTTAAGATTGAAATCATCAAATTTTCACCTCTTAGTCTTGTATAGAGCCCTACCTAGGGTTTCTGGGCATTTCATGGTTTAACAAACTAGAAACCTTCTTTTAGACACTAGAAAACCACACAAAATGGTTCTAGATATTAAAACTCCCCTAGACCACACTAGGACCCCCTAGGGACCATCCCACAACTCTTTAACCACAAACCTAAGTCAGGTTAGCTAACTAGCTAACTAATTAACCCTCCTTGACCAAACTTAACCTTTGACCCTTGACCACTGATTGTCACCCTAACCATCAATGGTTAGGCCTAAAAATCAATGATTAGGGTCCTACTACTTGAATAAAACACCCACTTTAACTACAAATTTCTTTTTTTTAATTAGCTTACCTAATCCTCTTGTGGATCATTACATGCCAAAACTAAATTTAGACAAGAAGTTAAACTTCTTCTTAAACCTACACTTCCACCTCTCCAATTTTCCTTTCAAGAGATTCCTATATCAAGAGAGAAATAGGAGGTGAAATGTGGATCCAAAAATTATCAATAGCTTCTTATATTAGAATTTTTAGGGTAGGTCACTCTTCTAGTGAACCAACAAGTATGATAGAGATCCAAAGTGCTACCATCCATTGGATAAAAACTAAGTATCATTACTCTATTGAAATTTCTCCAAGCTTCACCAACAAATCCCTCAACTCTTTGTTAGATTAGTAACCAAAAATCTAAGTATTTGTTTTAACTAATTAGTTATTTTGTTTCTATTTTGCAACCAACCCAACCTAAACCCACCTTCTAGAATATCATGTTATAATCTCATCAACCAAATTTAATAAACCAAATGAGAACCTAAATTAATCATTAATGATCACCTTGTCTATCAATGGTCTATCCCAACCACTGACAGTCACCCTAACCACTGAGTGTTACACCCAACTATCGATGGTCACTATTAGACAAATAAATAACAAACTATTTTCACCCACCAGACCTTAACTAAATCTCAATTTTAGACCTCTTGCCTGATCATGAAACTTTACCTTATTTTTTGGGCCATACCTAATTCATTTAGTATTGATATTAATCTATTTATTGCTATAACTAGTCAAATCTATATTCTTGTATTACATTTTAGTATCTTTTGTTGTTTATGTAAATACGTTATCTTTTGATTTCTAAACCTGATTATCTTAAAGTGTGGATTGATAGCTTATAAAAGATATATTGTTTTTTGGATCTATATTACTAGGTAATCCACCATACTATCTAATTAATTAACCATTTCTTTGAGTGATTTCTTATCTGCAGGTCATTCCTCCCAAACCAAGGAGGAGTTCTCTATAGTCATCTTATCAACGTGTGTACAACATATCAGGTTATACTAACCATACCTTTCTTTATTTTATTTTATATTTCTTCTAAATAATATAGGCAAAATTTCTTTGAAACTTTTTGGCACTCCTAGTGGGACCCTTAAGTTTTTTCTTGGGTTCATAGTTGCATCTAGGTACTTTTTCTTCTTATTTTTATGCTCATATAATGAAATCAAAATCTCATTTTGGGCATAAAGTTGATTAAATACATTGTTTTATTAATTATTTTATCTCATATAGATTAATTAATCAAGTGAATCAATCATAGCTTCACTCTTATTATAGAGAGGATTACAAAGTAAGTTAGTTAAGCATTAGTCCATAAATGATGAAACATGCATAAAGAACTAACTAACCAAGCCTATCTATTCCTATGGGAATTAAAAAGGATAAAAAGAAAAAAATGAAAGAAAGAAACACCATATTACCTTCCCAAATGGATTCACCATACCCATGTGGCTCAAAATCATGTTCTCCCTTGATCAAGAATCCTTGTCTTTTTCAACAATGGTGGTAAACTCTTCCAATGCCTCAAGAACACTCCATAAAACCTAGGCTCATGATTCCAAATGACTAAGATATCCTATAAATGAAGCTTGCATATATGATTAAATGCAAAACCCTATGGAAATAATTTAACATTATAACTTTGCAATATTCAAGTCTAAATTCATGCCCATGGCCTCTCTATTTCTAGATTTTTTAGATTGGTTAGGATCAACCATGACCATCCATCCCAAGATTAGGATGTGTGGAAATGGATAATCCTAATATTTAGAATTAAATCCATAATTATCTTCATCATGACCTTATAATATGGGGCATTGAAGAGGTATAAGAGGCATTAATTAGGTATGGGTGACCCATAATCTTGATATTTATGGCATTTATGGCCTAGGGATGTCTTCCCAAGAAATGATGTCACCTGATAATGAAAATAATAAGAATCAATTTTAAAAAATAACTATTCAACAAATCTCATGGAAACTCCACTTAAGTTCTTGATTTGGATTAATTAGCCTTAGACAAGGTTAATCAACATTTGTGCAATTATTTGAAAATTGGCCCTTAATTAATCAAAATGGTCAGAAAGTCATATTACTAAGTTGTAATTTATATCAAGAAGAATTATAAGGTAACATTAGATGCATAAAAACCATAATTACATTTAGGATATTTCTAACACAAAATAACAAAGGTATGTGGCATGTACTAATGAATTTAGGAGAAAAGAGTGATCCAAAGCACAAAAGGCAAAATCATCATTTTGACACAAAATGAATTGATCAAAGTTATCTAACCTATAAATTTCATTACCCTATTTAGGGATAATTTGACATAAATTTTCACTTGTAAATGAAAATTTCAAACCATTTAGCACATTTTATGGATTTTGACCTAAAATGTGCATTTGAGTGTAATTTGAGTAAGATTGACAATTTCAACACATACGGTGTTAGGAATTGGATGTCTACATTTTGCCCTTATTTGAGAAGGTGTAGTGAGACATTCAAGTGAATTAATGTCTTTTAAAAGAAAATATTTTTCAAGAAGAAATTGGAATATACCCATGATGCCCCCTTGAGAGGACATACTAGGATGAAAGAGAAGGATGGACTCTCAAAAAGAGAGAGAAAGTGAGAGGTTAACCAATGGAATAGATCACATCTAGATGAGTTAATGCTTGCACATGTGATTACCATCAATGATCAAAATATAGTGATAGTTATAATAGGCCCCAAAGATAGGGGGAGTGGGAAAGATGTAATTCATAAATGTAAGGGACACACTATAAATGTACCCAATTTGAGAGTACAAGCTACATGCTTATGGCATTGATAAATCCTGAGACAAGTTACACACTAAATTTTTCCATCATGGGATTTAATGTAGAGATATTAGAATTAGAGGTAAAGAGATAACATTCTACTTCAAGAAGGGAAGCACCACTAGAATGGGGTCTCCAACGAGAATATAATAAGTACTCTAGTAGAGCAGAGTTGATCATGATTAAATAGTTTTACCCTAGTAGGGTGAACCCCAATCATTGATAATTAATAAATAATGATTTTTCCCCTATAGAGATAATTTGTTTCAAATGTGGTTTAGATGTTGTGCCCTAGCATGGGAAATTAACAAGCAAAATATCTCAAATATATAATAAAAAAGATAGGTTAAAGCGAGTGGGCAAAAATGTACATGTGATGGTGTAATGGCTTAGAAAGCCATATAAAACCAAGCATATGAGAATGTACAAAGTGATGAGAGAGATGAAAAGAATAATGAAGATAGCCTAGCTGACCTCAATATAAATTGAGTGCTACCTACATATTTCTATGGACTCATATTCCAACATGAACTTCAGGCCAATGTAGTTCACCCAAGTTTGGGAGAAAATTGAATGAGGAATGATGAAAAATTACCAATATTTGATTAGAATCACAACGTATTCAAAGAGATGCATGTATAGGCATAGAAAAATAATCTTGAAATGTATGAAACCTATAAGCCTAATTCCATATCATGAGCCTAGGTTTTACAAAGTGTTCTTGAGAATCGTTCATCAGAGCTGATGTTGACATTAAGATGTTGAGACTTGAGAAGAAAGTTCTTGCTATAGAAAAATAAATTAGGCATCATAATTATGAATAACTTATAATGACATAATATTCCAATTGCATTAAGCTAGTTCAAATGTGAATATCTATAACTAAGGATAATGGTAAAACAATGACCAAAACCAGAGTTACAATGATTTAGATTTAAACAAAAAAGCAAAAGACAAAGAAAAAGATAAACATAAATGAACCTAAATTGAAATCAAGATATGATCTATCAATAGTTAAGTAAGAATAAAAAATGTTTTAAAAGTAAAAGGTAAGAACATCTTAATGACATGAGACCAAGATATGAATAATCAAGATCCATGTGGACCATCAAGGCATTCTTGATCACAAAAGAGAAAAGCAAAATTAAACAAAAAATAAGACACCAACAACAATCAAATAAACAAAATAGTCCAAAAACAACATAATAACATAGGATCAAGATATAAATAATTTATATCCATGTGAATCATCAAGATATTCTAAAACACAAAAGAGACGAGCAAAAAAAAAAGAAAAACAATCAAGGAAACACAAAACCAATAATGGAGATAAGAAGTAATAAAAAAGAGAAAAGAAGAAGAAATAAAAGGAGAGGTGCAAAATAACAACAAAACACCAATAAAACTAAAATAAACACACACAAATAAAAATCAAGTTATTTCAGTTTAAAGACAAATGTTTATGAATGTGTGGTAGAGGTGTTACTTTCCACCACAACATAACAAAAAATAATGACACAACAATTGTTTCCTAATTAAAGAGGAAGAATGATAGAAGAAATAAGGGAAGAGAAGAAAATAAAAGAGTTGGCCAAGTTGACTTTGGATGTATCAGACAAGTGGATGCTGCCTACATAGTTCCATGGATGCATGTTCCAACATGAACTTCAAGCCAAATGTAGTTCTCCTAGGAAATGGGATAGAATAAAAATAATGATTAGACCAACATGATTTATAGAATAAATGTAATATATGACAAAAAAATGAGAATGGTCTGGAAAATGAGAAGCTAATGAAATGAGAAAGAATGACCTTTCAAAATGGCAAGTGCATGGGACAAGATGAAATGAATTGGTGTTTCTATGCTTGCAAAATGGCAAGAATGTTCGAACTTAATAGTTGATCACAAAATGGTGAGAGCGTGGGATGGTGGAACAAGAATGTAAAAATGTATAGAAGTGTGAGACAATGTTTTTTGTTCTTTTTTGGATCATGTTCTAATGTTTTTGGTATTTTAAAAATATTTCTAATGTTTTTGGAGTTTTTGGAGTTTTTGAGATAAAATATGCACAAGGTGGGACCATCTAGTTCAAGAGATGCATGTCCTAAGAGTAGAGGTTCCCATAAGATAGCTAAGTCAGCTGAAACAACCCATGCTCACAAATAGATGAGAATGAGGTTCTTAATGAAACAAGAAAGACTAGCAAGTTTTGAAACTAAGAAGATTCATCTATTTACTCATCTAAAGCTACACACGACTATCCTAGCTGAACTTCTTTGTGGAAATGCTACTAAAGATGTTCATAATGCTCATGAGACATAATTGAGATCATAATTGGTTAAGGGACAAAAAGTGTTCAAACTTATAACATGACTTAGACATAATGAAGAATATGCCCCTCAAAGAGAGCAATCCAAAATGGGATGAAGAATGTGTTTAGAGTGCCAAGGATTCAAAGCCTTTACTATCAAGAATCATGAAAATTGAACCAAGGTAGTATAAAATGTGTTCAAGGTAAGATAAAAGGTTGGGATAAAATTAAGACAACACAAGTTACCCCCCAAGTCAGGGGTCTCATAGACAATGGTTCAAATCTATTCATGTGTAAAATATTTTAAGGTGTATGATGTTCATGGGCTCTAAAAGTTCTTCACCATTAGGTTTAGCCAATTTATATGCTCTTGATCCATAGTTTATTGTGAAAATATAAGGCCTAACTAATTAGGCCAAAACTTACCTTTATTTTTGGGTTTAGCATTTGTGTTCTTATATTTTTATTTCAAAACTAAGTCACTAATCATAAATTATTGAGTGAGAATGAATTTGTTGTAGCTTCCCAGCAATCTATTCTGATGGGCCTATAATTTTTTTAGGGCAGCCAAATGCTTATCATCAAGAAGTTCTAGTTCTTATAGACATGAGGCTCTATAGTCTTCATCATATTTAATGTGTTCTAGTGATATTCTTAATGATGGGATCTCAATCTTGACTAGGATGATAAATTTATTTCCAAAAATAAGGGAGTATAGAGTAGCTCTAGTTGGGGTGCAATGATTGGTTCTATAAGCCTAGAGGGAAATAAAGAGTTGTAAGTGCCAATTATGGCTACCATCATTAACAATCTTTTTTAAGATGGCTAGAATGGTTTTATTTGATGGCTCAGCTTGTCTATTTCCTTATGGGTTATATGGAGTAGATTTCTTATGCTTGATCTTGAATTATTCACAAAGAGATTTCACATTTTGGTTCACAAAGGATCCATCATTATTGAATATAATATAGGTTGGGATGTTATATCGATAGATGATATAGTAATGAATGAATTTAGCTATTTGCTTCTTGATGACATAAGTGAAAGGAATGGACTCAATCCACTTGGTAAAGTACTCAGTCATAGTCAAAATGTGCTTATGGCCATCTAAACATGTTGGGTTAATTTTCCCAATGAGATCAAGATCCCATGTTAAGAATGACCATGGTGTTGTAATTGAATGTAATGGTAAGGAAGGTGTATGTATCAAGTTACCATGATGCTGATAAGGAACACACTTCTTTACATAATTACAAGCATCTATCTCAATTTTGGGCCAATAATAGTTTGTTCTAAGGAGTTTCTTTTCTAGGACTACACCATTGGTATGGGCCCCACACATTCCTTCATGAACCTCCTTTAGTGGGAGCTTGGATTATCCCAAAGATAAATAATGAATAAGCGTTCCATCATAGCCTTTATGATAAAGCATGTTTTTAAGGAGGATATAATGTGTTAAATGATGAAGGAATAGTTTCTATTGGTTTTTGGAAAGGTTGGTAGGAAATACATGGCTATGGAAATAGTTATAAACATCTTGGTACCATATTAGCTTAGTTGAGGGATTAGGATTAGTAATGTTGCATACCCTCTCTAAATATGATAGAATATGTGTTGGATAAAGAATATTTTCAATTAGGAACTGATACTCTTTAGCACTATCATGCATTTAAATCAAGGAACTAATTTTTATCATGGCGTCAGTAGATCCATTTTTGACTCACAAAACTTTCTCAAACTATAGAGATTTAAAATGTGTTTTGAGGTTAGCAACAATTTGTTTGTAAGGAACAAGCTTATAATCCTTTGTTTGATACTGGTCAGTTGTCTACTTTATGATTAACTACAAATATCCATAGACCTTTAATCTTTGAATATCCTATTTTATATCAAGATAGATCCCTACAACTAATGCCTCATATTCAGCCATATTATTTGTACACTAAAATTGTATATGGAAGGATTTGTCGATCAAATCCCCTTGTGGTCTGATAAATAATTTTCCATCTCTAGACCCTCAAGATATGAAGGATCCATCAAAATAGAGTATCCACTATTTAGGTTCTTGTGATGTTTATTCTATCATCATGATAGAATCATCTATAAGGTCAAAGTTGAGAGGTTGAGTGGCCATAATAGGAGATTTTGCAAGTTGGTCAGAAAAAACTTATCCATTGATTGCCTTTTGATTCTGATACTCAATATCAAACTCATTGAGGAGCATAATCCATTTAGCCATGCATCCTTGAAGAGATATTTTAGATAAGAGTAACTTGAGAGAATCTACCTTGGTGATAACAATAGTTTTATTATTTAGCATATAATGTCATAATTTTTGAGTGGTGAACACCATAGCTAAACATGCCTTCTCAATAGGCATATAATTATGTTCATAAGCTACCAATGTGTATCTTAATTAATAAACCACATGTTCCTTACCATGATCATCATGTTGAGCCAAAATTTCCCCCAGTGCATGTTCTATGGCTGATATATAAAGAACCAGTGGCTTTCCTTGTGTCAAAGGTCATAAAACTAGTGGATTGGCCAAGTATGTTATAAGCTTTGCAAATGCCATCTGACAATCTTTGTCCCACTGAAATGTTACCCTTCTCCTTAAGAGGTGGGTAAATGGGTGTAACTTATCTACCAATTGAGAAATGAACTGACATATAGAGTGGATCTTGCCTTGTAGACCTCAAAACTATTTAAGATTATTTAGTGGAGGCATTTCCAAATAATGTTGACCTTTTTAGGGTTGAATTCAATCCCTCATTATGATAAATGAACCCTAGAAATTTTATTGATGTGACTCCAAAGATACATTCCTTAGGATTCAAGTGGACTTTATCTGCATGAAGCCTCTCAAATATTCTTCATAGAATGTTAGGATGTCATCTCTTGTTCTTGATTTTGCTATTATATCATCAACATAGTCCTTGACAATGTCATGCATCATGTCATGGAAGATGACAATCATTGCATGCTGATATGTGGTTCTATAATTATTCAATCCAAATGGCATGACTTGGTAATAGAATGCCCCCCATAGAGTGGTGAATGCAGTCTTATCATAATCCTTATGGGCTATCTTGATAATATTGTAACTAGAAAATCCATCCATTAAGGATAACATCTTGTACCTAGCAGTTGAGTCAATAATCATGTTGTTATTGGGTAGAGGAAAATAATCTTTGGGGCATTATTTGTTGATATCATAAAAATTAGTATAAACATGTATGCCTAGGGATTTTTTACTCATTTTTACTATGTTATAAATCCACTCAGAGTAGTCTAATGGTCTGATAAAATTGGATCTTCAAAAATTTTCCAACTCAACCTTAACTAAGAGGGTGATGTGTGGATACATCTTTCTCAACTTTTGCTTGATTGGTTTAGCATCAAGGTGAACAACAAGATGATACACAACTAAATCTAGGTCTAAGCCTAGCATGTTAGAGTATGCCCATGAAAATATTTCTATATAATCCTTAAGAATGGATATAATATGTTCATGTTCTAATTCTATAAGGGAAGCTCCAGGATAAACAATTTTGGGATCCTCATGGGTTCCCAAATTCTCTTATGTTGTGCTCTCCATAAGGAGTGTTGATTTATCTTGTATAATTATAGGCAATGTATGGTCATGATCATGTTCTTCTGCTATATCTTCTTGTTATTCCTCCCAAAGATCTAGATAATATGAAGAATTAGAATCTACCTTTTCAGGTAAAGGTCAATTGGAAAAAAACCTTTGGAAACTTAAGAGCAAGATGCTCAAATATTTGATTTTGTTTTAAAGAGATTATTTTATGAGCTATGAAACTTGGGCTAGATGGAATTTTGATGTCTTTAGGGGATGAGCAAACTTTCCTGCCTAGGAGCATTTGAAATGAGTTTTCACTCAAAGGCTTGTCTTTTTATTTAATTTTTCCCTGATCGACAAGTGCCTTAAAGAGGTTTTCACCTAAATATCTTGATGTTTGTTTGTCATTATGACCAAAAAAGTTTGCCTATTCTCCAAAGTAGGTAGAAGGATCCAATGAAAAATCAAAACCCTACTTATGATCACCAATGGGGAATGTATCTCATAAGCCCATGTATTCTACAATTGATTCTTCATTTTGGACTTATCGAGGCATATGACCAAATTTTTCTAATCCCAATCTATGATTTTAGGGTGGCAAAGGCATTGGTCACAGTGAGAGTTTGATTTAGGATGGGAAGCTCCAATGGTAAAGATATAATTTCCTAATTTAGGAAGGGAAGCACCACTAGGATGAGTTTTTGCTTTAGGATGGGAAGCTCTAATGGTAAAGATATAATTTACTACTTTAGGAAGGGAAGCACCACTATGATAAATTTTTGCTTCAAGATGGGAAGCCTTAATAGGTGCTATGGTCAATATGGCATTAGAATCAAATAAATTTGAGTTAGCAAGCTCATCGAAAAGGATATAATAGGATGTTGTGTCACTAATAGGAGTCTCATTACTAGTCACTTTGGAAGAGTCACTATCAAATGTCATGATGTCATTTTATAGTGGTTGGAATCCAAGACCATGATTCCAATTGATGAATCTAGCTGATAAGGATTCTAAAATTCCTTATGCCTGTGGGCCAAGGTTTTTCCCTATATAGTGAAGATGATCCATTATATTGTTATGGATAGGATAATTTTTATTTTAAAAATAATAAAAAAGACCTTTAGAATATAACCAATCTCCCTCAATAAAAGGCTCTCAATCTTTCTTTGGTGCAATTGTTGGTAAAAAAACCACATGAGGTTTTGGTTGCTTCTTCTTTGGTTGCCAAATCTGATCGTGTCTGTTACGAGTCCAAGAAGTTTTAGGTTGACAAAATATTTTAGCAAATTTTGGTAATTGTTTAAAATGGAGGATGTCCTTCAGATGGTACATGGAAATGCCTACATCTTTAATAATAACCTTCTTGGCAAGAGCTACAAGAAATGGATCGGTTGAAGTGGAAGCTAGATCATCAAGGTTTATATACTTAGATGGAGTTGGATGACAAATGATGGCTTTGTTCTTATTTTCAATGAATTCTAAACTTGGGTAATAGTTAAAACTATGAAACTCTACTTCAAGATGTTTATAGTATCGATATGGCTATTGATCAGTGGGAATATTAACCTCAATCCCATCATGGGGAAACTTAAGGCATTGATGAAGAGTATATGGAACTACTTGTACTTCATGGATCCAAGGATGACCAAGAAGTGTGTTATAAGGAAGCTCAATATCCATAATATGAAATAATGTATGCTGATAAATAAATCCAACCATGACTAGAAACCAAAATTTACTAGATGACTCCCTCTCAGCATTATCGTAAGCCTTGATTTTAATAGATTCTAGTAAAATGTCCTTATCCATGTAACCCAATCATCGTACCAATTTAAGATATATGATGTTTAACCCAAAACCATTATCTATTATAACCCACTTGATCTTGTGATCCATAATGATTATCTCAATGTATAGTGGGTTATTGTGGTTTGGATCGAGGGTGGACATGTCCTTTTAATCAAATGTGATTTGCCAAAATGAAGACAAATGTCCAACTAGGTTTTATAACTAATCAAGGTTTATATCATTAGGCACAATAGACTATTGAAAAAGTTTGTTGAAGATGGTTCTATGGACATCATATGTTTGCAAGAATTCTAATATGGAAATTTGTGCATGGGTTTTATCTAATTGATCCATTATACTATAAGGCCTTTAAATTATGGATTGAACTAGTTTAGTCTTTATTGGGACAATATTTAGCTTTAGAACCATTGGCACAATGTTGTTATTAGGTTTATGGAAAAAAATAGGTGAAGGGCCCTGGATGGTAACTCATGGATGTTTAGTTATAACTGCACGACCTAGAGGTGGCAAGGAGTTACTTTAATTATAAGAGGAAATCAAAGGGCCTTAGATGGTGACTCATGGGTGATTAACTATATTATGATAATTTTGGGTTAGTAAGGAGCCTTTATAATTAGAAGAAAGGTACTATTTTTTATGATTAGTAACCCATGAAAATGTAGTAGAAACATGATGATGCAAACCCATTATGGTATTACTAGAGGGAGAGAGTGTTGACCCTATAATGATGGGTCCCACATTATGAGGAACACAAGATTGGCCACATGGTTTTATAGTAATAGTGGAAATGTGGGTTGAATAAATGCATCCCATAATATTATTATAGTCATAAGGTACATTGTTATAAACCAAATTATTATTGTGGGCATTATGATCTTGATTATGCTCATTATGATTTTGACTTTGTTGGTTCTGATTTTACCTCTATCCTTGATAATGGCCATCTTGATTATTTATTGGTAGTGGTGGATCATGTTGAGGAAAGGGGTATTTATAGATTCCCATATCTTGATTTGTGTCCTGATTAGGATTCCACTTAATTTCCAATTCACCACTTTCAGTAAATTCCTTAATAATATGTCACAATTGAATGAAACAATATGCACTATTACTAGTAATATGATGAAAGTTACACAATTCATTCTCCTTTTACCAGTCTGGTTTTAGATGATCTTGAGGAAATGGCCTTGATACTAGCCATATAATTAAATTAACTATAATGAGCATTTGTAGCACTATTTCTACCGATTCTCCTAACTTGTTAAAGGCTCTAAAATTGTTATGAAAGGTCCTTCATGGAGGTTGTCTCTGTAGATAGGTAGTGGATTTGGGGGAATTAATTATACATTTGAAGGAGGCATAGCCTATACCATTTGTACATGTCTTATTTATGTCACCTCATTTCCAACCATGTTCTTATTTTTGCTAAAGCCCTTAGGGTTATCTTGTATAACTATTTGAGTCATTGATTTAGTCTCATTAGACACTTGACCGTGCACAAAAATATTAACAAGGCCTTTAGCAATAAGAGCCTTCTCAATAGTCACTCCTTTGTCAACAATTTCTTCAAATGAGTTATCACAAGCTAACCATAGATTATGTACAACTTTAGGATGCAAATTTTGTGCAAAGATAATAGCCAACTCTTTTCCTGGTAAGTTATGTTGAAAATGGGCAGTCTATGCTCTCCACCTTTGTAGATATATAGCAAAAATTTCACCATCATGTTGCTTGGATTTCCAAAAGTGTACAATGTTTAATTCATTTTATATGTTATATGATAAATGGTTAATGAACTTTTTTGATAAGTCATTACAATCCACAATTGATCCCTTGGGTAGTTTAAGTAGCCAATCAAGAGCTTGTCCCACTAAACTTAATAGAAATAGTCATAATAAGTACTTGTTATTGTAAGAAAGATCTTGACATAAGATGAAGAATGCTTGTATGTGCTCACATGGATCTCCTTTTCCTTTGAATTTGTCAAATTTGGGTGCCTAAAAATGAGGTGGAAAATGGTTTTAGAGAATAGATAAATCAAATGGATATGGGCATATCTCATCGAGTTTGTAATTTTTGACTCTATTATTCATCTCCAATATTTGAAAAATTTCCTTCATAGAATTCCATTCTTACATGTTTAGTACATTTGTGGATTGAATAAGTTGTTGTTGGGGGTGGAATGTGCCCCTAGTTTTGTTACTTTTAGGGTGGAATGTGCCCCTGGTTTTATTGTTATTGGGGTGTAATTTGCCCCTAGTTTTGTTATTGTTGGGGTGGAATGTGCCCCTAGTTTTGTTGTTGTTGGGTTGGAATATGCCCCTAGTTTTATAGTTGTTGGGGTGGAATGTGCCCCTAGTTTTGTTGCTATTGGGGTGGAATGTGCCCCTAGTTTTTTGTGGATCTATAGGGAGCGTATACCTTTCGATCTATGATTTGGTTCTAATTCACTCCTTGAGTTGAGAACATAAGCCATTGATTCTTGGATTGTAAAACATTCCCTAAATTTGGTTGTTTCATACTTTATTGAGTTTGGAAATTTCTATATTTATTTACCAATTTTTAGGTTGGCTGAAAAGAACTAGCCAAATTGTCTTGAGGGATTTCCTCAATTTGAACTGAATGTTTGGGTTTCTTAGTTTGTAAAGTAACAAGATGTTCTTGATGATTGAAGAACTTATGTTCCATGTCAAATGAAACATTTTTTAAGGTCTCTTGTGACTTTAAATATTCATTTAGATTACCTTGATCCACTATGGTAATGTTCTCATCCAATACTTGTTGCATACTTTCAACCATATCTCTGTGTTCTTTCAAAGCATTATTGTGAATTGAAGTGGAAACTAGGGAGTCAGTTAAGTCTATGATAAGTTGATTTGTATATCATTGACTTATTATCTTGATCCTGGCTAGAATATCTATATTTATGGGTTTTAACTCTATTTGTATTTCCTTTCCTTTGTTAGAGGAAGAAGGTGTGTCTATTTGTGCAAAAGCTTGCTCTTTCCATCGTTGTTCTCCTTCTCTAACTAAGGTATGCAATTATTCTATAGGAAAGTTATACGGTAGTCTATCACCTAATTTTGTTAATCTAAGAAGGGCTTCATCTTGATCTTCTTGAGGTTTATATTCATTGAAATCATCTTTGAATCCTATTATTGCAGGGATATCATAAAAAACAATGGGGTTATCTTGACCATCTAAAAATTTCTCATCTTCATAACTAAGGCCATAAGAGGCCCCACTACGAGTGAACCTTTGAGTCATGTCTAAAAAGAGCTAATCTGTGTATTGACTAATTTTATACAAATGTTGACAACCAATCAAAGTATGCTTTGGCTCCTTTTTAAACAAATAACCAAGGTACTAATGAGACTATAAGGGAGGGTGTTTTGAAACCACACACAATTTAGAAGATTTAGTTCATGAGTTTACTCAACCTTTGGTAAAGTTGAAATCATATAGATCATAAGAGAGTAAGGTAACTCAAAGACATAAGGTGAAAACTAGTACACCAAACCCTAGATCTTTGTGATACACCCACACTATTAAAGCTAGCTTCAACTTTGACAAGTTGACCCTAGAAGTTTAGAGGAAATCTCTCTAGATTATGAAGAAGACAAAATGAACTATGAAACTCAAGATTTAAAAACATATGCGAATCACTAAGTATAAAGCTAAGACCAAATAGGTAGCACAACATTGCCACATGATCTCAGTAGGATAAAATATGTTTTAAGACTTAAAGCATGAGTGATACGCAAGATGACTTGAGTCCACCAAGATGATAATGTAATTTTGAGTCTTAAAAAATGACCTTCAATTCAAATGGAAAATTGAACCCAAGTTAAAACAAGCTTAATGTGAAAATGGAAAACCCACTTTAACACACTAACCCTTAGAACTAAGAAAGGTTCAATTTTGAATCTGGATTATAAATGAAGGATTTAAACAAATTGGGTAAAATATCTAGACTCAATTGGGAAGCATGATTTTACTAAAGTGGATGACATGACACAAAGCTTTTGATAATAATTTAAACAAGGGAAAGTAGAATTTTCCATTTGGATAGCATAATGCCTCCCTTGCTCAATAAAATTGAGGACAATGTGTTTTGGTTAAGTTCATTGAATTAACAAGTAGTTTTAGACACAAATCAAGACCAAGTAAGCTAATGACAAAAAACAAACATCTTAAGTCTAAGCTAACAAGGTAAGGCAAAGTGGGGTCTACTAAACTAGCAAGGTTTCGATCATTCTAGGCGAATCAATTACATAATTAATTTCATGTCAAACAATTCAAAAGACAATCATGGAAATTGGGTGACCACAACATTAGCTAGTTGTAAAAAGGTCTAGTCCTTTTTACAACCACTATATCCTGATGTTTACTCAGTGTAGGGTGATGTCCAAATATAGATAAATCCCATGTGAAAATATAAAGGAGTCAAATGAAGTCAATGCCAGGAGGTAAAACCACAAGTCAAAGATTCCCTAAATAACTCATGGGAGGTAATGACATCCCCCTTACAAGCCAAGTTTGCATGAAAATAAATAAAGCATAAAATATAAAGACTTTAGGGTTATTTTCAAGGTCACCCAAACTTTGATGAGTTTTTGGGGAGTGATTTATATGACATTGATTCTAAGCCTTGGACTAAGATATTTGCAATAGGAATGGTATGATTGATTCCAAGGTTTCCCTAAAGGAGACAAATGGAAGAACATACATGCAACATTCCTCTGTTTTCCAAACAAAACCTAAGTAAATAACTATTGCAAATAAGAATTAACAAGTGTGTTTAATTTTAAGCCCAAATGAAATATTTGGTGGTGTTCATTTGACCCCTTGGTCTTAGTTGCAAACATTGAAAACATTCACCAAAACATTTAAATTCTTTTTTAAACACCAAAACAAAGTTTTCAATTGATTTTTAAGCATGCAAAAGGTGATATAAACATGTTTTTATCAAATTTCAAACTTGGTCCTATAGCAAAAATGTTAGCATGTGATTTGGCTTTGAATCTATTTTTAGCTTGAAATAATGAAATTTGAAAAAATAGATCTCAGGTTTATGTTTTAAGAAAAACATAGTGATTGACATCATTTATTATAACCAATGATGCTTACTTTGGCTAAGATCTAACTGATGTTGGTTTTACTAACTGATGATGGTTAATTTGGATAACTGAGATCTAATCAATGTTGGTTTTGCTAACTGATGTTGATTACTAACTTTATTTATAATCCTCTCTACATCTTTCTCTATGATTAGATGTGCATCTTTTTTCATACATTATGAGTCTAATCAATTCTTGGCCATTTTTCATCATTTCTCATTCCATTCTCTCCCAAACTTGGGTGAATTATATTGGTCTAAAGTTCATGTTGGAACATGAGTCCATGGAACTATGTAGGCAATGCTCAATTTCTGTTGAGGTTAGCTCGGCTATCTCCATTCTTCTTTTCATCTCTCTCATCACTTTTTGCATTCTCATATGCTTGGTTTTATATGGCTTTCTAAGCCATTACACCATCACATGTACATTTGTGCTAGCTCCTTTAACATATTTTTTTGGTTATATCCTTGAGCTATTTTTGCTTACCAATTACCCATGCTAGGGCCCAACATATTAACACCAGTTAAATCAAATCAGATATATAGGGGAAAAATCATTATTTATTCTTTATCAATGATCAAGATTCACCCTACTGGGGAAAAACTATTTTATCACGATCAAATCTACTCTATTAGAGTAATTTTTATTATATTCTCTTTAGAAACCCCGTTCTAGTGGTGCTTCCCTTCCTGATGTAGAACGTTCTCTCTTTTCCTCTAATTCCAAGCTCTCTACATTAAAGCCCATATGGAAAAATTTAGTGTGCAACTTGTCTCGGGATTGATCAATGCCATAAGTGCGTAGCTTGTACTCTCAAATTGGGTATGTTTATAGTGTGTCCTTTACATTTATGGATTATATCTTTCCTATTCCTGCCATCTCTAAGGCCTATTATACCTCTCATTATAGTTTTATCATTAATGGTAATCACATGTGCAAGCATTACCTCATCTGTATGTGATCTATTCCATGGGTTAACCTCATACTTTCTCTCTTTTGGAGAGTCCATCCTTTTCTTTCATCTGAGTATGTCCTATTGAGGGGGCATCATGGGTCTATTCCAATTTCTTATTGACAACTCTTCTCTTTGTAAAGACATTGGTTCACCTGAATGTATTGCTATACCTTCTCAAATAGGGGAAAAATGTAGACATCTAATTCCTAACACCATTTGTGTTGAAATTGTCAATCTTACTTGAATTGCACTCAAATGCACATTTAAGGTCAAAATCCATAAAATGAAATAAATGCTTTGAACTTGTCATTTACAATTTCCAATTTAGGTCAATGTATGCCTAAATAGGGCAATGCAATTTATAGGTCAGCTAACTTTGATCAATTCATTTCGAGTCAGAATGATGATTTTACCTTTTGTGCTTTGGATCACTCTTTTTTCCTAAATTCATTGGTACATGCTAAATTTATGGGGGTATGTTGCTTCTATTTTGTGTTGATAAATTACTGAATTGATTTTGTAGAATGTAAATATGGTTCTGATGCATCTAACGTCACCTTCTAATTCTTCTTGAGTCAAATTACAATTCAGTAATATGACTTCTTGATCATTTTGATTAATTGAGGGCCAATTTTGAAATAATTATACAAATGTTGATTAACCTTGTTTAAGGATAATTAATCCAAATAAAGAGCTTAAGTGGATTTTCCATGAGATTTGTTGAATATTTCTTTTTGAAAATTGATTCCTATTATATGCATCATCAGGTGACATCATTTCTTGGGAAGACATCCCTAGGCCATAAATTCCATAAATATCAAGATTATGGGTCACCTATGCCTAGTTAATGCCTCCCATGCCTCTTCAATGGCCCTTATTCTAAGGTCATGATGAAGATAATTATGTATTTAATTCCAAATATTAGGATTATCCATTACCACACATCTCAATCTTGAGATGGATGGTCATGGTTGATCCTGACCAATCTCAAAAATCTATAAATATAGAGGCCATGGACATAAATTTTAGGCTTGAATATTTCAAAGTTATAATGTTAAATTGTTTCCACAAGGTTTTGAATTTGATCATAGATTTTAATTTCAATCTTAATTAATAGGCTAGTTTAGTGATTTGGAATCATGAGCCTAGATTTTATGGAGTGTTCTTGAGGCATTGGAGGAGTTTACCACTATTGTTGATAAAGACAAGGATGCTTGATCAAGGGAGAACATGCTTTTGAGCCACATGGGTATGGTGAATCCATTTGGGAAGGTAATATGGTGTTGCTTTCTTTCATTTATTTCTTTATACCCTTTGTAATTCCCATAGGAATAGATAGGCTTGGTTAGTTAGTTCTTTATGCATGTTTAATCATTTATGGACTAATGTTTGATTAACTTTCTTTTTAATCCTCTCTACACTTATTAGACACATAATACCAAACCATTTAAATTCAATCTAACATCAAACACTGACATAATGCCCAATAAGGATTTTATTACTTAGTGGTCAACTTTCTTAACCATCCTATTTAGATTTCATCACCAAGAGGAGAACAAACTCAGCTCTCTAGTTGAGTATAATCTTTGGCAATTGAATTATCTTGGCTATGCACTTGACACCCTTATCTCTGTAGTGTGTGAAGTGAGGAGGTAGGCCCCAATATTAAACCATGTACTAATTATAATATATATCCCTTTGAGAGCCTAAACATAACTTGAAACCAACCATATCCTTCTTTTCTAATAACCTCTCTATAAGCCCACTTTAGTCACACAATTCTCAAAACTTAAGGCATAAGCCACAAGAGAGACTAAAAGGAACCTTAGAATTTTCCGTGATTTAGTGTGTGTTTCATTTCCTTAAAATTTTATTGTCTTCTCTTTGTTTGAGTTATGAGATTGTTTGTATCTTCCTCCTTTCCTCATTTGTATGTTTTTGACTAGGCAATAACTAAGAAACCAATAAAATTAGGACCCACTTCCTAATCATCCATATTCCTCTTCTCCCTCATCCATGGAGTACATATCAGATGTAGAGATCTCTCCCCACCTTTTTAGAATTCCTACCATCCCTCGGATGGTAGCCCAAGGTGATGCATATTTCACCACCTTTCTAGATAACAACCCCATAGCCCTCTAGTATTACCTTAACACCATATCCCACCATACCCCTGATTTGGTTCCACTTGTTGACTAGCCCTATGGCATGTTATCCCACCTTATGGGTGACACTTATATTACCACCATCTCCACCCAACCTTTAGTCACCTAGGCATCCTCCTCTACTAATAACCCTACTAATACCACCATATAAAACCAACCCACATAACCAAGAAACACCCAAGAACCTTCTTCCACAAATAATAACCCTCATAATATAGGAACAACCCAACCTTTGAGAACTAGTACTTCCCTTACTATAAGAGTACCCTCTCATAGTGCCACCACTATTCCTCCCATTTCTAACCCACCTACCTTCACTCCCTTTCAAATATTGGTGGTTCCCATACCTTCTACCCTTCTTTTTATGAGTAACAAAGTTACCACCTAGCCTCTATTCACTAACCCAACCATACCTCTTACTAAACCTACATTAATCTCTCAACAAGTGCCCATTACACCAAATCAAAGCTAGGACCCTAACCCATAAAGGTATGTACCTCTACCTTCCACCCAACCACTTATCTCCATGTATTCATATGTGGCATCATCCTAACCACCCATGACCACATACCAATATGTGGTAGCATCTCAACCCCCCACCAATAATACATATGTTAAACCTAACCAAACCTAACACAATCTACCTTACAACTATGGGGGTGCACAATGCCAAACCAACCTTGTCCAAATGATAATGGATAAAATGACTACTTTGGATTCATTCATTCTAGAGCTCATAATATTTTGTCATATGACCAAAATTATAATTAACCAATTCACACATCCATCCCCATTCAACCATATCCTCCTCAATGGGAAATTCCAAAGTTGTCAAAGTTTTAGAGTAAGGAGGAACCTCAACAACACCTAAGATAATTTAGGTATTCATGATATATGGTAGCCTATGATGATTCTCTCCTTCTTTATACCTTCCCCATGTCTCTATCAGGTTTGGCATTATATTGGTACAATGTCATTACGAATCATTCCCTCTATTCTTTTGCCCAACTAGCTTAGATCTTCTTAGACCACTTTTCCATAAACATCTCTAAGAAAGTCTCCATCACTGATCTCTACTCCATTTGGCAATTTGATGATGAATCCATTTTTTACTTTATAACCCATTGGAGAAGTCTAATAAACCAACTCTCTTTCTCTCTACCCAAATTTGAGATGATTGAACTCTTTGCCTAGGCTTGCACCACACACATCTCCTCTACTTTTTGGGTTCATATATTTAGAACCTTTGATGAGGCTTTTACCATGGCATGAAAGCTATAAAATAGAGCCATTGATGAGAAAAATTTGAAATTAAGAAACAGGAGTTCCACCTTCAAATCAAATGAGGATTCCTCCTCTAAACCCAACCACTAAACCAACACTAACTACAAAAACAAGGGAACCATGAATGTATTTATCCTTAAGAAAACCCCTCCACCCATTGTAAAAGAATCTAACTCTTCTAATTCTCCCAATCAAAACACCAAGAAACCAAATTGCAATACCCAAAAATAATTTACTCCACTTGGAGAGTCATATGCTTTAGTCGTGGATAAATTATTAAAGACCAATATCATATAACTTCCCCTGATAAAAAATCCACATCAATTTGATTATTCTCATCTTTTACTAGGTTGGTACAAGGAAATAAAATTATGTGCCTTCCACCAAGTCATTAGACATGATGTTTATAGGTGTAACACCTTTAAGAATATTATCCAAACTCTCATTGACAAGGGGGACCTTATTTTGGATAAATCCAATCCACCCCCAAACTAATCATTTAACATCTTTAGATAACCATTTCCCAACCATGTTCCTTTTGCCAATAATGAAAATAAAGAAAAATCCTCTCATAATCATGAGGCCCATACTATCAATATGGTTCTTGGTGCACTCACAAATGAGAAAACCATCAACCAAATCACCTCTTCCCCTAATCCACTTATTGAGGTAGTGGAGTCACCAACCTCCTCTTTTATATGCACATTAAAGGAGGAAACCATTCCTAATTCATCATTTTCCTGAATCATACAACAATCCACTCTTCCTTTAGTGATCACTCCTAAAGAAGAAACCACCTTGCCTACACCTCCCACTGAGGATTTACTTTCCTAGATATTATAACCTCTTGATTAGGAAAAATATGAGGTAATCATTCCTCTGCCTCAACCCATGGGTGTATCCTTTGAATCCAATACTAGGGGATTTAGACTCGTCTATAAACCCTTTTCAAGAATGGTTAAAAACTTAGAATTCATATCCAACCCTAATCTAGATTGATCAACCTTTTGGTAATAGCTCAAAGTCTCGTATAAAACCAATCAAGAGCTTTCACCATTAAAACAACCTACTCTTTCCACTATCAAATCCACTGTCACCACAACCCAACAATAGGACACCTTTACCCATCAAACTATAGTAGCACCATTATAACCATACTCACCCAAATTCAATTAATAACCTTCTACCATTATAATGAAACCCATCAAGAACCTTGGCATATTTCTTACTCATAACATTACTCACCCATTAGTAAATCTAGATTTAAACACACTAAAACTATCAAACAAACCTAAAGCTAAACCAACCAAGAAGGTAAAACCTCTTAAGAACCCAAAAACCAAAACTCTACCTCTCCTCTCCATTTTCCCTCCATTTTTGGACCTCACCCCTCTAACTTAATTGGGAAACCAACCATCACAATCAAAACCCATCCACAACTTCTGGTTACACCATCCCTCCTTTCATCCACACCTATTTTCATTAAACCCCCCATGAACATACCTCTTATCTCTCAAACATTTACCCCAAAACTTTTTAACCCTAAACTATCATTCTCTATACCAAAACCAAAACCATCTACCAAAAATGCTCATTTACCCAAAACCTCTACCACCAAGTCCAATCCTAAAAGGGCTTCCACCCCAACAACCAAAACCAATACCCCTACACCTTTGCTATCATTTCTCAATTATTACTCAAACATCCTACATAGGCTACCTCAAACATCTTACCTAACCTTACCACCTATTTGACCATTTGACCCACATAATCCTAAACCATCCTAGTACAATGACAAACTAATATGCTCATACCATAAGACACCTGGGCATGACATGGAGAACTATAAATCTCTCCAAGTGATATCCCATTAGCTATATCATGAGGATGGCTTATTATCAAATGAGACTCTTGTGAACCTAACACCAATCGAAGAACCAATAGCCATTGACCAACACCTACCTACTCCTCCATTCTCACCTCAAAGTGAAGAGGAATTAAAACAATCATCTAGCCTAACTCCTCCCCCAATCCACACCATCCATGTGGTCACATGATCACAATCCCACCCAAGGGATAAAGGCAAAAGTGTCTATTTCATGGACATATCCTTCTTCCACCACCTAGTCACCTAGCCAACACCAGGCACCTTTACCTTCAACCAAACCCAAAATGTCTATTTTGGGACCCTCTCAATCTAATCCATTTGAATAAATCCAATGAGTAGATCTCAAAAAGATTCATCAAACATTGGTGAAGATGAGTTTTCATGAACTGATCAATACCTCACCTCATCATCACCAATCAATGATAGAAGCATTGCAATCTATAGAGGTTAGGCTAGAAGACCTTTAACCTTTAGCGTCCTTTGTCAAAGATCTTCACATTTACAACCTTGTTACCTTCAAGGGTTTGGAAATACATTCCATCCATATACTTGACTCATATCCTCCCCTCTTCATCACTGCATACATCAACCAAACCCACATCAAGAGGGTTATGACTGATGGGGGGGATAATATCAACACCATCTCCTCCAATTAATATAAATAATTCAAATTACCTCACAAAATTATGTCAAAAATCTCCATGTTTCTCTAATCATTAAATGATACCATGACCACAAGTTTAGGAATTGTTGGCCTTCACACTTGCCTAAGACCCCACACAATTCTTGATCTCTCCTATGTGGTAAAAGTGGAGTTACAATACAATGTTTTTTTGGGATGCCACTGGATCCATTCCATTGTCTATGTGTCATCTACCCAACATTGTTGCATCAAATTTGAGAATGAAGGTCAAGTTGTTACCATATAGTCAACCTGGGCCCTTTCACCTCATGCAATATGATGTACCAACCCAATGAAATTCCCCTTCCTCTATCCAATAAGCCTTTATTGGTAAAATATAAAGTGACATATTCTTTTACCACTAAAGCATCCACCAGTACTTTTGTCCCTTCTACCTAAATCCCCATAATGGACCCTTTAGAATCAACCCTCTAACATCTTTCATTCAGGAAGTATCACCTTCTGACCCTTGACACTATCCATACTCCCCAAGAGTATGGGAAAATTGACTACCAATGTGGTTATGACCCCAATATTAGAACCATTATTCCTTTTAGACACTCAACTTGTCAAAACAATTTCATCTATGGGGGAATTGATAAACCTCTTGACATTTTTGTCAACTCTTTTTCACTTGGACCATTTAACTCTAGTTTTTCCTACCTAGATAAATTAGAGTTTTTCAAGACATATATCTATAGGTGTGTTTGGAAGGGATTTGGTCTAGGTCAGTATGAACAAGGTCCACATGAGTTACTTCTAATCAAAAATCAAAAACCTCATGAAAAGCATGGCCGCAGTTTCATGCCACCTAAAAAACAAGCCAAACCTACCTCCCACTACCACCATTGATGAGGAAATCCCATCCTCACCATCCACTCCACCATCAATATCTAGGGATTCTAACATCATTCCCACTAATTGTTTTTCATCAACATGATCATCCTTGGATGCTTGACTTATCAAAAGGATGGTATGACCTTAACCATTCCTTTAACCTACGTTGAGATGATAGGAGATGATTCTCCTACCAATAATATCATTCAATGTCAAGATGATGATTCCATTCTTACCTATCTTGGTGTAGAAGATTCCTCTGTCCATAAATCTCTTCCTCCTAAGACTTCAACCATGTTAAATGAATCCACCATGGATATCAACTTGGGTACTTTAGATAACCTATGTATCATCAAAATAGGACAATCGCTAAGTCCTTAGGAGCTTTGAGACTTCCCCTCCTTCTTGTAAGACTATAGCATAGCATTTTCTTGGTCTTATAGTGACATGCCAAGAATTGACCCCTCCATCACTACCCATAACATAGTCACATTCCAAGAATTGACCCCTCTATCACTACCCATAACATAGTCACCTACTGTGATGCCAAGCCTATTAGGCAAAAGATTCAATGAATTCACCCCTACTTAGACCTTCTTGTCAAAGAAGAGCTTCAACATATCCTATCTATTAATTTCATTCAACCCATTGATTATCCCCAATGGGTCTCAAGCATCATACCTATCACCAAAGGCATAGGGGGGTTCACATTTTTATGGACTTTCATGACCTCAACCTTGCTTGTCTAAAGGATGAATTTCCTCTACCAAACATTGACTAGATATTTGATCTTACAATCAGCCATGAGATGTTATCTCTTATGGATGGATTCTTGGGTTAAAATCAGATCCTAATTTCCCTTGAAGATCAACACAAAAATTCCTTCATCACCCCATGGGGGAATTTTTGCTATAGGGTCATGCCTTTTGGATTAAAGAATGCTGGTGCAACCTACCAATGCACTATGACCTACATCTTCCATGACCTTATCCATCAAATAATAGAAGACTATGCCAATGAAAATTTTGGGAAATCCAAATGTTGTAAAGACTATTTGGCCATTCTTAAGATTATCTTTATGTGACTCATCCATTACCATGCTACCTTAAACCCAAGAAGTGTATTTTTGGGGTCTTGTCAAGAAAAATTCTTGGATTTATCATCTCCCTTTGGGGTATTGAATTTGATACAGCTAAAATCAAAGCAATCCTAACCATGCCTCCCCTTACCCACCTTAATTAACTTTGTAGCTTGCATGGGAAGCTCCAATCCATTTGTCAGTTTAATTCCTAGATCTCATATCAATGCCAACCCTTCTATCACCTTTTAAATAAGGATGTATTTTTTAAGTGGAATAATGCCTATCAAAAGGCCTTTGATTCAATTAAAAACTACCTTTTGTCTCTACCTATCCTCATTCTTCCCAAGGAAGATAAACCTTTTTACCTTTATATCTCCACCACTGACCACTCCTTAGGGGCAATGCTTACTCATCAAGATGAATAACATATAAAACAATCCATCTACTACATTATCCACATGCTTTTAGAGTATGAGACTTGATACACACATATCAAGAAACTTTGCCTGGCTTTGGTCTTCATGGCCACCAAACTTGACCATTACCTTCTCAACTAGATGACCTATGTCATAACTAATACTGACCCACTTAAGTATATGCACTCCAAGCCATACCAAAACCAACATATGGATAAGTGGCTCATGATTATTTCTAAGTTTGACCTTGATTTTATTTTTAAAAAGTGAACTAAAGGGGAAGTAATTGCTAACCAATTGGACAATACACCCTTAGCAGATGATCAACCTCCTCCTCTTAAATTTGTCAATGAGTCCATCATGACCCTCTCTCAGGAAAACTTGACCTATTAAGTGACCATTTTCTTCAATGGATCAAAGTGTCAACATGGTGGAGGAGCCAACATAATCCTTATCCCCATTCATGGTGAACCTCTTCCTTTATCTTTCAAACTATATTTTGCATGTACCAACAATATGGTTGAGTAAAAAGCCCTAGTCATAGGCCTCTAAACTACATTAGCCTTGGGAGTCAAGATAATCAACATCTTCAGTGACTCCCAAATTATAGTTAATAAAAAAGATGTCTCTTACCAGTGTAAGAATGATGTTTTATAATAGTATAAATAATTAGTTGACATCCTCTTATCATCATTTTAACACTATCATATCCAAACCACTCATGATATATGAATAGGTTTGTTGATATTATGGCTTCACATGCTTCTTAGATCTCATTTAAACATTTTAAATTTAACCTATCTATCATCATCCATAGATTTACCTATCCCTCTTATGTTAAATCAGACTCTCCCACCATCTTCAATGTGGAGGAGACCTAACCTGACCTTTGGTATCAGTAGATCATTGACTATCTTAACCTTGCCACCATTCTTTCTAGTCTTTCTAGAAATGCCTAATGAGAATTTATCTAGATTACCTCACATTATACCATAATATGGGGAATTATTTATAAATATGGATTTGATGGTCTCCTCTTTTATTGCCTATGTAGTCATAAAGCCTCTCATTCTTTCAGGGAAATACATGATGGGATCTATGGGGGAAAATTTAGTGGCCTAACCATCGCTAAATGCATCCTTTGCCTTGAATATTATTAGCCTATGTTTAATCAATATTTTTGTGATTATGTTAAATTCCAACAACATGCTAATTTACATCATACACCTAGCCATAGTATTCATGTATCCATATGTTTTTATCCCTTCTCACAATGGGTTTTGGACCTTATTGGTGAAATTAACCCCCATTCTTCAAAACATCACCATTTTATCATCATTATAACTAAATATTTTACAAAATGGGTCAAGGATATTTTTCTCATCTCCATAAAAGCCAAAAATATTGTTGTCATTATCAACCATCACATCATCTATCATTTTGATGTTTCTCACAAAATCATCATTGACAATGGAAAATACCTTAAAAACAAATAATTCCAAGGTCTTTGTGATGAATTTGATATCAATTTAAGTTGTTCATCACCTATCATCCTTAATAAAATGGATAGGTGGAAGTCTCTAACAAAACTCTTAATAACATAATAACTAAAATGGCTAATGAATATGGTCAAGATTGGAATTTACACATCCCCTTCACCTTATGGGCATATCATACTAAAATTCAAACCCCTATGGGTGCTACCCCTTATCTCTAGTTTTTGGAGCCAAGGTCATCTTGCCTTTTGAAGTCCAAATTCCCTCTCTTCATATATTCTTACCATATCTCATCTCTAAGAGGAATTATCATCAAGAATGTTTATCCCAACTTGAGATAGATGATGAACATTGTTTATCAACACTCACTCATCTTCATGTATATCAAAATTACATCAAATGTGTCTATAAAAAACACCTTAAAGTGTGATA
This sequence comes from Torreya grandis, assembly GCA_037957365.1. Classification (NCBI taxonomy): domain Eukaryota; kingdom Viridiplantae; phylum Streptophyta; class Pinopsida; order Cupressales; family Taxaceae; genus Torreya; species Torreya grandis. Next base: position 610,757 of record JARHVA010007589.1, on the reverse strand, counting down.
ATTCAATATCAAAGACCTCTTCCTAAAGGAAAATCAATAGTCACCAATATGGAGAAAATCGAGTGGGGAAAGTTTGCTTTCAATTAGCTTGGATATTATATCATAATATATAATTATGGATCAAGAGCTTATCAATTATCTCCTCTTTAAGCCAATTGAAAACTTGAGCCTCTCAATGCTTCACATCTGTGTCCTTTATTTTTTTAAAATAGGATCAAACTCACCTTTTATCCAACTTAAGCTCATCCCTTGTTTTCAAACCCCATTCATCTCCATATTTTAGGGACAAGCAATTAAAACTAAATCATGTGATTATCCATCACAACCATAGCCTAATATTGAATAATGGGTATCATAGATCTACCCATGGCATGATTCTCATGGTACTTTTTGCACTTTTATTAGGATGGATTTTTATGATTATTTTCACCTAAAACTCTTTTACACCTAATCAAAATTATTGTTCTTTTAGTTTTGATTTCATAAAAAGTGACCCTTTTAAAACTATATAAGCAATTGATTGACATCAAAATAAAGATAAAAAGACCCATATCGGTCACTCTTTATCATTTGTAGACTGCTCCCTTGAAGGATAGTTACACAACCATATAAAATTTCTCAATATAAGATAGATTGCTCTCTTGAAGGACAACTATCAAAAGCCTTAAAAAAAGTACACAAAACTTAGACCACTCCCTTGAAGGATGGATGAGTAAAGCATTTGTAAAAGCATAAAATATTATTAGAAGATTCCTACATTGATCAACTTCCCCCAAACCTCCAAAGTAATAAAAAATAGAAAAAGACCTAGTATCAGACATCAAAAGTAACAAAGTAATTTTAAAATCCATAGTCAGTTCTTATAAGCTAACTTCCTACATCGATTAGTATACACATCATATGCCATGGCCTTATTTATATTGTCCCTTTGGTGACCTATAAAAAAGGCAAGCTAGTCTTCCAAGAAGGTTCCACCTTCATCCACCTCCCCTTTATATACTATAATCAAGGGATTTTGAGCTTACTTAACATTATGTGATCAAGACACATTTTTAACCAACTAATGCATGATCATATGAAACATTCGAAGGGATTATGTTATTTAAGCTGATCTAACTTTAGTTTACTTTTATTCATGGCTAAATAAGAATCATCATGCCTTCTTCTCATTCTCTCATATTGGTTGACATATTCACTTAATCATTTGTCTCTAGTTTGTCTTCTCTTTCTTACATCTAGTTTTTTTATTTAACTTACCTTATTTAATTCACCCTAATCCAAACAAAATGATCATAATCATAACCACATCACATGATATCATCATAACATCATAAATAAAAACATACATCAATTAGCATAATCATAAATCAACTATCACCATCGTAACCTCATAATCACATATATCATATCCACCACATGTCTAAATGTAAATAAATAAGCATACACTCATCAAAATTAGGCATGAACATAATCATCACTACCATCCTAGTCATTCATAAACCATAAACAATAATCACATCATAACATTGTCCACCTAAGAATAACCATCACCATAACCATGATCATATCAATATCATAATCATCTTAAAACATGAAATTAAATGATCATATCCATAAAAAACATCCATAGAATACCATACTCATAATGTCATAACCATCATCCTAATCATCAAACACAGATCACATTAGCATCACATAATTAGATCAAGATTATCATAGTCATCCATAATCATCACATCATAACCACATCAATAACATCAATTCAAATCAAACATCATCATAAACATAAATTAAGAATATATATCATCACATACCTAGCTAGGTGACTCCACATCAACATCTCATCAACATAACATCATAAATGATATACATGAACATCACAACCATAAACCACAAATCATGAACAAAGGATCACATCTATATATCATAAGTAATCATCATAATTACACACAAAATATACATATCTCTCAAAAACATATACATCTTTTTGCATCAACTCATAGGTCAGTATCAAAATCATCTAAATATATCAAAATATAATGCCTCATCACAAAATTATTATCTTGGGGCACCACTACCTCTTCAATCATGCCCTCCTATACCTACCTATCTACTTTTAGATGTATCCCATTAACTTGGCATTGTCATTCTATCACCACATACAATCCTAGCTCTGTACTTACCACATTAGGGCTCATTTGAAAAGTGCCTAAAGACCAAGGCCTCACAGTATCATAGTTCCTTCATATTCACTACATATCTCTACATCAAGATAGTTCTTGCTCATCTTATAGTTGTTCGTACTCCACTTCTTACCTGTTAGAGAGAATCTCACTCCTACATCAGCAAGGATAGCTAAGACCTAGCCTCAATATCTCTCCCCTATCAATGTTACCACCTGACCTTGTGCTACTTCCAAGGATGCCTATGATATGGCTAAAGTCACTTATGCCTAGTCCCTCTCTGCCATCATTACCTATATATTTGGGCCACCAACACCCTATACTTGAGCTTGCTGACCACCTCTACTAGTTGGGTCAACATTTATAGCCTACTGACTGTGATCTAGGAATTTGACTCAATAGAAGATGGTTAGTATCATGTTAGTTCCAAAATGAAAAAAAATGAAAGGAACACACTAACTAGCATAACATCTCTAGGCCTAAACACTAGGGAGAGCTTAGTTAACAAACATGAATAAAACACATAACTAAAATGTAAAATAGACCTCTTTTACCTTCCTTGGATGCTCCAAAAAGTTTGTTTTAGTGACTTGCTTGGCTTGTGCTCATGAAGTCCTTGGTAATAGAAGCCTGACTACCACCATCTCTCCTTGGCACCTTTGGCTTGTGGCTTGATTTGGCTTAGAATCAATTTGGCATGGTAAAACTAATTTTCATGAAGCTTTTAGAACCAATCCTTCATTATAACTTTGCATAAATTAAGCTTAGAAATGATGTTCTTGGCCTTTCTATTTATAGATTTTTAAGAATGTCTAGAATCAACCTGAACCATCCATATTAAGATTGAGATGTGTGGTTGAGTATTAATTCAATTTTTGAAATTAATTTTATAATTATCCTCATCATGAAATTGGAAAAAGGGGAAATTAAGAGGAATGGAGGGCATCATGGAAGGCATTGATGAGGCATGGAGGGCATGAATCTTGATATTTATGGCCTAGGGATTTCTTCCCAAGAAATGAGGTCACTTGATGATACAGATATTAAATATTCATTTCTAGAAACAAGTATTCAACAAGTTTCCATGGAATTATTAATTAGGCCTTGATTTGGATTAATTAGCTCTTAAGCATGTTTAAGCACTTTGTGAACAAATTACTCAAATTAATTAGAATACCTTGTTATTGGTCCAAAATTTAACTAGATTGGAATTGGAAGGTGATGTTAGATGTGTTGGAATCATATTCCCATTTAGGATGTTACCAAAAAAAAATAATAAAGGCACATTTCTCATGCAAGAGGTTTGACAAGAAATAACAATCCAAAGCACCTAGGTGAAAAATTGTCATTTTGACTTGAAATGATATGATAAAAGTTAGCTAACCAATAAATTACATTACCTCATTTAATGATACTCTAGAAAAAATTGGTACTTGAGTATGTCATTTTCATACAATTTAGCATGTTTTAGTTTTTTTAGGCTAAATTATGCATTCTGGGTGGAAATTGGCCAAAATCCTAGATGGTAGTTATTGGTGGCCAGATTTAGGTGTCTATAGTTTGCCCCTATTTGGGAAGATGTTGAAAATTTTAGGCAAAGCAATGTCTTATCAAATAATGAGAGATGGCCTATATGCCAAAAATAATATGATGGTTAAATAAAAAAGATCCAAATGGTTTTGGGAAGCCTACGATGATGACCCCTCAAGGGAGTGGCCATCACATTTGTTGATGAATGATCCCTTGAAAATAAACAAGAAGAAAGGTAGAATTAACCCATGGTTAAGATTAATCGAAATGATAAAATTATTGCATGCATTGATGTAAAAAGAATGTTGATTTGACCAAAGGTAGTTATAATTAGGAATAAAAGTCAAAATAATGATTTCCCATAGGCGGTTATAATCATTAAGATGACCTAGATTGGCTAAAGATGATTGTTGTGCCCCAGTTAGGGATGATTAGAAATCATATCCCAAAGATATAAACTAGAATATAGATTAAAGATGAGTGGGTGCAAAGTGATGAAAGAGATGAATAGATGAATAAGATTGATCAGTGTGAATGATTTAGTTGTACCTATTAATAAGGAGATGCTCATCCTAATTAGCAATGATATAACTAGAATGTTCAAATGAGTTAATTTGATCAAGGGTGGGATGGAAGGATTTGCTAAGGTGTCAAGGAGAAACTCTTGTAGCTCCATTGATTATAGACCTTCCTAAAGCTAATTTTTGTTGTAGCATGTGATGGTAGGCTTTATGATAGAACACCATGAATACTATCCTAAAATATGCATAAGGATTGACTCTAAATTCAATAAACACTTGAATATGTATGGACTCAATAATAATGTGCTAAAGGAATCACCTAATGAACACTTATAGATTGAGTCGAGGAAACAGTGCTAAAAAAAATAGGCAAGTGAATAAACAAACAAAAAAACAACTTAAAATAAATAAACAAATAAAAAGCCTAAAATAAAGTAAAAGAAAGCATCCTAACAATGGCAATGCCTTAGTAAGGTAGATCGAGGATAATTGACTAGGATTAGATAGGACAAATATTTTTGTATTTTTTGAAATGTTATGAATGTTTTTTGCATTTTGAGGTATCTTAACTCATTAGAGAATGACAAGATATATGCTCGAAAAATAGCGAGAGCATTTTTCTTAGGTTACTTGAAAAATGATGAGAGCATATGGAAAGGGGGACTGATATGACCTCAATATTAATTGAGCATAACCTGCATATTCTTAAAATTACTTCAAGTCATAGTAATTCCATCCACACAAAAGGCAAGGAAAAATCAACTAGGTGCCAACAAGTTCTCAAATTTGGCAAATGATCAGTCAAATAAAAATAGTAATGGCAAGGTGATGTGATAATGCATGGTAAACAAGTGTTTCCCCTAGTTTGGCCATAGGTGGTTATAAAAAAGATACAATGGCATAGGTAAATGATACTAATTTTCCCATAGGTGGTTATAATTAGTAGCAAGAATGGTGAAACACTAATTTTCCCATAGATGGTTATAATCAAGCTAACATAAATGAACTTGATAGGATGAAATATATCTTGCTAGATTGACTGTCACACTACTTTCATAGACTGTCATTGAAACATGGATTAGATTTATTATTGAAATCTTATTAGAATCCCCCCATAAAAGGTGTGGAAGAACCAAAGTAACCAAGATCAAAATAGGATTGGGTAGGATGACTAAAATCTGGCTTTGGTTTAAATAGGAATGGAATGTTAGGATGAAATGGTATCACTATAGATAATGATGGTCTAGATAGATTAGATAAAATGGTAAGAGGGTTGCTCCTAAGTGATGGGGTGAATGACAAGATATATGACAATGGAAAAAGGATATGTAAAAATGGCAATGGCATGGCAATGTGAAATGGTATTGTACACGTTGTTGGCTTGGGTGTGGTTTTTGATTCTATTATTCCTGTTGATAGGGAGATGCATGTCCTAATCAATAAATAATACAAAAAATTAATTGATCATGTTAGTTTCTAGCCCACACCTCATTTTAATAGATGCTCTATCAATAAATGGCTATAGATTTGGTTGTCAAGAATGCTTTTGTGAACTTCATTGGTTGTTGATTTTGATTCTTTCAAACATAAAGACATCCTAAATGGGAATATAGTTCCAATGCATCTGACATCGCCTTCCAATTCCAATCCAATCAAAATTTGGACCAATAATAAGGTATTTTGATCAATTTAAGTAATTTGTGCACAAAGTGATTAAACACACTTAATAAATAATTAATCCAAATCAAGACCTAATTAATAAATAGAACATGATTTTGGTTAGTATCTGAAAACAAAATGAAAGGAACATACTAACTAGCATAACATATCTAAGCATAGACACTAAGGAGAGCCTAGTTAACAAACATGAATAAAACATACAACCAAAATGCAAAAAAAGCCTCTTTTACCTTCCTTGGATGCTCTAAAATGCTTCTTGTAGTGGCTTGCTCAGCTTGTGCAAATGAAGTCCTTGGCAATGGAAGCTTGACTATCTCCATCTCTCCTTGGAACCTTTGGCTTATGGCTTGACTTATCATGGAATCAATTTAGCATGGTAACACTAATTTCCATGAAGCTTTTGGAACCAATTCGACATTATAACTTTGCAAAAATTAAGCTTAGAAATGATGTTCTTGTCCTCTTTATTTATATATTTTTGAGAATGTTTAGAATCAACTTGAACTATCCATCTCAAGATTGAGGTGTGTAGTTGATGATTAATTTAATTTTTGGAATTAGGTTTATAATTATCCTCATCATGAAATTAGAAGAAGGGGAAATTAAGAGACACGAAGGGCATCATGGAAGGCATTGATGAGGCATGGAGGGCATGAATTTTGATATTTGTGGCATTTATGTCCTAGAGATGTCTTCCCAAGAAATGAGGTCACTTGATGATGTAGATATTCAATATTAATTTTTAAAAACAAGTATTCAACAAGTTTCCATGGAATTATTAATTAGTCCTTGATTTGGATTAATTAGCTCTTAAGCATGTTTAAGCACTTTGTGCACAAATTACTCAAATTAATTAGAATACCTAGTTATTGGTCAAAAATTTTCCTGGATTGGATTTGGATGTTGATGTTAGATGCATTGGAACCATTATCTCATTTAGGATGTTAGCAAAAAAAAAAAAAAAAAAAAGGCACATGTCTCATGTAAGAGGTTTGATAGGAAAGAGCAATCCAGAGTACCTAGGTGCAAAATTGGCATTTTGACTCAAAATAATCTGATCAAAGTTATCTAGCCCATAAATTGCATTACCCCATTTAATGATAACCTAGCCAAAATTGGTACTTGAACATGTCATTTTCACATCATTTAATGTGTTTTAGTGTTTTTAGGCCAAAGTATGCATTTTGGGTGGATATTGGCCAAAAGCCTGGTTGGAGGTTATAAATTTGGCATGGTTGCACTAATTTTCATGAAGCTTTTGTAACCAATCTTGAATTATAACTTTGCACAAATCAATCTTAGAAATGATGTAGTAAGGCCTCCTATTTATAGATTTTTGAGAATGTCTAGAATCAACCTGAATCATCCATCCTGAGATTGAGATGTGTGGTTAAGGATTAATTTGATTTTTAGAATTAAGTTTATAATTATCCTCATCATGACATTGGAATAAGGGGAAATTAATAGGAATGGAGGGCATCATGGAAGGCATTGATGAGGCATTGAGGGCATGAATCCTAATATTTGTGGCATTTATGGCCTAGGGATGTCTTCCCCAGAAATGAGGTCACTTGATGCAGATATTCAATATTCATTTCCAAAAACAAGTATTCAACAAGTTTCCATAGAATTATTAATTATACCTTGATTTGGGTTGATTAGATTTTAGGCATGATTAAGCACTTTGTGAACAAATTACTTAAATTGATCAGATACCTTGTTATTGGTCCAAAATTTGACTAGATTGGAATTGGAAGGCAATATTAGATGTGTTGGAATTGTATTCTCATTTAAGATGTTACCAACAACATATAAAAAAGTCACATGTCTCATGTAAGATGTTTGATAGGAAAGAGCAATCCAGAGCACCTAGGTGCAAAATTTGTATTTTGACTCATAATGATCTAATCAATGTTAGCTATCTCATAAATTGCATTACCCCATCTAGTGATACCCTAGCCAAAATTGACACATGAATATGTCCGTTTCACATCATTTATCATGTTTTAGTGTTTTTTAGGATAAATTATGTATTTTAGGTGGAAATTGGCAAAACTATTGATTAGAGTTTATCAATGGCCAAATTTAGGTTTTTTATAGTTTGCCCCTATTTAAGAAGATGTTGCAAATTGTAGGCAAAGTAATGTCTTCTCAAATATTGAGAGATGACCTATATGCCAAAAATAAGATGATGGTTAAAGAATAAAGATCCAAATGGTTTTGGGAAGCCTATGATGATGCCCCCTTGAGGGAGTGGCCATCACATCTGTTGATGAATGATCCTTCAAAAATAAATAAGAAGAAAGGTATAATTAACCCATGGTTAAGATTAATTCAAATGAGAAAATGATTGCATTCATTGATGTAAAAAGAATGTTGATTTGACCAAAGGTATTTATAATTAGGAATAAAAATCAAAATAATGATTTTCCCATAGGCGGTTATAATCAGTAAGATGACCTAGAATGGCTAAAGATGATTGTTGTGCCCCAGTTACGGATGATTAGTAAGCATAGCTCAAAGATATAACCTAAAATATAGATTAAAGATGAGTGGGTGCAAAGTGATGAAAGAGATGAATAGAGGAATAAGATTGATTAATGTGAATGATTTAGTTGTACCTATTAATGAGGAGATTCTCATCCTAATTAGCAATGATACAACTAGAATTGTCAAATGAGTTAATTTGATCAAGGGTGGGATGAAAGGATTTGCTAAGGTGTCAAGGAGAAACTTTTGTATCTCCATTGATTATAGACCTTCTTGAAGCTAATTTTTGTTGTAGCATGTGATGGTAGGATTTATGATAGAACACCATGAAGACTATCCTAAAATATGCATAAGGACGAACTCTCAATTTAATAAATACTTAAAAATAATGCACCAATGATAAAAACTATGATGACAATGTTGACGTATGAATATGGATGGCCTCAATATTATGGTGCTAAAGGAATCACCCAATGAACAAATATAGATTGAGTCAAGGAAACAATGCTGAAAGAAAAAAAAATAGGCAAGTTAATAAACAAACAAACAACTTGAAATAAATAAACAAATATAAAGCCTAAAAAAAGAAAAAGAAATCATCCTAACAATGGTAATGCCCTAGTAAGGTAGATCGAGGATAACTGACTAGGATTATATAAGACAAATATTTTTGGATTTTTTGAAATGTTATGAATGTTTTTGGAATTTTGAGGTATCTTAACTCATTAGAGAATGACAAGATACATGATCACAATATAGAGAGAGCATTTTGCTTAGGTTACTTACAAAATGATGAGAGCATATGGAAAGGGGAACTGAGATGACTTCAAAATGAATTGAGCATCACCCATATAGTCTTAAAATGACCTCAAGTCATATTAATTCCATCCACACAAAATGCAAGGAGAAACCAACTAGGTCCCAACAAGTTCTCAAATCTGGAAAATGACCAGTCAAATAAAAATAGTAATGTCAAGGTGATGCGACAATGCATGATAAACAAGTGTTTCACATAGTTTGTCCATAGATGGTTATAACTAAGATATAATGGCATAGGTAAATGATATTAATTTGCCCATAGGTGGTTATAATTAATATCAAGACTGGTGGAACACTAATTTTCCCATAGACAATTATAATCAGGCTCACATAAATGAACTTGATAGGATGAATGATATCTTGCCAGATCGACTGTCACACTACTTTCATAGACTGTAATTTAAACATGGATTAGATTGATTGTTGAAATCTTATTGGAATCCCCCCATAAAATGTGTGGAAGAACCAAAGTAACCAAGATCAAAATAGGATTGGGTAAGATGACTAAAATTAGGATTTGGTTTAAAGAGGAATGGAATGATAGGATGAAATGGTATCACTATAGATAATGATGGTCTAGATAGATTAGATAAAATGGTAAGAGGGTTGCTCCCAAGTGATGGGGTGAATGATAAGATACATGACAATGGCAAAAGGATATGAAACAATGGCAATGGTAGGGTAATATTAAATGGTATTGTACATGTTGTTGGCCTGGGTGTGGTTTTTGATTCTATTATTCTTGTTGATGGGGAGATGCATGCCCTAATCAATAAATGATATAAAAAATACTTGATCATGCTAATTGATATCCCACACCTCATTTGAATAGATGATTTGTTAAGAAATGGATATAGTTTTGGTTGTCAAGAATGCTTTTGTGATCTTCATTGGTTGTTGATTTTGATTCTTTCGAACATCAAGACATCCTAAATGGGAATATAATTCCAATGCATTTGACATTTCCTTCCAATTCCAATCCAATCAAAATTTGGACCAATAAGAAGGTATTCTGATCAATTTGAGTAATTTGTGCACAAAGTACTTAAACATGCTTAATAAATTAATCCAAATTAAGGCCTAATTAAAAAAAAGAACATTATTTTGGTTAGTATCTGAAAACAAAATGAAAGGAACATACTAACTAGCATAACATCTCTAAGCATAAACATTAGGGAGAGCCTAGTTAACAAACATGAATATAACACACAACTAAAATGCAAAACAAACCATTTTTTACCTTCCTTGGATGCTCTAAAATGCTTGTTGTAGTAGCTTGCTTAGCTTGTGCTTATGAAGTCCTTGGCAATGGAAGTTTGACTATCTCCATCTCTCCTTGGCACCTTTGGCTTGTGGCTTGGCTTGGCTTGGAATCAAATTAGCATGGTAACACTAATTTCCATGAAGCTTTTAGAACCAGTTTTGCATTATAACTTTTCACAAATTAAGCTTAGAAATGATGTTCTTGGCCTCTCTATTTATAGATTTTTGAGAATGTCTAGAATCAACCAAAACTATCCATCTCAAGATTGAGATGTGTAGTTGAGGATTAATTCAATTTTTGGAATTAAGTTTATAATTATCCTCATCATGACATTAGAAGAATGGGAAATTAAGAGATATAAAGGGCATCATGGAAGGCATTGATGAGGCATGGAGGGCATGAATTTTGATATTTGTGGCATTTATGTCCTAGAGATGTCTTCCCAAGAAATGAGGTCACTGGATGATGTAGATATTCAATATTAATTTTTAAAAACAAGTATTCAACAATTTTCCATGGAATTATTAATTAGGCCTTGATTTGGATTAATTAGCTCTTAAGCATGTTTAAGCACTTTGTGTACAAACTACTCAAATTGATTAGAATACCTTGTTATTGGTCCAAAATTTGATTGGATTGGATTTGGAAGGTGATTTTAGATGTGTTGGAACCATATTCCCATTTATGATCTTACCAACAAAAAATGACAAAGGCACATGTATCATGTAAGAGGTTTGATAGGAAAGAGCAATCCAGAGCACTTAGGTGCAAAATTAACATTTTGACTAAAAATGATTTGATCAAAGTTAGCTGGACCATAAATTACATTAACCCATTTAATGATACTCTAGCCAAAATTAGTAATTGAATATATTATTTTCACATCATTTAATGTGTTTTAGTATTTTTAGGCCAAATTATGCATTTTGGGTGGAAATTGGCCAAAAGCCTGGTTGGAGGTTATCAACTTGGCATGGTAGCACTAATTTGCATGAAGATTTTGTAACCAATTTTACATTATAAATTTTCATAAAGTAAGCTTAGAAATGATGTAGTAAGGCCTCCTATTTATAGATTTTTGAGAATGTATAGAATCAACATGAATCATCCATCCTGAGATTGAGATGTGTGGTTGAGGATTAATTTGATATTTAGAATTAAGTTAATAATTATCCTCATCATGAAATTGGAATAAGGGGAAATTAGAAGGAATGGAGGGTATCATGGAAGGCATTGATGAGGCATTGAGGGCATGAATCCTGATATTTGTCGCATTTATGGCCTAGGGATGTCTTCCCAAGAAATGAGGTCACTTGATGCAGATATTCAATATTCATTTCCAAAAACAAGTATTCAACAATTTTCCATGGAATATTAATTAGACCTTGATTTAGGTTAATTAGTTATTAAGCATGATTAAGCACTTTGTGCACAAACTACTCAAATTGATCAGAATACCTTGTTATTAGTCCTAAATTTGACTGGATTGGAATTGGAAGGCAATGTTAGATGCATTGGAATTGTATTCTCATTTAGGATGTTACCAATAAAAAATAACAAAGTCACATGTCTTGTGTAAGATGTTTGACAAGAAAGAGCAATCCAGAGCACCTAGCTACAAAATTGGCATTTTGACTCGAAATGATCTAATCAATGTTAGCTAGCCCATAAATTGCATTACTCTATCTAGTGATACCATGGCCAAAATTGACACTTGAATATGTTAGTTTCACATCATTTATCATGTTTTAGTGTTTTTAGGCTAAATTGTGTATTTTAGGTGGAAATTGGCAAAAATATTGATTAGAGTTTATCAATGGCCAGATTTAGGTTTTTTATAGTTTGCTCCTATTTGGGAAGATGTTGTAAACCATATGTAAAGTAATGTCTTCTCAAATAATGAGAGATGGCCTATATGCCAAAAATAATATGATGGTTAAAGAATAGAGATCCAAATTGTTTTACGTAGCTTATGATGATTCCCCCTTGAGGGAGTGTCCATCACATTTGTTGATAGATGGTCCCTTGAAAAGAAACAAGAAGAAAGGTGGAATTAATCCATGGTTGAGATTAATCCAAATGAGAAAATGCTTGCATGTATTGATGTAAAATGGATAGTAATTTTCCCAAAGGCAATTATAATCAGGGATAAAAGTCAAAATAATGATTTTTCCATAGGCAGTTATAATCATTAAGTAGATTTCAATTAGCTAAAGATGATTGTGCCCCAGTTAGTTCTGATTAGCAAGCATAACTCAAGGATATAACCTAGAATATATATTAAAGATGAGTAGGTGAAAAGTGATGAAAGAGATGAATAGAAGAATAAGATTTAGCAATGTGAATGATTCAATTGTACCTACCACTGAGGAGATGTTCATCCTAATTAACAATGATACAACTAGAATGGCCAATAGGTTAATTTGATCAAGGGTGGGATGGAAGGATTCGCCAAGGTGCCAAGGAGAATATTCTATGGCTCCATTGATTGTAGACATTCATGAAGCTAATTATTGTCATAGCATGTGATGGTAAGCTTTATGATAGAACACCATCAAGTCTATCTTAAAATATGCATAAGGACTTACTCTTGATACAATAAACACTTGAAAATAATGCACCAATGAGAAAAACCATGATGACAATGTTGACATATGAATATGGATAGACTCAAGAATAATGTGCTCAAGTAATCACCCAATGAATGTATATAGACCAAGTCAAGGCTATAGTGTTAAAAGTAAACAAATAGGCAAGTAAATAAATAAACAAATAGAAAAAAAACAAACAAAAAAATAAATTGAAATAAATAAACAAACAAAAAGTCTAAAAATAGAAGCAAAAGAAAGCATCCTAACAATGACAATGCCCTAGTAAGGCAGATCAAGTATAACTAAGTAGTCTTAGATAAGATAAATATTTTTAGATTTTTTGAAATGTTATGAATGTTTTTGTCATTTTGAGGTATCTTAACGCATTAGAGAATGATAAGATACCTACTCACAAAATGATGAGAGCATTTAGCTTAGGTTACTCACAAAATGGTGAGAGTGTATGGAAAGGGAGACTGAGGTGATCTCAACTTCAATTGAGCATGACCCACATAATCCTAAAATGATCTAAATTCATAGTAATTCCATCCACATAAAAGGTGAGGAAAAACCAACTAGGTCCCAATAAGTTCTCAAATCTAGCAAATGGCTAGTCAAATGAAATCAACGATGGTAAGGTGATATGACAATGCATGATAAATAAATGTTTCCCTTAGTTTTCCCATAGGCAATTATAACTAGGATACAATGGCATAGGTTAATGATACTAATTTTACCATAGGTAGTTATAATTAGTAGAAAGACTAATGATACACTAATTTGCCCATAGTTAGTTATAATTAGACTCACATAAACAAGCTTGATAGGATGAAAGATATCTTGCTAGATCAACTATCACACTACTTTCATAGACTATCATTATAAACATAGATTTGATTGATTATTGAAACATGATTGGAATCCTCTCTTAAAAAGTGCCAGAAGAACCAAAGGAACCAAGATCAAAAATAGGATTGGGTAGGATGACTAAAAATAGGCTTTCGTCTAGATAGGAATGGAATGAAAGGATGGTATGGTATTTCTTAAGATAATGATGGTTTGATAATTGGGTTAAAATGGTATGAGTGTTGCCCCCAAGTGATGGGGTGAAATGGAAAGAATCTACAATAATGACAAATGGATATGTAATAATGGTAATGGCATGGTAATGTGAAATGGTATGGTACATGATTTTGGCTTAGGTGTGATAAATGACATATGATTTTATTTTTTCTTATTGAGATGGAGATGCACATCTTAAACAATAAATGATACAAACAAAATACTTGATCATGTTAATTTTAATAGCACACCTCATCTGAATATCTACTTTATCAAAAACTTGATGCAAATTTGGTTATCAATAGTGCTTTTGTGATCTTCATTGGTTATTGATTCTGATTCCTTCAAATGTCAAGATAAGATATCTTTATAGCCTTTGTAAAGTAAAGTGTGGTTGTGGATGGTAAATAAGGACAAATAATGGATGGTAGGTTTGATTGTGAAATAGAATGGTAGATGATAATGGAATGCAGAATGGTTAGAAAACAAATGAAGATTAGGATGTTTAATCACATGTAATATTGATGATGTCAGATTCAACAAAATTTTAGTTGTGGCAAGGCTAAAGACTTGTCCTCTCGATAGGACCATCAAATTTTTCTATTGTTTGGGCCTAAGAGTAGCTACTATCTGATTCGGCTATAGATAGGAATCTATTTTAATTTTATCTTTGATTTTGTCTTCATCAAGCAATGAAGAACTTGTGTGCTCTGTTATTGATTACTTAAAGAGGTTTTCACCAATGAAGTTGTTTTGATTGTCCCATAACACCTCCAAGAAGGTTTTAATAAGATATGTTGAATTTTCACTTTGATTGTCTTCTAGCACTTCCAAAATATTTTCACTAGGAGAGTGTTCTTTTGCTATATGAATGTGGTCTTAGCCTCCTTTCTCTTCTTCAATTACTATGTCACCATAGATGTAGTTCAACAAAGTGTGATTATGTTGATCCTAATCAACACTTGTGGGAGATGGAATGCCAATAATATGGCTATCTTGGTTGATGGTAATGGCTTATATAATGATAATAAAATGGGGAGAGGCTGTACAATCCTCATAAAATATATTATAACTTATGTCGATACTAAAGTACTCATCCTAAAAAACTATAGAAATATCATAAATGTATTCAAACTGATTTGTGAGGCATGCATAGCCAATGTTGTAATAACCATAAACATATTCTTTTTTTGAATCTGATTCTAAATCAAGGGACTCTATATCTAATGTTGAGACTGATGTTGATTTAAATTTTGATGGTAAATATAATGTCAATTAAAGAATAAAACTTGACTCTAACTCTAATTATTCATCTAAAAGGTACTCTATTATAATGATGTCTTGTTAAATATTTGGTTTTGGACAAGTAATGGCCTGTGATGGCATAATGAGATCCACAAAAATTGGTTTGTCAAAGTGAGACTCCTCGAGGATGGGAAATTGGTCAAGAGATAACTCCTTAGAGACTAGTTTGTCAATAGGATGCTCTTGAAAAATAGGGACATGGTTGAGGTAATGATTTACCCAAAGGTGGTTATAATCATTAAGAAGTGACACAATAAAGATTGGTTCATCCAAGTGAGACTCCTTGATAATTGGTATAGGATCAATAGGCAATTCATCATAAATTGACTTATCATAAATGGTTGATTCAATAGAAACATATTAGATTGGTTATTTATCTTGGCCTTGGTTTCCAATGAGTTGGAAAATACCAGTTTTGAACATAGCTTGGTCTTTAAATGATTGGATGGGTTGAGGTTTGGATGGGATTGGTAATGGACAAGGAATGACTTACAGCTGGATAATGGTATGGCATTAAGGAGAATGATTTCTCATATGAGTCAAAGGAAAAAGTCTTGAGATGGTAATGATAGGGTGTTCTGGGGATCGATTACTCACACAAGCCAAAGGACTAGGTCTTAGAATGATGAAGGGGCATTATGAAGCTTGATTGCTCACACAAACCGAAGGATGATGTCTTGGTATAGAAATGGATGGGAATTTTAGATCTTGGTTGCTCACAAAAACTAAAGGATGAGGTCCTGGTATGGGAATGGTGTGACATTGTGGTCTTGGAATAGAAATCATATGATGTGGTAGTCCTGGAATAGAAATGGTATGATGTTGTGGTCCTAGATTACTCACATAAGCCAAAGCATCCAATTCTTCCTCATAAACCATATCATTCCAGTCATGAGTTGGCTCATAAGCTAGTTTTTGACTACATTCCATGTACTAATTATTGTAAAGAGGGTATGGATCTATATCCCAAACAACATTATTTGTAGTTGGGTATTCAAATTCCTCCTCACAAGCCTCTTCATACCAATCAAGGTCTCGAGTTCGATCATAAGTTGTTTTGTGACTTTTTTCCCATGAATGATTAATATGAGGTGGATATAAATCTATCTCACAAACCATATTAGCATCATTGGGGTCTTGAAAAAAGCCATAAAAGCCATTTTGTGTGGCCATCCTATCATAAGTTAGATTGTAAGTGACTCCACCATAAGTGTAACTATATATATATTTGTTTAAATTATGAAAGCTAAAAAATAGAAGGGTTTAGAGTTATACAAACTCTAAAAAATGATCTAAAAGACAAATGGTTCAAACTTGGTCTAACTTGGTCAAAGGGGTGGAGTTGTATCTCCAATGTGATTTCAAAGTGGAGTTGTATCTCCAAAATGGTTTGTGCTAAGACTTGGAATAAAATAGCCTAATATCAAATGTCATACACAAAAAAGGTTAAGCATCTAAATAGAAACTGACACATTAAAGGTCTAGGTCAAAGTGTTCCAAATAAGGTCTAAACTAGGAAAGGGAAAAGTTGAGTTGCTAGGTATTTTATCTAAATGTGGAGTCAAAAGATAGGCTCAAAAAAATAGGCATCTACTAGGACTTTTTGCCAAATGGCATCATAATCTAGACATGAAATAAATGTTGATGTGATTTGATTTAATCTAACAAGTTTAGAAACAACTTTGACATAGACTCAACACATGAAATCAAAAATAAACATGATCAGTTGGCATAAGGCATAAGAAAAAAGGCTCTTTGAATAAAGTCTAGGTTTTCACAAATAAAGGCACAAAAAATGATAAGGATAGGTACTGAACAAACAAATAATCAATAATTTTTAAATTTGGGTAATCGATTAACTGAAGTTATGCAACCCAAAAGAGAAAGATCTATATATCAGCCACTTGAATTGAGGCCTAAACAAAAATTGATCAATGTTTAAATTAAAAATTGACAAGGATAATTGAAAAATCAATGTTGAAGACTAGGATTTGATCAAACAAGCTAGACAATATTGGACAACATGACAACACAAGACAATGATCCAAATGGTATACATGACATGGTTTGAAACAAATGGTTTTGGTTTCAAGGTAAACTAGTCTTGAAATAAATTGAATAGCCTAATGGTGTAAGCATGATAAAATGATGTGATAAATGCTATGTTTTAAAGACTCAAAAGGATCAAAATGGTTTTAACATGTTTTTTGGCAGCATAACACTACCCTCCTCAACTCAAATGACACACACACAAACAAGTTTAGAAAAAATTTCAAGGCACATGTGTGGTGTAAAATGGCCAACATAATGACTCCATATACAAAAGAGTGATGTATAGAGAAATTTGTTTTGAAATGGATTATGAACAAATAATTATGTTTTAGTCTCAAAATACCAATCAAAAATGACCAAAATACACTAAGTATAATCATCTAAATCCTAGCAAGGGTATGGCAAAATGGGGTTGACTAAAATAGCAAGTTTTCAATCATTCTAGGGGAATAAATTGCATAATTAATTTCATGTCAAATAATGAAAAATAAAATCACATAAATTAGGGGATCGTGGTATTGGCTAGTTGTTAAAAAATCTAGTCCTTTTTACAGCCACTACATCCTATTGTTCACTTAGTGTAGTGTGATTTCCAAATGCAGATACATCATGTGTGAAACTCCAAAGGAGTAAGTGAAGTCAATGTCAGGAGATGAAACCCTAGGTCAAATATTCTCTAAATAACTTGTGGGAGGTAATGACGTCCCCCCTTATAAGCCAAGTTTGCATAAAAATAAAGAAACATGAAATAGAAAGACTTTAGGATCATTTTCAAGGTCACCCAAACTTTAACAAGTTTTTGGGGAGTTATTTAGATGACATTATTTCTAAGATTTGGACTAGGATATTTGCAATAGGAATGGTGCTTTTGATTCCAAGGGTTCCCTAAAGGGGACAAATGGAAGATCATACACGCAACATCCAAACAAAATTTTAATCTAAACAACTAAGTAAATACAATTTTTTTGAAAAGGTGAGCTAATTTTTAATCCCAAATATAAAATGGGATGTTCATTTGACCCCTTGGTCTTTAGTTTCAAATTTTTAAAACATTCACCATAAACATCTAAATTCTTTTGTTAAAAATCAAAACAAGGTTCCTAATTGATTTTTAAGCATACAAAAGGAGATCTAAACATATTTTTAGCAAATTTCAAGCTTGGTTCTATAGCAAAAATGTTAGCATGTTCTTTAGCCTTGAAAAAAAAATTTATTTGAAATAATGAACTTTAGGAAAAGAGCTCTCGAGTCTATGTTTTAAGAAAAACATAGTGACCAATGTCGGTTTATATAACTGACGACAATTACATTTTCTAACCGATGTCAGTTATCCAACTGACATCAGTTATATTAATGTGACCAATGGTAGGTATCTAACTGATGTAAATTTTACTAACATCATTTATGCTATGTAATTGATGTCAATTTTACTAACTGACATCTATTACTGTGCAAAACCAGGGCAAACAAAAATGGCAAAATAAAGTTAGAAAATCAATTTTCAAGAGTTTTAAAGGTCTAAATGAATATTTTAAAGCTACCAAATGATATTCTTTAGGTGTGAGATGCATGTAGTCCCACCAGCTATGCCATTATGTGATCTAAAAATTTTACTCAAGATAGAATGGTTAGTATCATGTTAGTTTCAAAATAAAAACAAAATGAAAGAAACACACTAACTAACATAACATCTCTAGTCCTAAACACTAGGGATATCTTAGTTAACAAACATGAATAAAACATACAACTAAAATGTAAAATAAACCTCTTTTACCTTGTTTGGATGCTCCAAAATGCTTGTTGTAGTGGCTTGCTTAGCTTGTGCTCATGAAGTCCTTGGCAATGGAAGCTTGACTACCTCCATCTCTCCTTGGCACCTTTGGCTTATTGCTTGGCTTGGATTGGAATCAATTTAACATGATAACAATAATTTTCATGAAGTTTTTGGAACCAATCTTGTATTATAACATTGCACAAATTAAGATTAGAGATGATGTTCTTGGTCTCTCTATTTATAGATTTTTGAGAATGTCTAGAATCAACCTGAACCTTCCATCTCAAGATTGAAATGTGTGGTTGAGGATTAATTAAATTTTTATAATTAATTTTATAATTATCCTAATCATGACATTGGAATAAGGGGTAATTAAGAGGCATGGAGGGCATCATAGAAGGCATTGATGAGGCATGGAGGGCATGAATCTTGATATTTGTGGCATTTATGGCCTAGGGATGTCTTCCTAAGAAATGAGTTCACTTGATGATGTATATATTAAATATTCATTTCTAAAAACAAGTATTCAAAAATTTTCCATGGAACTATTAATTAGGACTTCATTTGGATTAATTAACTCTTAAGCATGTTTAAGCACTTTGTGCACAAATTACTCAAATTGATTAGAATACCTTATTATCAGTCCAAAATTTGATTAGATTAGAGTTGGAAGGTGATGTTAGATGCATTGGAACCATATTACCATTTAGGATGTTACCAAAAAAAATAACAAAGGCACATGTCTCGTGTAAGAGGTTTGACAAAAAAGAGCAATCCAGAGCACCTAGGTGGAAAATTAGCAATTTTGACTCAAAATGATCTGATCAAAGTTAGTTGGCCCATAAATTACATTACCCCATTTAATGATACTCTAGCAAAAATAGGCACTTTAATATTTCATTTTGACATCATTTAGCATGTTTTAGTGTTTTTATGACAAATTATGCATTTTGGGTGGAAATTGGCCAAAAGCCTAGTTGAAGGTTATCAATGGCCATATTTAGTTGTCTACACTGACCACCATAATCACCCCTAAAATATAATATAACATAGAGTACCTAATACCATGTAGGATACCCATCTATGACACCTACATCATCAATCTTTATCCTTGTTGATAGATCATTGTAATCAAAGAACATATGAACTAGCTATGGAGTGGACAGTGGGAACTCTAAATATTCCCTCTTGTACCTTGAGAACACCCTAGGTATATATTGTATGAGGTCAAATTGCCTCTATAACCTATCAAATGGTATCAACTCTATCTCACCCTCTTATAAGCTATATATCAATCTATATCTTTATAGAGATAGAGTATGCCTCCTATAATGAGCCCATCTTGAAAACCTAACATATGGTCTCCAAATCACATATCCAATGACTAAGGCATCTAATAAGCCCCTGAACTATTCTATGTCATGTACCCCTCCTCCTGGTCTTAAGAGGGCATAATCATTCCTCCACCACATGTATCTAACTCAAAAATTCATCTTAGCATAACCCTCCCATACTAGTCCCATAATCCTCAACACTTAGATGTGCTCATACACCCAAAAATGTAGAACAACCCCAACACTAATCCCATATCTCTTATAGGTACATAATCCCCACAACTCTTGGTAAATTTGAATAAGCAACATAGGTTCCCACAAAAACACTATATGGCCCAACCACATCTCCAAGAGCACCCCCAAAAACAAGTAAGGGAACTTCCCATTGCTAGAATCAAGCAACATGTAACATGTCACCGTTATCATAATCATGGTGAAAATCCTCCTCACATACTTTTAGACACTTAAAACCAGCCATCAATAACCTCTAATCATGCTTTTGGCTAATTTCTACCCAAAATGCACAATTTGGCCTAAAAACACTAAAACATGCTAAATGATGTGAAATTGACATATTCAGATGCCAATTTTGGCTAGGGTATCCCTAAATTGGGCAATCCAATTTGTGCACTAGCTAAATTTTATCAATTCATTTTGAGTTAAAATTCCAAATTTACACATGTGTGCTCTAGAGTACTCTTTCCTAAAGAATCTTTTACACAAGACTCATGCCTTTGTTATTTGTTTTTGGCAACATTCTAAATGGGAATACACATATAACATGGACTTCCAATTCAAATCCATTCAAATTTAGGACCAATAACAAGGCATTCTAATCAATCTAAGTAATTTGTGCATAAAGTGCTTAATCATGTTTAAGAGCTAATTAACCCAATTTAAGGCCTAATAAAAAATTCCATGGAAACTTTTTGAATACATATTTTTAGAAATGAATATTGAATATTTGCATCATCAAGTGACCTTATTTCTTGAGAAGACATCCCTAGGCCATAAATGCTACAAATATCAGGATTCATGCCTCCCATGCCTCATCAATGCCTTCCATGATGCCCTCCATGCCTCTTAATTTCCCCTTGTTTCAATGCCATGATGAGGATAATTATAAATTTTAATTACAAAATTAAATTAATCCTTAACCACACATCGCAATCTTGAGATGGATGGTTGAGGTTGATTCTGATCAAATCCAAAAATCTATAAATAGGTCTCACAAAATCATTTCTAAGCTTAATTTGTGTAAAGTTATAATGCAAGATTGGTTCCAAAAGCTTCAATCAACTAGTGTTACCATGCCAAATTAATTTCGAGCCAAGCCATAAGCCAAAGGTGCCAAGAGGAGATGAAGGTAGCTACACTCCATTGAAGAAGACCTCTTGAAGCACAAACTAAGAAAGACACCATTACAAAAGCATTTGGAGCATCCAAGGAAGGTGAAAAGAATTCTTGTGTTTTCATTCCTTGCTTTTTAGTTGTGCTTGTCATTTGCTTTTGTTAACTAAGCTCTCCCTAGTGTCTAGGCCTAGAGATGTTATGTTATTAGTGTGTTTATTTCATTTTATTTTCATTTTGGAACTAACACCATACTAACCATCCTCTCTTGAGTCAAATTCCTAGATCACATAATGGCATGCCCGATGGGACTAGATGCATCCTACACATGAAGGAGATCTTTTTGTAGCCTTAAAAAATAACTTATTTGAGATTTTAAAACTCTTGTAAATTGGTTTTCTAACTTTATTTTGCCATTTTTTGGTTACCATAGTTTTTACATAGTAACTAATGTTGGTAGAAATATTGACATCAATTACTTGGCTTAACCAATGTTAGTTAGTAGAACCAACATCGATCAGATCTCAGTTGGTCATAACTGATGTCAGTGGTATTGATTGACGTCAGTCACTATGTTTTTCAAAAAACATAGACCCAAGACCTCCTTTTGCAAAGTTTATTATTTCAAACTCAAAAGAGGTTCAAAGCTAAAGAACATGCTAACAATTTTGTTGTAGGACCAAGTGGGATATTTGTTCCAAACATGTTTAAATCACTTTTGCATGCTTAAAATTGGATTAGGAATTTTGTTTTGGTGTTTAACAAGGAATTTTTAGGTGTTTTTGGTGAATGTTTTTCAAAGTTTGCAACTAAGACCAAGGGGTCAAAAGAACACCACCAAACACTTTATTTGGGTTTAAAATTGAACACACTTATCAATTTTTTATTGCAATAGTTGTTTAATTAGATTTTTTTTGGAAAAGAGAGGAATGTTGCATGTTTGATCTTCTATTTGTCCCATATAGGGAACCCTTGGACTCAAAAATGCCATTCTTATTGCAAGTAGCCTAGTCCAAGGCTTAAAAATTAATTCATCTATAGCACTCCCCCAAAAACTCATCAAAGTTTAGGTGATCTTGAAAATGACCCAAAAATATTTCTACTTTCATGCTTTATTTGTTTATGCATTTTAGCTTACAAGGGGGACTTCATCACCTCCCAAAGTTCTTTAGGGAATATTTGACCCAAGGTTTCATCTCCCAAAATTGACTTAATTTGACTCCTTTGGAGTTGCTCATAGGATTTAGTGGCACTTTGGACATCGCACTACACTAATCAAACTACAAGATGTAATGGTTGTAACAAGGACTAGACCTTTTTGCAACAAGCTAAGTGACACAGACCCAAAATATATGCTTTTATTTTGCATTGTTTGGCATGAAATTCATTATGCAATTGATTCCCATAGATCATTTGGAAAATTATTAGAATTTAGACAAATCCCCACTTGCCACAAATGTATTATTGGTGCAAGGTGCACCTCAAGGTCCATGTCATAGTACTATCATTTGAGAGAAGGGGGAGGGTGTAAAAACCATACTATATAATGCACATTTACTTTTGGATGAACACTTAAAATCCTCTCAAATGATTTATAATGATGGATTCCAATAGTACCAAGCAACCTTTTCAGTTTAGGATCTAAGGGTGATTAATTATTTGGTCTTGTTCTTGATTAAAGTCTTGTTTGGAGTCAAAACTTGGTGTAAACAAATAATCCAAACCAAACACATGGTCCAAATTTTCCTTTGAACAAAGAGGCATTATGCTGCCCACATGAGATCATCCATTTTCATTATTCAATGCTCATAAAAATATTGAGAGTCATATCATCTAATTTAGCATAGTTATGATACCCAATTGATTTTATACCTTTACCAACGTTGTTTGAGTCCTTCACTTATAATTTAAATTCAAAATTACAACTTTACAAGTTCATAGGGTTGATGTGTTAAGTGGGTTTGCCATTTACACTAAACTTGAGGGAACTTAGGTTTAATTTAAAATTTAGGTTGAAGGTTGTTCAAGACACATAATAATTATCCTCACTTGAAATACTTGAGCCATTTTATGCTAAACACTTTCACTTTAAGTCTATACACCACAACATTTTGAGTTAAGAAAGGTAATGTTATGCTGTCAAAATTGTGGAAAAATGTCTTTGCCTTAAAGAGTTTTTGAAAAAACCTTATTTTATCATACCTTTTGGGTAGTATAACATCATTATGCTACCCAAATCATTTTAAATGTTGTTTCATAGACCCTCTTGCATAGAGTTCCAAATTTGTTCCTATAAAATCAGACTGATCCAAGTGTACTTTTGATCCTTTGTCTAATGCATAGTTATACTATTAACCTTTGTTTAACTTATTTGTCAAAAGAAATAAGTTTTATATAATTATTTATGAGAAAATAAACTATTGCTAAAGTGCCTTTTGTTTCATACCTTATACCTAGCTGACCAAGTTCATGTACAAGAATCAAATGCCTAGTGTTTGTTAGAAGTGTTTCAAATATGTTAGATTAAAACTTTCATCTATTTTTCAAAGTCTAGATTTTGATGCCATTTGGAAAAGAGTCCTAGCACATGCCTTACTTAAGCGTAGCTTTTGACACTGCATTTGGCCAAAATACCTAGCAACTTTTAAATTTCTAGATTAGACTGATTTGAAACACTTTGACCTTAGAGTTTGGCATTTTGATTTTTTGGTCCATTTACTTGATTACCTTTGTGTGAATAGTGAAACATTAGATACTTCACTTTAGCTTGTTTCCTAAAAAATATTTACATAAACCTTTTGATCCTTTTTGACAAATCTAGACCAAGTTGAAGGCATCATTTGTTTTAGATTTTATCTCTTTTGGAGTTTGTATAAATCTTTAACCTTTTATCATAAGGCATTGACTATGGATCCCAACATGTATTCATACACTTGTAGTGGACTCATGTAAAATCCAAGATTAGTAATGTAGTTACACAAGAATAAATAGTGTAATACCCCTATGTGGATAACATTGCTTATGAGATGGATTCTTATCCCTCTTATAATACTAAATTAAGGGCACAAAGCAAGGATCTATTAACTAACTATTTGGTTAACACACCACCATACACAAAATAGGACTAAGAACAAACTAAACAATACTTAGCTACAATACCCATGGTGGATAAGCCAGTACTTCAAAAACCATATTCTACTAATTTGGCTTCCATGTATGATCCATTTTTGTTTGAGCGACATTTGATAGAGAAAAAAGATGAGATTTTGGTTAGGGATATAGAGGTAGGGGCTATGTTTCCAGTAGACTTTGCCCATCAAAATTTACTAAGTCTAGTAAGAGTGCACCACAATATCATTTATGATAAATAAGCTTATTCTAGCAATCCCATGGCTCTAGTCCAAACAATGTACCAAGGCCCTAATATATTTGATCAAGGCAAAAACATCATGGAAGATAACTTTAACCAAATGAAAATAGCATACCAAACCTACCTGAACTTAGCACATGATTTCAATTAGATGAACATGATAAGTTAGCCCATCATTGACCTATTACCTTCAATAGGAATGTTGAGGAAATTTAACTAGACAAAAAAAATTGAGTTCGACCCATTTGTATAAATCACTTAGATAGATAACTTGATATATATGCTAGTTATTGAAGAAGAGTCTTGAGCTTCTACACTAAATATTGAGCCAAACGTAGTAGACAATGTGCAAAAAACATCCAATCTTGATCAAAGTGGTACTAATGTATAAACAACTAGCTAAAAACATGTGCCTATAGTTAATCCCATGAGCAGATCATCATACCAAGGAATAGGAGTTTCTACACCCTAGCCTCAACTAGCCGCTTCATCAAGTGTAAAACCTACATGATTAGATAATCAAATAATGGTTAATGTTATGTCTCAAAAATAGAATGTGATGAATCCTACTCCTCCTCAATAGGTAGCAAGTAGTATTCCATAATAGCAGACATAGTCTAGTGTATCAATGTAATAGAGGATAAGCACATTGCCACCTCAACCAAAGGTAACTAATATTCCACCTCACCTAGTAATGATAAACATACCTCTTCAGTCATAGAATAATATGCTAGTCCGAAACCAAGTAATGACTAGTCAGTAACTTACAAATATTGGTTTGTGATAGATGTTGAATCTATAACCTACTTTCACTTCTTCACAAGGATTATTGCAACAAGGAGGTCCCCATGTTTCTCAGGTACCTACTAGATGATAATTGGTTCAAAATGTGCCACAAATCTAGAGACAGGGTCTTGGTTCACAAGTTCCCACTCAACATCAAGGTTCAATTAATCAATAGCATGTCCCATTTCAACCACAGTAGGCACAATATAAATATATCCTACCATCCCAACCAAAAAATACTCTAATTCAAACCTTTATCTCCAACCCAAATTGGAATATCAAGTAGCTAGATTTGCAATTTGAAATACATCCCAATCCACATATGCATATTCTTGGTCCATTCCTCAACCAAACCAATCTACCCCAATAGGTGTCTCCATCATACCCTGGTCAAAGTGTCCCACTTATGACCTCTCAACCATCCACCCAAACCATCATTCTCCCTAAAACCAATATCCCTTCTAGCTTCCTATCCCAATAATTTTAATAGATGAAGAATACAATTGCTACCATTCAGGTGGGAAAGTAGACTAAAAAGTTCAAATTGGATGACGTATGTTCCTATCCATTCAATATGGAGTATTTGTAGATACCATTTCCTCTAGGATATGAAGCACCCAAATTTGATAAGTACAAAAGGAAAGGTGATCCTAAGGCTCATTTAACCAAATTTTTTGTCCTATGTCAACCAGTGGCATATAGTGACATATACCTTTTGCTATTATTTCTAAAGAGCCTAGCTAGATAAGCCTTGGAGTGGTTTTTAAAGTTTCCCAAGAATGTAGTAACAAACTTTGATGATCTTTTTGATAAATTTATGTAACCCTTTTCCTATAATCTTGAGCATGAGATTTCATTAGTGGACATGACATAAGCAAAGCAAAAGGCTGGGGAGAGTTTTGTAAGTTATTTACAGTGATGGAGGGACCTTGAAAGCCATTTCACCCATAGTTTACAAAAATAATTAGCTACTATGTTTACTAAAAAATTGCATAGTGAGATAGTTTATCATCTGAAACTGCTATGTGCACATACATTCAAAGAGATCATTGATAAAGGTTTATTGATCAAGTGAGTGTTCATCAATAAAGGTGTCATCAATATTAATTTAATTAATCAAAATCAAGGTACCAATCATATAAATGATCAACATCCCATGCATGTGCAAGTATCATAACTAGCATAGGCCAATAACCAAGAAACATCAAAGTAATTCAATCAAAATAAGAATGTTGTGGGAAATGGAGTAATCAAATCCCATCATGTGCAAAATATGAAAACCTCATCTAAACCACCTTTTTAGCTTACTCCTACCTAGAAACCTCTCCAACCAATGCCACAAGCATAACAACTAAGACCTACACAACAAATACATCAGTCTTTACCATTGCAAACCCCTTGTCCTAGAAGAACCATCCCTACATGTCGTGTCTTTAGTGACCTAGGATAACCTATGTAGTCTATATTTTGCAAGAATAATAATGATAATATGATTAGTTGGCCCATACCAAAAAATTATCTTCAAGGTATTCCTTACCTTAATTGGTACCATGAAAATGAATTTTGTGACTATTGTCAGGTCAATGGGCATAATCTATGAAGATGTGTCCAAATCAAGCATTTAATCAAGAATATGTTGGAGAATCGAGAGATAAAATTAGATAATGGTGCTTCCACTTCCAATCAAACTCTTAGGATTTATCAAAATCCTTATCCATAAAATAACAATCAATAGTAGTATAACAATCAATAATAAAAACAATGGCTAGTACAATAGCAAAATCTACAATATTAGAATCAAAGTCTGAACCAACAAAATCAATAAAAATAGCAACAGAATCCATAATGACAAAACAATGGACAAAACCAAGGTCAGAATGGTAATGACCAAGAAACCTACCATACAGTTGCACATGACTACAATAGGGTTGTAGTTCATATTGTAGGGGGTAGCGTTAAT
Source organism: Torreya grandis (assembly GCA_037957365.1). Classification (NCBI taxonomy): domain Eukaryota; kingdom Viridiplantae; phylum Streptophyta; class Pinopsida; order Cupressales; family Taxaceae; genus Torreya; species Torreya grandis. The sequence goes on along the minus strand of JARHVA010007589.1, from coordinate 582,686 downwards.
ACCATCTACATTAATCCTAGACCAAACACTAATCAGCCTAGACCATTGCTAAAAAACAATATTTAGAAAAATCACATAGATAATCCTTTTTTGACCTAGGAGTGCATACATGCAAACTAAATAACTAGGACTCCCAATTTTGGATCTTATAGGAATAATTCATTCTTGCCATGTGACCACATGCAAGTGCATGGGTAACTGAGACTTGTCATATTTGTCCCACACCATTTCCAACATTAGTTAGCAATAATGGTCCAATATTTAATATTGATTATGAAATCGCAACTTTAAGGTCAAATATTACTATCCCAAGCCCATGAAAATCCACCACTTTGTCTATCATCCAACCAACTATTTAGCCTCAGAATAAACCATTCACTACTAAGATAATAAGTTTAATATTGTGGAACAATTTCAGAAGAAACTAGCATAAATTTCTATTTTAGATTTGTTGTGGACATCAATAACCACAAAAACATCCTAAATGATTTTTTTACCCAATCTACTATTGCTAATGACATATCCCCTAATAATTTTCAAGCCTTGGTTGGACAACTAGCTCCAGCCTAACAAGTCACATTCAACCAAAGCAATATGTCTTCCCTTGGCCCACTCCATAATAACTCATTATACATAGAAGTTTGTATCAGATAGCATAAAGTGAAACATGTCCTTATAGACAATGGATCCGGCCTGAACATAGTGTCCCTCAAGCTCATCAAGCTTCTTAGGTACATGATGATAGATCTCTAGCTAGAAATAATAACTATCAAATATTATGATACTCAGGAAAGAGAATCATAGGGTACCATTAGTTTTCTAGTTATCATTGGGCCTTTGACCCATGATACACTTTGCCATGTGTTAGATCTTGAGTTATCATATAACATGCTTCTAAATAGGCCTTAGTTATATGAGATTAATGTAGTCTCATCAACACTGCACCAATGTATCAAGCATTCCCACTTAGGGATGGAGGTGAATATTCTAGAATATTTACATCTGTATGAACACTACAAGCATCTTGAGGCCAAGTTTCAAAGCTATAATTATCAATACAACATAAATCCAAGTTCTAAGTAGGATAAAAGAAAGGTTATACTTATTGATCCTTCATCAGATAATTGTATAGATCATAATACCTTGGATTCCCTTTCCCACATACCACCTCCTAAATATTCTAATCATTTCACCATTTTAGATAATGGATTAGGAGAATATGTAACCTATGATACATTTCATATCACCAATCTTCCTCAAAGTCTAAAAACCTTTGGGTGACCTAAAGTCATTCCACATACGCATTGGAAACAAAAGAACAAGGACAAGGGACCTGCCACATTTGTACCATCATTTAGCCTAGAAATTGACCCTCTTGAAGGAGATGAATCATGGTTATACAATGACAACCAGGCTGATTTTTATAAAAGTGTAAAGTGTCCTATTCCCAATAAGATCATGGAAAATCACAATTATGAAAGAAGAGGCCTCAAACTAAATCAATAAGGAACCCTCGAGAGAATTTCCATGAATAAGTATGAAAGACCTTATGGACTTAGATTTAAACACAAGGATTAGTGCAACAAGGAGGTCCCCATGATTCTTAGGTATCTACTAGACAACCATTAGTTCAAAATGTGCCAAAAATCTAGAGACAGGGTATTGGTTCATAAGTTCCCACTCAACAACAAGGTTAAATTAGTCAACAAGATGTCCCTTTTCAACCATAGTAGGGATAGTATAATTATGTCCTACCATCCCAACCACAAAATCTTCCAATTCAAACCTTTATCACCAACCCAAACTAGAATATCACACAACCAAATGTGCAATTTCAAATACATCCTAATCCATGTATGCATATTCTTGGTCCATTCCTCAACCAAACCAATCTACCCCAATAGGTATCTCAATCATACCCTAGTCAAAGTGTTCCACTTTTTACCTCTCAGCCATCCACCCAAACCAACATTCTCCCTCAAACCAATGTCCCTTTTGGTTTCTTATCCCAATAATTACAACAAATGAAGCATACAATTTCTACCATTGAGGTGGGGAAGTAGATTAATAAGTTAAAATTAGATGATGTATGTTCTTATCTGTTCAATATGGAATATTTGCAAATACCATTTCCTCCAAGATATGAACCACCTAAATTTGATAAGTACAAAGGGAAGGGTGATCCTAAGGCTCATTTGACCAACTTTTTTGTTGCATGTCAACCAATGACATATAGTGACATATACCTTTTACTATTGTTTCCAATGATCTTGGATAGACAAGCCTTGGAGTGGTTTTTAAAGTTGCCCAAGAATTTATTAATAGATTTTGATGATATTTTTGATAAATTTGTGCAACACTTTTCCTACAATCTCAAGCACAAGATTTCATTAGTGGACTTGACACAAGGAAAGAAAAAGGATAGGGAGAGTTTTACAAGTTATTTTCAATGATGGAGGGCCCTTTCAAGCCATTTCACCCATAGTTTACTAGATAAACAATTAGCTATTGTTTTTACTAAAAATTTACACAGTGAGATAGCCTATCATTTGGAACTACAATGTACACATATGTTCAAAGAGATCATTGATAAAGGTTTATTTATTGAGTGAGAACTCATCAATAAAGGGGTCATCAAGCTTAATTAAACTAATCAAAACCAAGGTACCAATCTTGAAAATGACCAACATCCCATGCAAGTAAAAGCATCACAACCAACATAGGCCAATAACCAATAAAGACTGAAGCAATTCAACTAAAATAAGAATGTTGTGGGAAATGGAGTAACCGAATCCCATCTTGTGAAAACTATGTAAACCTCATCTACACCACGTTTTTGTTTTACTCCTACCCAAAAACCTCTCCAACCAATGCCATAAGCATAACAACCAAGACCTACATAACAAATACATCAATCTTTACCATTGCAAAGCCCTCCTCTTAGAAGAACCATTCCTACACATTGTGTCCTTAGTGACCTAGGAGAACCTATTAAGTCTATATTTTTCAAGCTTGATACCACTAATATAATTATTTGGCCCATACCAAAACATTATTTGCAAGGCATTCCTTACCCTGATTGGTACCATGAAAATGAATTTTATGACTATCATTGGGTCAATGGGCACAATCTACGAAGATGTGTCCAAATCAAGTATTTAATTGAGAATATACTAGATAATGGGGAGATAAAATTGGATAATAGTGCTTCCACTTCCAATCAAACTCTTTGGATTTATCAAAACCCCTTTCCCTGACATAACAATCAACAACAACAATAATATCTAGTGTAGTTGCAAAATCAATAGTATTAGAATCAAAGGCCAAACCAATAGAATCAAAAAAATTAGTATCAAAATCCATAATGATAAAACAATGGATAAAACCAAGGTCAGAATGGTAACAAATAATAAAGCTACCATGCATATGCACATGACTATAATAGGGTTTTAGGTCATATTGTAAGGGGTAGCGTTAATACCATCTTCATTAATCCTAGACCAAACACTAATCAGTCTAGACCATTTATAAAAATTAATATTTATCCAAATGACATGGATAAAACTTCTTTGACTTGGGAGTGCATATAGGCAAAACATAAAACTAGGGCTCCCACTTTTGGATCTTATAGTGATAACTTGTTCTTGCCATGTGACCACATATAAGTGCATCGGCAACTGAGACTTGTCCTATCTAGTCCCACACCATTTCCAACATTAGTTAATAATAATGGACTAGTATTTAATCTTGACTATTTAATAAAAAATAAGAGGCTAAAGATTACTATTCTAGTCCCATGACCATCTACCACTTTGCTTATCATCCAACCAATCATTTAGCCTTGGAATAAACCTTTCACTACTGACCAAGACAAGAAGTTTGAGATTGTGGAACAATTACAGAAGACACCAACACAAATTTCTATTTTAGATTTTTTGCAGATGCCAATAATCCAAAAAATGTCTTGAATAAATTTTTGACCCAATCTATTATTTCTAGTGGCATATCCCCCAATAAATTTCATGATTTGGTTGGACACCTAGCTCTATCCCAACAAGTCACATTCAACCAAAGTGATATGTCTTCCCTTGGCTTGCTCCATAATAACCCATTGTACATAAAATTTTATATTAAATGGCATAAATTGAAATGTGTCTTTATTGACGATAGATCTGGCCTCAAAATAGTGTCCCTCAAGCTCATCAAGCTTCTTGGGTACACGATGATAGATCTCTAGCCAGAAATAATAATCATCAAAGCTTATGATAATAAGGAAAGAGAATCACAGGGCACCATTAGTTTTCTAGTTTTCATTGGGACTTTGACCCATGATAAACTTTACCATGTGTTGGATCTTGAGTTATCATACAAAATGATTCTAAGCAAGCCTTGGTTACATGAGATTCATGCAGTCCTGTCAACACTACACCAATGTATCAAGTTTTCCCACTCAGGGATGGAGGTGAATATTTTAAGAGATTTACATCCATATGAATGCTACAAGCATCTTGAGCCCAAGTTTAAAAGCTATAATTATTAGTACATCATGAATCCAAGTTCCAAGAAGGATCAAGGAAATGCTATACTTATTGATTCTTCATCAGATAATTGCATATATCCTAATACCTTGGATTCCCTTTCCCACATGCCACCTCCTGAAGCTTCCAATCATTTCACTATTTCAGATAATGGACTAGGAGAATATGTGACCTATGATACATTTTATATTGCTAATCTTCTTAAGAATATAAAAACCTTTCGGTGACCTAAAGTCTTTCTATATATGCATTGGTAACAAAAGAACAAAGACAAGGCACCTGTCACATTTGTACCATCATCTAACCTAGAACCTAACCCTCTTGAAGGAGATGAATCATGGTTATTTAATGATAACCAGGCTGATGGTTATAAAAGTGCAAAGTATCCTATTCTCAATAGGATCATGGAGCATCATAATTATGAAGGAAGAGGCCTTAGATCGAATCAACAAGGAACCCTTGAGCCAATTTCCATGACTAAGTATGAAAGACCTTATGGACTTGGATTTAAACCACCTAGGGGTGACCCCACATATTTTATTCAAACTCCATCATCATTGACTAGTGATGATTATGATGACAGTGAAGAAGAGCCTGATCATAGCCTTATCTTTAATAACCTAGTTGAAACCAATTTATTTAATAAGAAGGCCATTTGTACCCTTACCCAAGACATTCATCACAATCCATTGCCATTATATTATCCCCAATTCATAGATTAGGACCAATAAGAATCCAGTCTGCCGATTGATGAGTTCTAGAATGATGAGGCATTATATGATTTTTTAGGCCTTAGAGACAATGTTCCATTGGGAGATCACAAATCAAGATTGTCAATCACATTGGATCCTGTAACCTATTTTAGAGAGTGAGTGAACACCTTTAGCCAAAAAAAATTAAGTAAAACATTGAGGTCCCAAATTGAAAACCTCTTTGAGGTGCTTTCTGATGAGGGAAAAAGTAAAGATAAAGGCTAGTCTAGTGGTGAAAACCTATTTCAAGTGCCAATAGATGGGGGTGTTCATTCTTCTTTGAATTTTTACCAGGAGACCACTAAAGATGAACTTGCCTATAGACCTAAGTTTAGTTTTGAGAAATAATAAGTATTTGATCAAATTATCCAAGAATTTCTAATTGTTTTTGTTACATGGCCAAATCTCCCATTAGGAGACTCAGATTCATCATGCCTAGGAGAAGTTGAAGATCAAGTCCTAACAAAGGACCCTGACATAGTCCAACAGTTCAAGTCATTACCTACTATCTTAGAAGAGGGTTTGACCCTTCTAGTTAAAGATACAATAGAGGTAAACATCGAGACTCTATCATACCTAAAATGTATAAAATTAGGTATGTCCCTCATTGAGGAGGAACATGAAAATTTTATAGCTCTATTGAGAGATTTTGTGGATAAATTTACATGGGCCTATTTTGACATACTAATATTAGATCCCACCTTGGTTTTTCACCACCTTATGGTTAATCTTAATGTCAAATAGGTAAAAAAAAGATACATAAGATGCATCCTTACATTTCTATCTTGGTAAAGAAAGAGTTGGAAAAAATCTTAGAAGTAGGATGTATCTGATTGATTAACTACTAAGAATGAATCTATAATGTAGTACCTATTAGTAAAAACCCTGAAGGAATCAAAATTTATACTAATTTTTAAGACATTAACAAATATTATTCTAAAGATGATTTTCCCTTGCCTAATATTGACATGATTATCAACTCCATGGTAGGTTATGAAATGCTTTCACTCATGGATGGCTTTTCAGGATACAATCAGATTAGAATAGCACTAGAATATTAGCATAAAATAATGTTCACCACTCCATGGGGAACATTTTTCTATCAAGTGATGCCATTTGGCCTTAAGAATGTGGGATCTACATATAAAAGAGCCATGACTATCATATTCTAGGTTATGATGCATGATATTGTTGAAGACTATGCCAATGACATATTAGGAAAATCCAAGACCAGGTCTGACCATCCATTAGTGCTACATAAGGTATTTGAAAGACTATGAGAGTACAAAGTCATAATAAATTTAAATAAATGTGTGTTTGGTCTAACTTCAAGAAAAATACTTGGCTTTATTGTGTTTCATAGAGGTATTGAAGTTGATCCAGCTAAAGTCCATGCTATAATCAAGATGCCACCACTAACCAATTTAAAGTAACTCCATAGTTTTCAAGGTAAGCTATAGTCTATCTTTTGATTCATCTCTCAGTTAGCAATAAAGTTCCATCCATTTATGCACTTTTTGAATAAAGGATTTGTATTTCAATAGGATGATCACTACCAAATAACTTTTCAACAACTCAAATATTATCTTGTTAATCCACCTATTTTATTACCTCCTATACCAGGAAAGCCATTCTTGTTATACCTATCAGATATTGATCATGCCCTAGGGACACTCTTGGATCAATATGATGATAATGGAAAGGAGTATGTTTTATACTACTTAAGCCATACCATGGTTACATATGAACATAACTATGCATCTATTGAAAAAGCTTACCTAGCCATGGTTTTCACAGCTCAAAAACTACATCATTACATGTTGAATAATAAAACCATGGCCATTTCAAAGGTAGATCCAATCAATTATCTATTATCTAAAATAGATTTGCAAGGTAGAATAAATAAATAGATCATGCTTCTTAGTGAGTTTGACATAGAGTATGTCAATTAGAAAGCAATCAAGGGACAAGTTCTTATAGATCAACTTGTAAAAGCACCTCTTATGGACACACAACCACTCGATTTTCCATTTATTGATGAATCCATCATGACCGTTATTGATACATCCCTTGAGGAGTAGCCATAAAATCTATATTTTGATGGTTCATTCACTATGCATGGATAAGGGGCAAGCCTACTATTTATTACACCATAGGGGGATCTAATCCCTAAATAATTTAGAATTAACTTTCCTTGTATAAATAACATGGTTGAATATGAAGAACTTGTTACAAGACTTTGACAAGTAGTATAGTGGAATATATCTCATCTCCAAGTTTATGGTGATTCTCATTTAATCATTAATTAGATCACAGATTATTTTTAGACCAAACATGACAAGCTAGTTCCATATAAAGACATGGTCGATGCTCTTAAAAAGAAAATTTCCAACATTTAGTTTGAGCACATACCAAGGGCTAGTAATAGAACTAAATATGCCATGGCTACTATTGACTTGTTAATTTGACAAATAGATAAAGCTAGAGAGTATTAGTTCCTCATCAAGATTTTTTTAGCGCTAGCTCATGAATCTTCAATTGTTGCCATGTTTTGTGATATTGTTCGTCCTAATTCTATCTAGTACTCAGACCTTTACAACTACCTTCATGACCAAGTTATACCACCTAACCTATCTCACAAACAAACCAAAGGCTTCATTCATCATTCTTCATATTGTACATTACTTGGATCCACTCTTTACCATCATAGTTTTTATGGAACTCTGCTTCATTATTTAACTTCATTAGGGTCTACATTAGCATTAAGGGAAGTTCACAAAATAATAATATCCAAAAATATCTTACATATTGGTTATTATTAGCCCATAATAGACACATATGCCACTACATATGTAAATAAATATGATAAATATCAATGGTATGCTAATTTGATTCATGTCTCAGCAAAAAATCTGAAATTGATGTTGATACCATGGCCATTTTCGATATGGGGACTTGACCTCATTAGGAAGATTAACCCCACTTCATCTGATGGCCATAAATATATCCTTACCACCACTAAATATTTCACTAAGTGGGTTGAAGCTATACCCCTCACTTACGTGACTAGAAAGCAAATTTCCAAATTCATCTTGAATCATCTCATTTATCGCTATGGTATCCCCTCTAAAATTATATACGATAATGGAGGATCATTCAAGAAAAAAGATGTAGACCAGTTATGTATTGAATATAACATCACACAACATTTTTATACATCATTTTACCCTCAACATAATGGCCAGGCTGAGGCATCCAACAAAACCATTGTCAGCATTCTCAAAAAGATTGTCAATAATGCCGATCGTGATTGGAATCTCTAGATATTCCCTAACCTTTGGGAATATCATACCAATCATTGTACCCCCATAGGAGTCACCCCATACTCACTTGTTTATGGTACTAAATCCATGCTTCGCATTGAGGTTGAATTGCCTTCACTACAAATCTCTTTCAAGCATGTCTTGAATGATCATGACTATTGAGTAACTCACTTACAAGAGCTGGACCTACTAGATGAGAAAAAAATGGCCACACTTAATAATGTTCAAGAATATCAGAATCAAATCAAAGGCCACTATAATCAATGTTTGAATTATAAAACATTTGAACTTGGTGATCTTGTTGTCAAAGAAAACCAAAAGAACACCATGACCGAGAAGAAACATAAAGGTAAATTCAAACCAAACTAGATGGGGCCTTTCATCATCATTGCTGATTATGGATCAGGAGCATAAAGGCTTGCCATGCCAAATGATGATAAACTTCTAGAGCCAATGAATATTATTCATCTCAAGTGGTACTATGTTTGAATGCTAAGGTGTATTGTTTATAAGGACCATTTTATTTATGCCTTTTTGTTACTATTATTTTTTATACACATACCATTCTTATCTATCCTCTTTTCCATATAGACTTTCCACTTCCACCCTATCAACCCAGTGTGTTCTAAAAGCCTAGATCATTTGACCTTAGTTTTTGTCATTTATTACATAGCTTCAACATCAAGGTATCTGATCAGATCATCAATTTTTTTAAGAACCTCAAATAGAGATCATATTTTGGGATAGTGTGATAGAAGTTTTAGTAGTTGCATCCTTCATTTCTTATTCTTTCTTACCACCGATCTTGTTTCTAATTATAACCACATTTGGGAAAATTAGTACCATTAATCTATGCCATTGTGTCCTAGTTATAACTACCTATGGGTAAACTAGGGGCAATACTAAGCCTTGGCATACCAAATTACCACTTCCTATGCCATACTGTGTCTTTTTACCAACTATGCATGTTTTGTTTGAATTGGCTACTGCACTAGTTGAATTCCTCCAATGTAAGGGTAAAACTATAATGACTTGAGGTCCTATTATGGGACTATGTAGGTAGTTCTCAATACTTGTTGAGGTTATATTATTCACCCTTATCCACCATGCTCTCACCATTTTATGAGCAACCTCAGCCATTCTCTCACTATTTTGTGACAATCTAAGTTTGAACACTCTCACCAGTTTATGAGAAACCTAAGTTTTAATACTCTCACCATTTTGTGAGCAACCTAAGCCATGCTCTTTCCATTTTTTGAGCAACCTAAGTTTAAACACTTTCATCATTTTGTGAGCAACCTAAGCCACACTCTCACCATTTTATGAGTAGCCTAAGTTTGATTGCTCTCACTATTTTGTGAGCAACCTAAGTTTGAATGCTCTCTCTATTTTATGAGTAACCTAAGCCATGCTCTCACCATTTTATGAGAAATCAAAGCTAGGCTCTCACCATTTTATGAGCAACTTTAGTTTAAATGTTTTCATCATTTTTTGAGCTTGAACCATTTCATGTCTCATCATTATTTATTAAGTTAAGACACTCCAAAACACTTCTAAAAACATTTGTAAAATCATTAGAAAAGAACAAAAACACTGACCACTTCTTTGCCTTAAGGATTTTGGGAACCCTTACTAAGTTATAAGTAAATCAAATGTCATTTAGTTTCCCCATCTTGTTTGTCCTTTTTATCTCACACACTTGTGATATTTCAAGATCATTATTATTCTTATATCACATCCATTTTGTTTATTTTCATCAGTTATCACATTCTTCCTATTCCCTTGGAGAACTACTTTTGGCCTAAAGTTTTTTATTAGATATTACATCCATGAAACTATGTAGGCAACATCCACTTGCCTAGTGCATATGGAGACAACTTGACCAACCCCTTCCTTTTCTTGTATTCCCCCATTTAGTTCATTTTTTAATTTGTCACCTATTTTCTAGGGGCAATGTTCATAGGGTTTCTATTGCATTGTTTGTTTATTTGTTTATCTCTGCTTATTTTGTTTGTTTGTTTGTCTATTTGTTTGCTTTCATCAATGTTTCCTTGATTTAATTTATTTTTGTTCATTGGGTGATTCCTTATCAACACTTACACTTGAATCCATCCCTATTCATATGTTTACATTATCATCATAGTTTTTATCATTTGTGCATTATTTTTTATTGATTATTGTATCATGGGATTCAATCCTCATGCATATTTTGGCCAAGTCTTTATGGTGTTCTTGATGAAGCCTACCATCATATGCTACAACAAACCTCAGCTTCAAGGAGTCTATTTAACAATGGTGACATCTCTTCGACATCGACAACTTAATTCCATCCTAATCATATCCAAAATAGAGTAATTAACCATGAAATAACTTCAATCTTTATTAGTTTAGATGAGCATCTCCCTATTATAAGATTGTTTCAATTCATTATTACCCTATATATTAAGTTATCATCATTCTCAACCATGTTTATTATGTTTGTCATAATCATGGTCTAATGATTATGATTGCCTATGGTCAAATCATTGCACACCATCCCACCTACATTTCTCAATGATTATAGCCACCTTTGGGTAAATCATTATGTTGTCACCACTTTAATTTTTTTGCCCATACAAGGGCATGTTGTTATCTTATTTGTTTTTCCTAACTGGGGTAACTCCATCTTCTCAATGATTATAACTGCCTTTGGGTAAATCATTATGCTATCATACCATGTTTCCACTATTAGGGTACAATGATTATAACTGCTTGTGGGTAAACCATTATACACTATCCCACTTGAATTATCAATGGTTTTGATGAATTTTTCAATATCATTATGTTTTAACCTAATCAACTTTGCTTTATTTGGTCTTCTCATTTTACTTATTATTGAGGGACCATTTACCAACCTACTTGTGGCAATCATTCCCTTGAGGGGTAATCATATAGTTAGTTTATCACCATTGAAGTTGTAGGCATACAGGTATTTTTCATCATTAAGAAGACATTACTATGCTTATATCTTGTAATGCATTCCCGAATAAGGGAAAATTGTAGACACCTAAAACTAGCCATTGATAACTTCCAATCAAGATTTTGTCTAATTTCCACATAAAATGCACAATTTGGCCTAAAAACACTAAAACATGCTAAATGATGTGAAAATGACATATTCAAATGCCAATTTTGGCCAGGGTATCCCTAAATGGGGCAATGAAATTTGAAGGCCAAATAAGTTTGATCAGTTCATTTTGATTCAAAATACCAAATTTGCACCTACATGATCTAGACTGCTCTTCCCTAACAAATATTTTGCACAAGACTCATTACTTTGTTATTTTTTGTTGGCAACATTCTAAATGGGAATATGCATCCAATGCATCTGATGTGGACTTCCAATTTAAATTTAATCAAATTTAGGACCAATAATAAGGAATTTTGATCAATCTGAGTAATTTGTGCATAAAGAGCTTAATCATGTTTAAGAGCTAATTAACTCAAATTAAAGCCTAATAAAAAATTCCATGAAAACTTGTTGAATACTTGTTTATAGAAATGAATATTGAATATCTGCATTATCAAGTGACCTGATTTATTAAGAAGACATCCCTAGGATATAAATGCTACAAATATCAAGATTCATGCCTCCCATGCCTCATCAATGCATTCCATGATGCCCTCCATGCCTCTTAATTTCCCCTTCTTCTAATGTCATGATGAGGATAATTACAAATTTTAATTGCAAAATTGAATTAATACTCAACCACACATCTCAATCTTGATATGGACAATTGAGGGTGATTCTGATCAAATCCAATAATCTATAAATAGTAGGTCTCACAACTTCATTTTTAATCTTAATTTGTGCAAAGTTATAATGCAAGATTGGTTCCAAAAACTTTAATCAAATAATGTTAACATGCCAAATTGATTCCAAGTTAAGGCAAGCCTTAAGCCAAAGGTTCCAAGAGGAGATGAAGGTAGCCACACTCCATTGAAGAAGACCTCTTGAAGCACAAGCTGAGCAAGCCACCATTACAAAGGCATTTGGAGCATCCAAGGAAGGTGAAAGGAATTATTGTGTTTTCATTCCTTACTTTTTAGTTGTTCTTGTCATTTTATTTTATTAACTAAGATCTCCCTAGTGTCTAGGCCTAGAGATGTTACACTATTAGTGTGTTTATTTCATTTTTATTTCATTTTGGAACTAACACCATACTAACCATCCTCTCTTGAGTCAAATTCCTAGATCACATAATGGCACGCCTAGTGGGACTAGATGCATCCTATAGATGAAGGAGATCCTTTTACAACTTAAAAAAAAACTTAATTGAGATTACATGGCTTAATTGATATTGATTAGTAGAACTAACATCAGTCAGATCTCGATTGGCCATAGCCAACATTGATGGTATTGACCGATGTTAGTCATTTTGTTTTGGCTTTTAACAAGGAATTTTATGGTGTTTTTTGTGAATGTTTTTCAAAGTTTGCAACTAAGACCAAGAGGTAAAAAGAACACCACCAAATACTTTATTTAGATTTAAAATTAAACACACTTGTCAATTCTTTCTTGAAATAGTTGTTTAATTATATTTTATTTGGAAAAGAAAAGAATGTTTCATGTATCCTCTCCCATTTTTCCCTTATAGGAAACCCTTGGAATCAAAAGTGCCATTCCTATTTCAAGTAGCCTAGTCCAAGTCTTAGAAATAAAGTCATCTAAATCACTCCTCCAAAAAATCATCAAAGCTTGGGTGATATTTAAAATGAACCTAAAGTCTTTCTACTTTCATACTTTATTTGTTTATGCATCTTAGCTTACGAAGGGGGCTTCATCACCTCCCACAAGTTATTTAGGGAAGCTTTGACTTGGGGTTTCATCTCCTGACATTGAATTCATTTGACTCCTTTGAAGTTGTAGATGGGATGTAGTGGTACTTTGGACATTGCACTACAGTAAGAAAATATTAGGATGTAGTGGTTGCAAAAAGGACTAAACATTTTTACAATAAGCCAAGTGACACAAACCCAAAATTTGTGCTTTTCTTTTGCATTGTTTGGCATGAAAGTCATTATGCAATTGATTCCCCTAGATCATTTGAAAACTTGTTAGAATTTAGACAAATCCCCACTTATTGTGGAAGTATTATTGGTACAAGGTGTGCCTTAAGGTCCATGTCATAGTATTATCATTTGAGAGAAGGGGGGGGTGTAAAAACCCTACTATATAATGTGCATTTACTTTTGAATGAACACTTAAAATCCTCTCAAATGATGTATATTGATGGATTCCAATAGTAACAAGTAACCTTGTTAGTTTAGGATCTAAGGGTGATTAATTAGTTGGTATTATCCTTTCTTAAAGTCTTGTTTGGAGTTATAAGTTGGTGTAAACAAATAATACAAACCAAACACATGGTCCAAATTTTCCTTTGAACAAAGAGGGATTATGATGCTCACGTGAGATCATCCATTTTCCTTATTGAAAGTTTATCAAAATATTTAGAGTCATATCATCTACTTTGGCATAGTTATGCTACCCAATTGAGTCTAGACCTTTAACAACATTGTTTAAGTCCTTCACTTATAATTTAAATTCAAAATTACACCTTTACAAGTTTACAGGGTTGATGTGTTAAGTGGGTTTGCCATTTTCACTGAACTTGAGGGAACTTAGGTTTAATTTATAATTTAGGTTGAAAGCCATTTAAGACATATAATTAGTATCCTCACTTGATAGACTTAAGCCATTTGTGCTAAACAATTGCACTTTAAGTCTATACACCACAACATTTTGAGTTAATAAAGGTAGTGTTATGCTATCAAAATTGTGGAAAAATGTCTTTGCCTTAGAGAGTCTTTGAAACAATTTTTTTTATCATTTGCCTTAGAGAGTCTTTGAAACAAAACTTTTTATCATACTTTTTGGGTAGCATAGCATTGTTACACTGTCCAAATCATTTCAAACGTTGTTCAATAGACCCTCTTTCATAGCTTTCCAAAAATTTTCCTACAAAATCAGACCGATCCAAGTGTACTTTTGATCCTTTGTCTAAAGCATAGTTATACTATTCACCTTTGTCTAACCTGTTTGTCAAAGGAACCAAGTTTTATACCATTATTTATGAGAAAATAAACTATTGCTAAAGTGCCTTTTGTTTCATACCTTATACCTATTTGACCAAGTTCATGTCCAAGAATCGAATGCCTAGTGTTTTTTAGAAGTGTTTCAAATCTGTTAGATTAAAGCTTTCATTTATTTTTCAAACTCTAGATTTTGACACCGTTTGGCCAAGAGTCCTGGCACATTCCTTATTTGAGCCTAGCTTTTGAAGCCACATTTGGCCAAAAGACCTATCAACTTTTAAATTCCTAGATTAGACTGATTTGAAACACTTTGACTTTAGAGTTTGGCATTTCAATTTTTTGGTCCATTTACTTGCTTACCTTTGTGTGAAAAGTGAAATGTTAGATACTTTAATTTATCTTGTTTCCTCAAAATTATTTGCATAAACCTTTTGATCCTTTTTGACAAATCTAGACCAAGTTGAAGGCATCATTTATTTTAGATTTTGTCTCTTTTGGAGTTTGTATAACTCTTTGACCTTTTATCACAAGGCATTGACTACGGATCCCAAAATGTATTCATACATTTGTAGTGGACTCATGTATAATCTAGGGATTATTAATGTAGTTACACAAGAATCAATGGCATAAGACCCTTATACCGATAACATTTCTTATGAGATGGATTCTTATCCCTCTTATAATACTCAATTAGGGGCACAAATCCAAGATCCATTGGCTAATAATTTAGTTAACACACTACCTTACATAAAATATGACCAAGAATAAATCATGCAATACTTAGCTACATTACCCATGGTGGATGAGCTAGTACTTCAACAACCATATTCTACTAATTTGGCTTCCACATATGATCCATTTTTGTTTGAGTGACATTTATTAGAGAACAAAGATGAGATTTTGGTTAGGTCCATAGGGGTAGGGGCTAAGTATCCAGCATACTTCCCCCATGAAAATTTAACAAGTCTAGTAAGAGTGCCCCAAAATATAATTTATGATCAATAAGCTTCTTCTAACAATCCCATGGCTCTAGTCCAAACAATGTACCAAGGCCCCAATATATCCAATCAAGGTAAAAAAATTAAGGAAGATCACTTTAACCAAATGAAAATATCATATCAAACCTACCTAAACTTAGCACATGATTTCAATCAGATGAACATGATAAGTAAGCCCCTCATTGACCTAGTACCTTCAATAGGAGTGTTGATGGAATTAACTAGACAAAAAAATTTGAGTTTAACCCATTTATATAAACTGATTTGATAGATAGCTTCTACACTAAATACTGAGCCAAACATAGTAGACAATGTGAAAAAAATGTCCAATCTTGATCAAAGTGGTACTAATGCATAAATAACTAGCCAATAACATGTGCCTATAGTTGATCCCATGAGCAGATCATCATACCAAGGAATATGATTTTTTTCACCCCAACCTCAACCAGTTACTTCCTTAAGTGTACAACCTAAAGGATTAGATAATAAAACAATGGTTAATGTTATGCCTCGACAACAAATGTGATGAATCCTACTCTTCCTCAATAGGTAGCAAGTAGTATTCCATAATAGCAGACATAGTCTAGCATATCAATGCAATAGAGGACAAGTACATTACCACCTCAACCAAGGGAAACTAATATTCCACCTTGCCATGTAATGACAAACACACCTCTTTAGCTAAAAAATAATATGCTAGTCTAAAACCAAGTAATGACTAGTTAGCAATGTTCAAATATTGGTCAATGATAGATGCTAAATCTAAAACCTAATTTTACTTCTTCATTGGGATTAGTGCAACAAGGACGTCCCCATGATTCTCAGGTACCTACTAGAAATCCATTGGTTCAAAATGTGCCACAAATCTAGAGACAGGGTCTTGGTTCACAAGTTTCCACTCAACAACAACATTCGATTAGTCAACAACATGTCCCTTTTCAACCATAGTAGGAACAATATAATTATTTCTTACCATCCCAACCATAAAATCCTTTAAGGCAAACCTTTATCACCAACCCAAACTAGAATATCACATAGCCAAATGTGCAATTTCAAATGCATCCCAATCCATGTATGTGTATTCCTAGTCCATTCCTCATCCAAACCAATCTACCCTAATAGGTGTCTCCATCATACCCTGGTCAAAGTGTCCCACTTTTGACATCTCAACCATACACTGAAACCAACATTCTCCCTCAAACCAATATCTCTTCTAGTTTCCTATCCTAATAATTACAACAAATGCAGGATACGATTGCTACCATTGAGGTGGGGAAGTAGAATAAGAAGTTTAAATTAGATGGTGTATGTTTTTATCTATTCAATATGGAGCATTTGAAAATACCATTTACTCTAGGATATGGACCACCCAAATTTGATAAGTACAAAGGGAAGGGTGATCTTAAGGCTCATTTAACTAAATTTTTTATTGCATGTCAACCAATGGCATATAGTGACATATACCTTTTACTATTGTTTTCCAAGAGCTTGGCTGGACAATCCTTGGAGTGGTTTTTAAAGTTTCCCAAGAATTTAGTAATAGACATTGATGATCTTTTTGATAAATTTGTACAATACTTTTTCTATGATCTTGAGCATGAGATTTCAGTAGGGGACTTGACACAAGCAAAGAAAAAGGTTGGTGAGAGTTTTGCAAGTTATTTTCAATGATGGAGGGCCCTTACAAGCCATTTTACCCATATTTACTAGATAAACAATTAGTTTTTGTGTTTACTAAAAATTTGCATAGTGAGATAGTCTATCATCTAGAACTACAATGTGCAGATACGTTTAAAGAGATCATTGATAATGGTTTGTTGATTGAGTGAGAACTCATCAATAAAGGGTCATAAGGCTTAATTAAACTAATAAAAATCAAGGTACCAATAATGGAAATGACCAACATCCCATGAAAGTGCAAGCATCACAACTAGCACAAGGCAATAACCATGAAAGATCAAAGTAATTCAACTAAAATATGAATGTTGTGGGAAATGAAGTAATTGAATCCCATTGTGTGTAAACTATGCAAACCTTATTTGCACCACCATTTTTGATTACTCATACCTAGAAACCTCTCCTACCAATGTGAAAATCACAACAACCAAGACCTGCATAACAAATACATAAATCTTTATGATTGCAAACCCCTCCTCTTAAAAGAACCATCCCTACACATCGTGTCTTTATTGACCTAGGAGAACCTATTAAGTCTATATTTTGCTATATTTTTTCCACTAATATAATTAGTTGGCCCATACCAAAACATTATTTGCAAGGCATTCTTTAACCTTATTGTCACCATGAAAATGAATTTTGTGACTATCATTAGGTCAACAGGCATAATCTATGAAGATGTGTCCATATCAAGTATTTAATCAAGAATATGTTGGAGAATGGGGAGATAAAATTTGATAATGGTCCTTCCATTTCCAATCAAACTCTTGGGATTTATCAAAACCCCTTTCCCTAACATAACAATCAACAACATCATAATAATTAGCAATAATACCAATAATAGCCAGTGTAGTAGTAAAATCAACAGTATTAAAATCAAAGGCTGAACCAATAGAATCAACAAAATTAGCAACATAATCCAAAATGATAAAATAATGAAAAAACTAAGGTTAGAATGGTAATAAACAACAAACCTACCATGCAGTTGTATATGACTATAATAGGGTTGTAGGTCATATTGCATGGGGTAGCATTAATACCATCTCCATTAATCCTAGACCAAACACTAATCAACCTAGACCATTGCTAAACAATAATATTTATCCAAATCACATGGATAACCCTTCTTTTACCTAGGAGTCTATACAAGCAAACTAGAAAACTAGGACTCCCACTTTTGGATCTTATAGTGATAACTTGTTCTTTCCATGTGACCACATGCAAGTGCATCAACAATTGAGACTTGTCTTATTTGGTCCCACACCATTTCTAACATTAGTTATCAATAATGGTATAGTATTTAATTTTGAATGTGCAATAAAAAATTATAGGTCAAAGAATACTATCCTAGGCCCATGACCATCTACCACTTTTCCTATCATCCAACCAACCATTTAGCCTTAGAATAAATCATTCACTACTGACCAAGACAAGAAGTTTGATATTGTGGAACAATTATAGAAGACACTAGCACAAATTTCTATTTTAGATTTGCTACAGATTCCAATAATCCACAAAAACATATTGAAGGAATTTTTGACCCAATCTACCATTGCTAGTGACATATACTCCAATAAACTCAAGCTTTGGTTGGACACCTAGCTCTATCCCAACAAGTCACATTCAACCAAAGCGATATTTCTTCCCTTGGCCCACTCCATTATAACCCATTATACATAGAAGTTTGTATCAAATAGCATAAAGTGAAACATGTCCTTATTTATAATAGATCTAGCCTCAACATAGTGTCCCTCAAGCTCATCAAGCTTTTTGGGTACATGATGATAGATCTCTAGCCAGAAATAATATCTATCAAAGGCTATGATAATCAAGAAAAGGAATCATAGGGCACCATTATTTTTCTAGTTATGATTGGGCCTTTGACCCATGATAAACTTTTCCATGTTTTGGATCTTGAGTTATCATACAACATGATTCTAAGCAGGCCTTTGTTACATGAGATTCGAGCAGTCCCGTCAACACTGCACCAATGTATCAAGTTTTCCCACTCAAGGATGGAGGTGAATATTATAGGATATTTACATCCATATGAACACTACAAGCATCTTGAGGCCAATTTTCAAAGCTATAATTATTATTAAACATGAATCCAAGTTCCAAGAAGGATAAAGGAAAGACTATACTTATTGATCCTTCATCAGATAATTGCATAGATCCTAATACCTTGAATTCACTTTCCCACATGCTACCTCTTGAAGCTTCCAATCATTTCACCATTTCAAATAATGGACTAGGAGAATATGTGACCTATGATACGTTTCATATCACCAATCTTCCTAAGAATATGAAAACCTTTGGGTGACCTAAAGTCATTCCACATATGAATTGGAAATAAAATAACAAAGAAAAGGGACTTGTCATGTTTGTACCAACATCTAGCCTAGAACCTGACCTTATTAAAGGAGATGAATCAGGTTATACAATGACAACTAGGCTGATTTTTATAAAAGTACAAAATATCCTATTCCTAATAGGATAATAGAGCATCAAAATTATGAAGGAAAAGGCCTCATTTTGAATCAACAAGGAACCCTTGAACCAATTTCCATGACTAAGTATGAAAGACCTTATGGACTTGGATTTAAACCACTTAGGGGTGATCCCACATATTTTATTCAAACTCCATCATCATTTACTAGTGATGATTATGCTAATAGCAAAGTAGAGTCTGATCATAGCCTTACCTTTGATAACCTAGTTGAAACTAATTTGTTTGATAATAATGCCATTTGTACCCTTACCCCAGATGTTCATCACAATCCATTGCCATTATGTTATCCCCAATTGATATATTAGGACCAATAAGAATCTAGTCTATAGATTGATGAGTTCTATAATGATGAGGCATTCTGTGATTTTTTTAGGTCTTAGAGACAATGTTCTGTTGGGAGATCACAAATTAGGATTCCCAATCACATTGGATCCTGTAGCCTATTTTATAGAGCGAGTGAACACCCTTAGCCAAAAACAAATAAGTAAAACATTGAGGTCCCAAATTGAAAACCTCTTTGAGGTAAAAACTAAAGATAAAAGCTAGTCTACTCGTGAAAACCTATTTCAGGTGACATTAGATGGTGGTGTTCATTATTCTTTGAATTTAGACTAGGAGACCACTAATGATGAACTTGCCTATAGATCTAAGTTTACTTTTGAGCAACAACAAGTATTTGATTAAATTCTCTAAGAATTTACAACTATTTTTATTACATGGCCAAATCTCCCATTAGGAGACTCAAATTCATCATGCTTAGGAGAAGTTGAAGAGTAAGTCCTAACATAAGACCCTAACATAGTCCAATAGTTTAAGTCATTGCCTACTATCCTAGAAGATGGTTTGACCCTTCTACTCAAAGATACAACAGAGGTAAACATCAAGACTCTATCAGGCCTAAAATGGATAAAATTAGGTGCATCCCTCACTGAGGAGGAACATGACATTTCTATAGCTCTATTGAGAGATTTTGTGGATATATTTACATGGGTCTATTTTGACATGCTAGGATTAGACCCCACCTTAGTTTTGCACCACCTTATGGTTAATCTTGATGCCAAATACATAAAACAAAAGCTACGTAAGATGCATCCTCACATTTTTGTATTGGTAAAGAAAGAGTTGGAAAAAATCTTAGAAGTAGGATGTATCCGATCCATTGACTACTCAGAATGGATCTCTAATGTAGTACCTATTAGTAAAAAGCCTAAAGGAATCAAAATTTGTACTTATTTTTGAGATATCAACAAATCTTGTCCTAAAGATAATTTTTACTCACCTAATATTGACATGATTTTTGAATCCATGGTAGGTTATGAAATTCTTTCACTCATAGATGGCTTTTTAGAATACAATTAGATCAAAATAACACCAAAAGATCAGCATAAAACAATGTTCACCACTCCATGGGGAACATTTTTCTATCAGGTGATGCCATTTGGCCTTAAGAATGTAGGAGCTACATATCAAAGATCCATGACTATCATATTCCATGATATGATGCATGATATTGTTGAAGACTATGTCGATGACATATTAGGAAAATCCAAGACCAAGGCTGACCATCTAGCAG
This sequence comes from Torreya grandis, assembly GCA_037957365.1. NCBI lineage: Eukaryota > Viridiplantae > Streptophyta > Pinopsida > Cupressales > Taxaceae > Torreya > Torreya grandis. Next base: position 561,238 of record JARHVA010007589.1, on the reverse strand, counting down.
TGTTGCATAAGATATTTGAAAGACTATGGGAGTACAAAGTCAGACTCAATTCAAATAAATGTGTGGTTGGTGTAACTTTAGGCAAACTACTTGGCTTCATCATGTCTCATAGAGGTATTGAAGTTGATCTAGCTAAAGTCCATGCTATAATCAAGATGCCACCACCAACCTATTTAATGTAACTCTATAGTTTGTAGGGTAAGATTTAGTTCATCTGATGCTTCATCTCTCAGTTAGTAGACAAGTACCATCCATTTATGCACCTTTTAAATAAAGTATTTTCATTTCACTGAGATGATCACTGCCAAATAACTTTTCAACAAGTCAAATATTATCTTATCAATCCACCTATTTTATTACCTCATATGCTAGGAAAACCATTCTTTTTTTACCTATTAGCTACTGGTCATGCCCTAGGGGCACTCTTGGCTCAACATGATGATAATGGAAAGGAGTATACTGTATACTAATTAAGCCATACCTTGGTTACATATGAACATAACTATGCACCTATTAAAAAAGCTTGCCTGGCCATGGTTTTTATAGCTCAAAAACTATGTCATTACATGTTGAATAATAAAACCATGGTCATTTCAAAGGTAGATCCACTCAAGTATATATTATATAAAATAGCTTTGTAAGGTAGAATGGATATATGGATCATGCTTGTTATTGAGTTTGACATAGAGTATGTCAATTAGAAAGCAATCAAGGAATAAGTTTTTACAGATCAATTTGTTGAATCACCTCTTATGGACACACAACCTCTTAAATTTCTATTTCTTGATGAATCCATCATGATTGTTATTGATACACCCCTTGAGGAGCATCCCTAGAAGCTATATTTTGATGGTTCATTCAATGCACATGGATTGAGGGCAAGCCTATTATTTATTATACCATAGGGAGATCTAATCCCTAAATCATTTAGAATCAACTTTCCTTGTACAAAAAACATGGCTGAATATGAACCAATACAGTGGAATATATCTCATCTCTAAGTTTATGGTGATTCTTAGTTAATCATCAATCATGTCATAGATCATTTTCAGATCAAAGATGATAAGCTGGCTCCATATAAAGACATGGTTGATGCTCTTAAAAAGCAAATTGCCAACATTCAGTTTCAACACATACCAAGGGCTAGTAACAAAACTATAGATGTCATGGCTACTATTGGATTGAATGATTCAAAAAATAGATAAAGCTAGAGAGTATCAATTCCTCATTAAGAACTTGTCAGCCCCAACTCATGAACCTTTAACTATTGCCATGATTTGTGATATTGTTGGTCCTAATTTTATCTAGTACTTAGACCTTAAAAAATACCTTCATGACCAAGTTCTACCACCTAACCTATCTTACAAAAAAACCAAAGCCTTCATTCATCATTCCACTCATTATACTTTAATTTAATCCACTCTTTACCATCATATTTTGTATTGAACTTTGCTTTGTTATTTAACTTCAATAGAGTCTACATTAGTGTTAAGAGAAGTTCATGAAGGAGTATGTGGATCCCATTCTAGCAGGGTAGTCCTATCTTAAAAACACTTGAATATTGGTTATTATTAGCCCATAATGGATGTAGATGCCACTGTATATGTAAATAAATATGACAAATGTCAATGACATGCTAATTTGATTCATTCCCTATAAAAAACTTTGAAACTGATGCTGACACCATGGCCATTTTCAACATGGGGACTTGACCTCATTGGTAATATTAACCCCACTTCATCTAATGGACATGAACATATCCTTACCACCATCAAATATTTCACTAAGTGGGTTGAAGCTATACCCCTCACTTATGTGACTAGAAAGCAAATTTCCAAATTCATATTCAATCATCTCATCTACCACTATGGTATCCCCTCTGACATTATATTCGATAATTGAGGATCATTTAAAAATAAATATGTAAACCAGTTATGTATTGAATACAACATCACCCAACATTTTTCTACAACATTTTACCCTCAAGGTAATGACCAAATTGAGGCATCCAACAAAACCATTGTCAACATTATCAAAAATAGTATCAATGATGTCGGTCATGATTGGCACCTCCAAATATTCCCTACCCTTTGGTCATATTGTACCAATCATTGTACCCCCATAGGAGCCACCCCATACTCACTTGTTTATGGTACTAAATCCATCCTTCTTATTGAGGTCAAATTTACTTCACTATACATCTCTTTCAAGCATGTCCTGGATGATCATGACTATCGAGTAGCTCACTTACAAGAGCTAGACCTAGTAGATGAGAAATGCACAACCATGCTCAATAATATTCAAGCATATCAAAATCAACTCAAAGGCCACTATAATTGGTGTGTGAAGTATAGAACATTTGAACTTGGTGATCTTGTTCTTATAGAAAACCAAAAGAATACCATGGCCGAGAAGAAACATAAAGGGAAATTCAAACCAAACTAGATAGGGCCTTTCATCATCATTGTAAATTATGGATTAGGACCATACAGGCATGCCACACTAGATGGAAATAAACTTCTAAAGCCAATGAATATTATTCATCTCAAGTGGTAATATATTTGAATACTAAGGTGTATTATCTATAAGGACCATTTCAATTATTCCTTTTTGTCACTATTCTTCTTTATACACATACCATTCTTATTTGTCCTCGTTTCCATATCCACTATATGCTTCTGACCCATCAACCTAGTGTGTTTTAATAGCCTAACCTATTTGACCTTAGTTTTTATCATTTATTACACAACTTCAACATCAAGGTGTCTAATTTATTCATTAGTTTGATTAAGAAATTTAGATAGATATCATATTTTGTGATATCATGATATAATTTTTAGTAGTTGCATCCTTAATTTGTTATTCTTTCTTACCACTGATCTTGTTGCTAAATATAACTACCTTTGGGCACATTAGTACCATTGATGTATGCCATTTTTTCATAGTTATAACCACCTATGGGAAAACTAGGGTCAATGCTAAGCCTTGACATAACAACTTGCCACTTCTTATGCCTATTTTACCAACTATGCCTATTTTGTTTGAATTGGCTACTACACTATTTGAATTCCTCCACTGTAAGGGAAAAACTATAGTGACTTGAGGTCCTATTATGGGACTATGTATGAAGTACTCAATACTTTTTGAGTTTAGCTTAATCACCCTTCTCCACCATGCTCTTACCATTTTATGAGCAACCTTAGCCATGCTCTCACCATTTTATGAGCAACCTGAGTCATACTCTCACCATTTTTTTTATCAACCTAAGTTTGAAAACTCTCATCATTTTGTGAGTAACGTAAACCACTCTCTCACCATTTTACAAGCAACCTAGGTTTGAACACTCTCACTATTTTTGCAGCAACCTAAGTTTGAATTCTCTCATTGTTTTATGAGCAACCTAAGCCACACTCTCACCATTTTATGAGAAATCAAAGCCATGCTCTTACTTTTTTGTGAGAAACTTTAGTTTAAATGCTCTCACCATTTTGTGAGTTTGAACCATTTTGTGTCTCATCATTCTCAATTGACTTAAGACACTCCAAAACACTTCCAAAAACATTTGTAGAATTGGGAGAAAAGAACAAAAACATTGACCACTTCTTTGCCTTAAGGATTCTGGGAACCCTTACTAAGTTACAAACAAATAACTTGTCATTTAGTTTCCCCATCCTTTTTGGCCTTTTTATCTCATGTACTTGAAAATTTGCAAGATCATTCCTATTCTTCTATCACATCCATTCTACTTTGTTTTCATCAATTATCACATTCTTCTTATTCCCTGAGAGAACTACATTTGGCCTAAAGTTTTTTATTGGATATTACATCCATAAAACTATGTAGGCAACATCCAATTGCCTAGTGCATATGGAGATAGCTCGGCCACCCCCTTCTTTTTCTTCTATTCCCCCATTTAGTTTTTTTGTTAATTTGTTAGTTATTTTCTAAGGGTAATGTTCATAGGGTTTTTATTACATTGTTTATTTATTTATCTCTACTTATTTTGTTTTTTTATTTATTTGTTTGTTTGCTTTCATCATTGTTTCCTTGATTTATTTTATTTGTGTTCATTGGGTGATTCCTTGTTTACACTTACACTTGAATCCATCCCTATTCATATTTTTACATTGTCATCATGGTTTTTATCATTGGTACATTGTTTTATATTGGGTATTGGATCATAGGAGTCAATCCTCATGCATATTTTTGCCAATTATTTATGGTGTTTTATCATGAAGCCTACCATCACATACTACAACAAACCTCAACTTTAAGGAGCCTATTCAATAGTGGCAGCATCTCTTCAGTACTAACATCTAGATTCCATCCTAATCATATCCTAAATAGAGTAATTAACTATGAAATAATTTCAATCCTTATTAGTTTAGATGAGCATCTCCCTACTAGTAGAATGTTCCAATTCATCATTACCCTCTGTGTCAAGTTATCAACATCCTTGACCAAGTTTATCATGTTTTCCATAATTGGGGTCCAATGATTATAACTACCTATGGGAAAATCATTGCACACCATTCCACCTACATTTCTCAATGATTATAACCACCTTTGGGTGAATCATTGTGTTATCATACCACATTACCACTATAGGGTACAATGATTATAAACTGCCTATGGGAAAACCATTTTACATCATCCCACTTACATTCCCAATTATTTTGACTACTTTTTCACTATCATTATGTTTTCAGCCAATCATATTTCCTTTCTTTGGTCCTCTCATTTCACTTCTTATAGAGGGACCATTTGCCAACCTAATTGTGCCAACCATTCCCTTTAGGGGGCATCATACAATTCATTTATCATACTTAAAGTTGTAGGCATACAACATCTTTTCATTCTTTGATAAGACATTACTATGATTATAGATTTCAATGCCTTCCCAAATAGGGGAAAATTATAGACACCTAAAACTAGCCACTGATAACCTCCAATCAGGCTTTTGGCTAATTTTGACCCAAAATGCACAATTTGGCCTAAAAACACTAAAACACGCTAAATGATGTGAAACTATCATATTCAAATGTCAATTTTGGCTAGGGTATCCCTAAATGGGGCAATGCAATTTGTAGGCAAACTAACTTTTATCAGTTCATTTCGAGTCAAAATTCCAAATTTACAGCTACATGCTCTAGACTGCTCTTTCCTAATAAATATTTTGCACAAGACTCGTGCCTTTGTTGTTTGTTGTTGGAAAAATTCTAAATGGGAATACACATCCAACACATCTGACGTGGACTTACAAATTAAATCCAGTAAAATTTAGGACCAATAATAAGGCATTCTGATCAATTTGATTAAATTATGCATAAAGTACATAATCATGTTTAAGAGCTAATTACCCCAAATTAAGGCCTAATAAAAAATTCCATGAAAACTTGTTGAATAATTTTTTTTAGAAATTAATATTGAATATCTACATCATCAAGTGACCTCATTTCTTGGGAAGACATCCCTAGGCCATAAATGCTATAAATATCAAGATTCATGCCTCTCATGCCTCATCAATGCCTTCCATGATGCCCTCCATTCCTCTTAATTGACCCTTCTTCCAATGCCATGATGAGGATGATTAAAAATTTTAATTGCAAAATTGACTTAGTTCCTAACCACACATCTCAATCTTGAGATGGATGGTTCAGGTTGATTCTAATCAAATCCAAAAATATATAAATGAGAGGCCTCACAACATCATTTCTAATCTTAATTTGTGCAAAGTTATAATGCAAGATTGGTTCCAAAATATTCAAGCAATTAGTGTTACCATGCCAAATTGATTCCAAGCCAAGCCAAGCCACAAGCCAAAGGTGCCAAGAGGAGATGAAGGTAGCCACACTCCATTGAAGAAGACCTCTTGAAGCACAAGCTAAGCAAGCCACCATTACAAATGCATTTATAGCATCTAAGGAAGGTGAAAAGAATTCTTGTGTTTTCATTCCTTACTTTTTAGTTGTGCTTGTCATTTTCTTTTGTTAACTAAGCTCTCCCTAGTGTCTAGGCCTAGAGATGTTATGTTATTAGTGTGTTTATTTCATTTTATTTTCATTTTAGAACTAACACCATACTAACCATCCTCTCTTATGTCAAATTCCTAGATCACAATCCCTATCCCTCTAGTATAGAGGTGTGTAATGGAAACCTCTAGAGTTCCACCTCAAAAAGTCCATATAATCTATGTACAAGAGATTCATAAACTAATCCCACTCATCCCTCTCAATATGGTAGATTGTCTCCCCCCATATGGGTAGTTGCATGATTTTATGGATGTCTTTAGGTAGGATGGTCATCTCCCCTATAGGAAACAAGAAGGTATTAGTGATAAGATCCCATCTCTTGATGAGTGCCACTATCATAGCCACATTTTGAGGTACATGTTGATAGCACCTCATATTATAAAGACCCATATCATCCATATGCTCCCAATCATCCTTAGTCATACCTATCTAAATCTCATTATAATCTGGAGCACTTTATCCCTCATCTAAATCCTCTCCCATGCTTGCAAGGTTCTATATAAAATAAACTTAGTTATGTATACTATTTTTTCCTATGAACTCAACCTCTTACACCTACCTCTTATGCTAATATCTCTAACTCATAACATTTACCTACTATAACCTATACCTATAGCTTATATATAAATAAAAACCATTAACCTATCTTATCCACACCCTAAACAATCAATATTCAACCTAAAGTATCCAAATTACCTACCAAACATTGACCTTACCTATTCTCAACCATTACTATTGTAGAAAAGTCTCCTTATTTAGCTCATGTGCTTATTCACACACTTAGCAATCAATTAAAATCAGTTCTATACTTGATACAACTGGTTCAATCATAGTAAAAGTTTATGGCACACAATATTTTTAAGCACTACTGTGCTGGTATCAATTTCACACAAGGTGCAAGCCTTGTGTACCCACTCGAATTGCAATAGTAAAGGGATTGGGGCCTGCATTGGGCTAGTTGAAATATGTCACAAATTTAGTCTAAATGGGACTTAGTAATATATGAAAAGGGATTATATAGTCTATCATCATGTTCCATCTTAGATAAGATTAGAAGGAGCAAGCCTATTTAAAGGCACAAGCTCATGCCTAGCTAGATATAGCTCTTAATAGCATGAGCCATAGGGATAACAAGTTAAGTGTTATTTAGGTGCTTAGCAAAATTAAGGAAATGGCTCATGTTAAGGTACTCACTCTTCAATTTAGCACTATAGGAATGGTTACTAGGGCCTCAATGCATATAGGTTTCAACACTTAGTCAATTTTATAGGTATGTTGAACTCACTATATGGCACAATCACACCATTAACAACTTGAAATAGACCTTTATGTCATAATAAATTCAAAGAATGAATACTATATCATTATTTATATATAAATTAAGTTGAAATCATACAAAATTGATAAATTATATGAAAATATTTAATAGACAAGAAAATATGTGACATCATTTCTATTAACTCAATGTTCATTAACACAGAGTACAGTTTGTATGAAACAAAAAACATGCTCTTCTACCATCTACTACAATCCCAATAGCTCACATGCGAGCTTGGGTGGTACATGGTGGTTATCTAAAGTATTCATGTTGGTTCTAAAATAAAATTTGTGTATGATCCTAAAACTAATTCTACAGAGCTTCAATTCATTAATGTCCCCTTTCCTTCTATAAGTTCAAGCTCATTTTTATAGCAAAAGATAATATTCTTTCCAAGTTGGATGGGTACATGTTGGGTGTTGAGTTGTCATTAGGGTTCATTATGCCACTGGCTCCACTACTCTAACACTTTCACTCTCTAACTACCATGTGCAAGTACTCAATGAGATTCTCCTTTAAACCCAGGCACTAAGAAACTTCCTACCAATTGGCCCATGACCTTCAAAGATTATTACAACTGACACTAAAGGTATCAAAAGATAAATTATTTACAATGATTTCCATGCATTGAGTTGTGTTGAGTTGGCATGGTCCACTAGGTAGTATAAAAAGGGGCCTAACATTACCCCATACAAAATTTCTAGTCCACCCTTAGACTAGTCTTTCAACACCTTTACTACATACAATTTGGGAATATTTTATTATAGCTCCACTTTGAAGTTATCTAAGCCTTGAATTGTGAGCTTGATCTCTTTGGTAGTTCCATCTACTTTTATCAATATGGCCTCAAGTGTAGATACATCTATTTTCTCTATTTATTTTCTGAATTCTTTTAATCCTTCCTTAGCTCTCCTCACCCCATGATCTAAAATGTCCCCTTTCTCACTATCTTTTGTGTGAAAGGTACAAAAGAGTTTTTTTAGGTCTTGATCCTAAAATTTCAAATTGACACTTAAGGTGTTGACCTACACTATAACTTGGGTGCACTCGATCCTACCCATAGTGAAAGCATGATTCATTAGAGCATCCTTCTCTTTTGCCTTTTGAAGTTGCACATTGATGATTGATGTTTGAATGGTGAATTTGTAAAAAGTGGCATCTTCATCTTCTATTCCCTCTTCTAGTTTGGTGAAGAGGTCCTCTACTGTATTGAGCTTTTTGTTTAGCTCTCTTCTGATGGATTCATAGGGGTCTTTTTGTTCCTCTAGTGATGGATTCATCTGGGGGAACATTTGTTCTACTAGTGAATAGATTTTATCAACCTCATTCATTTATAAAATATCAAAACCATCCAAAAATGATGGATCTACCTCTTCAATGTGTTTGACTAGCTACTAGAGTTTGATCTTCATTGCCTTCAAATCTTCCTCAGCCTCTTGCATGATCTATTTACACTTGTTGGAATAAACATCATTGATTATGTTATTGCATGCTATTGATGAGGCCATCTTAAAGAGTGAGTTCACTAACCTTATAAGGTTCATATCCCTAGGATTTACAAGTTGGTATTCATGCCCCTCTTTTGATTTCTTGGTGATTCAAATTGTCATTTTTAGTACCTCAAATTGAGGCTCATTCATGTAGAAATCGAAAGCCCAAGAAACTTGATGGTGCATTAGGGTTATGGTAATTTTGGGGTGTATATACTCCAACATTTATAAGTCATCATCTTTTATGAACTCCCTCTATGATTTCTCCTTATAGCTTAGTTGTACTCCTCTTCCTCAACCAACTCATTCTCTTCTCTGCTAGCCTTGGTGCTTTCTTCTTCTCATTTTTATTTTTCTTTTTCTACTAGGGGTTCTTCATCAAACTCCTCCCCCTGTTCCATCTCCTCTCTTTCCTTGGCACTAGTTTTTCCATCTTATTTATAGAGGGGTTATTCCTTAGAATTTTCCCCTTGTCTACTTCTTCTTGTTGTGTCTCTTTGGCACAAACTTCCTTATTAACAACCTTAATTTCCTCTTGCCTTAGTAGGGCCTCTATTACCTTCTTTGTTTATTTTTTGAGGTACCAATATTACCTTAGTTATCTTCAAGTAGTCCTTCAAAACTAGGGCATGCCTATTGTGAAACTTCCTCTACCATGCTAGAGTGGGTGTTAGGCACCTCTTTGGTTGCTTTCTCCTTTCCAAGTTTCATGCTAGTGGAAATCTTTTCCTTTCTCTCTTTCTTCATTCTATCCCTTTCTAGTAGGCTACCTTCTCTTATGTTTCTTTCCTTTTGGAATTTTCTTCTTCAGCCTCTTTCTTCTCAACTTTATTTTATTGGCATGTGCTTTGCATTTATTTTCCTCTACCTTTATCTCCTTGACCTCTTCTCGATTAATTTCAGCTTGGGTCATGCCTTTATATCTCATGGCCTCTTATTTATGGTGTAACTCTAGTACCACATTGATGTGATCATGGTATAGGCCCATGTCCTCCAATTTTTGCTTTAGATATTTTTCAATTAGTGTACATGAAGGTATTATTTCTCCATGTGCTTTTACCTCATCAATATTTTCATCTATTTCTCCTTTCTTCCACATTTCTTCTTTTCTCCCTTTCATTTGCCATACCTTGCATTTCTCCACTTCTTTTCTCCACTCTTTGGCCTCGACGATATCAATGGCTTCTTTTGACATCTTGTCATTTGTCATTTATTCTCTTCCTTCCTCCATCTCCTATGCATTTTTCATGTTGGCTTCACTAAGGCTAAGTTTGCCCCATCTCTACATCTTCTTCTCTAATTTAGTCTAAGGGGATGGAGAGAGGGTTCACTTACTTGATGAGGAGTCATCTTCCTTCAAAATTATGTATAAATCTCTCCCAATTATTTCTTCCTCAATCTCCTCTTCCTCCTCTTCCTCCTTTATATTAGATAAGATTTTCATTGGCACCACAAGAGGAATGTTCCCCTTCTTCTTTTCCCTTGCACTATGGGAAGCCTTTGGTACAAATCACATGCACTTATTTGTGGAGGTTGAAAGATATTTTTCTTCTTTCAAGGTGATTTTTAACCTTATTCACTCCTCTATCTCTTCTAAAGTCTCCACCCTCTTCTTCTTGGAAGACTAATTATTCTTTGTTGGTGCTAGAGTTCCTTCATCATCGATCTAGATTGGGGGGTCTTCACTCTGCTCAGTACTGAGGACCTTATTCTATGGCCTCATCTCATAGTATAATTTATGGATGTGACCATGTATAGTTGCCTCCAAAAGGGGGTAGATATTTGAGAAATCTAATTCATCTTATTCATCATTGGTGGCATTTCAATTTCTATGAGTGAATTGGCACCTTATCATATGTCTCTTCATATCTAATTCTTTTACTGCAATGTCTAATTATTGTGCATTAAGGATATAACATAGCATATCCCTTAAGTATCTTATCAAGAAGGTGTATGGGAGCTTTATCTACCTTGACATGTTTCCATCAACTAATAACAAGTGCACTACATAATAGTGTTGCATTAAGGCAGAGATTATCATTCCAAACATGTTCTGAGGGAGCCCCTGAGGGATGTGCAACTCTAGCCCAAAGGCATATATATACTCATCACAGCACCCCATGATGTGAATATTATATTTGGCACTAAAAGAGGAGGGTATCATGAAGTATTTGTACTTATATTCCATGGAGTCATTGTGCTCTAGATGGCCCCAGAGGTTATCCTCATCCCTATCTAAAATTATAATCTCTTCCATGACAATGAGAATGGATCCCCATTTGAATGTCACTTTTAATTTTTGGTATTCCTACACATTTTTCACAAATTCATCAATGATGAATTTGTCAATATTGAACTACATGCCCTATGCCATGTGATAGGTGATGTAAAGGCATGCCTTAGTCACATCAGTCCATCGATTTCATAGGCATAGCCTAGAACCTACACGGCATGCCATCACCCTTATACTAGGGTACTTAAAATACTTTATTGGGAATAAAAAAGCCCCTTGAAAAAATTTAGGAGATGGGATACGTGATCCACCTCTTTATCATCATCCATCATCTAATATATGTCATTTCTAGTGCCTAGAAGCTCGATTATTCTCTTTATCAATTACATTGATATCTTCATAGGTTTCCCTATGAATTAAATGCAATCCTCATGTATGCACAAGAGTATGAATTGAACCAAATCCTCCAAATTTATAAAGCATGGCAACTCATAAAGTTGAGTTGTATTGGAAGCTATCAATTTATCTCATATTGAGACATCAAATAGGGAATCACCTTGAATCATCTTTCACCCACTATCCACCATCCAATCTAATGTGAGATCTTGTAAATGACTAGATGTGTGGTGATTATACTCTTTTAACTAGAAAAAATTCAAAAAATAGTGTCAATCCTCTCCTATCATGACATCCAAAGGAAACTGCATGACTTGATAGGATATTTTGGTAAGCACCTAGTGTCTACCTATGCCATACTCACTGCTTCTACCCACTACACTATTATTTTTGTAGTGGCTAATTTAGGTGGTATATATGCATATTTTAGGTCCTATTTCACCTACTAAAATATTGATCCCTTCCATTTATTCACCATCATAAACCTACTAGTGTTGAAGCATAGTAGGTGTGGTTTACCAAAGCCTTGAATGGTGATGGCACCTCTATAATTATGGGATATGCTACTATTCCCTTAGATTTTGAGGTTCACTGACCTTTAATGGTATCCTAGGAATCCAATCACTTTTGTACCTACCTAATTTATGTAGGATCCTCTTTCCACCATTTTACAAATGAAACTTCTTTTCTTGCACACAACCATGTTGAGTGTCTTGTTAGGAACCCCTCCAAGGAAGCACAATTGATTACCTTTCTTATAAGCAATTAAACACAGAATTATACCAGAATGATTAAGTAACTAGAAACTTAAAATAGAAAAGAATTTGAGAGACAATACACAATCTTGTATTAAATACTCTTAGAAGAAAATACAATAAAGAAGATGCCACTTCTTCTTCCACCTCAAAGGCTTTCCACACCTCAAGAACTTCTTCCCTCTCTCTCTTGCTCAACCACAACCAACTCAAAAACCTGAGTTTTTATCCCCTCCTTGAATGCTTCAACTGATCTCCTTGACCTTACACCTTTTAGATCTCCTTGACCTTGCTTCCTTGCTTTAATGCTTTACTTGCCTTCTTGATTACAATACATGCCTCATGAGTCTTTAAATAGGATCCCATGCATACAAAAAATAGACCTCTAAATACAATAATTAGACATGCAACTCGAGACTATAATTAGCCCTTAACATGCAAACACTCAGTTCAACAAACTAACTATTCATGCATTGAATAGTTCTGGAACTGCCATAGGCGATCGACGTTGGTCCCTGTCTACCTGGTGCTGACTGATGTCGACTGACTCCCTGTCGATGCCAGTTGCCTTCTGCATTCATCATGACTGACGTTGATCATAATACCGATGCTGGTGTCTCTAAAACTCAGCATCCTCTTCCATGTCTGTAACAATTGAAGCTTTTAGCTCCACAACCTAACAATCTCCCACTTGGAGATAAATAGCTACAACTGTACCTATACCTATACACCATCTAGTTTGTTCCCTTGGCTCTGTATCCCTCTTCAAGATCACTCTTGAAGACCAACCACCACAAAACCTATGATGTTATACCTGTCATCCAAGTCCCCTACCACATCTAAACTTTCTGACAACTCCCACTGGAGACAAAATCAACCTGTGATCTTCCATGTCTCTTATGCCAAAAGAATTTTGTTGCTCCCAAATTCTTCATGACATACCTCTGAACTAACTTTACCCTTATCTTAGCAACTCCCTGCATATGTAACCCTACAACAAGCAACATAATACAATAACAAGATAATGTAGCTAATATTATCCAACTTGGTAAAGATAAATACAATGGTCAAACCTCCATTGCCTTGCAACCTACTTAAGACCATATACCCTAGCCTTCTGTCTCACGTGTCCATCCACTCTCTTCTCTAACTTGGGAATCCATCCCTCATCTAGTGCTTTCTTCCAGCTGACAACTCCACCAACAAACCCCTATTTGGTTCTTCTCCAAGGACTCACACTCCTCATCCATGCCAAGCTCCCACTATTTCTGGATTCTACCTGCATTGCCTCTTCACATCTTCATGGTTCTTGACCATCAATAAGCAAAAAATAAAATAAAGAAGGTGAATAATGAATATGAGGTTTACATACCCTTTCTGACCTCCATATGGGCATTTGAGACTCCTTGACAGCTTGCTATCCGTCCAACATCCATTCCAGTGACCGATCTCGGCCATCTCCTAGTCTACACCTGACCGATGTCAGTTCCCTACATTGACCCTGACTGATAACATCATTTCCCTAGCTGACACTGGTGTCCCCTCTATCGATGTCGGTTCCTTTCTAATGAACGTCAGACTTCTCCTACCTGACTCTACCGACCCTACTAGTCTGCACATGACCGATGTTGGTATCTGTCTGACTGACGTTGGTTCCATGTGACCGATGTCGGTACCTATGTGTTCTTATAAGTGATGACTTATTTATTGATGATATCATCTTGGATCAAAACCCTATTAATACTACCCTGCTCAGAATTATTCAGCCCCTGTGACTGATCTCTGTCCATCATCTCCTCCATAAACACCAAGGCTTCCTTGTTCTTGTCAAAAGCATCAAATTTCCTTTTCCTACAATGAACTTGATCTATGCCTTCTGAATCTGAACTCATACCCTTTGACTCAAGAACATGCATCTCCTTTTTATTCATGTGACCAAGCCTATTAAGCCACATCTCTGAATCTATAGCTGAAGTAGATAAACCAGAAGAAGAATCAGTAATATAAGTAGATAGATAAAGAGTACCTACTTTCTTACCTCTTGCTAAAACAAGTGCACCCTTGGTAACCTTCCAAGAATCCGTTGTGAGGGTTACTGTGCATCCCTCATCACCCAACCTTCCTATAGAAACCAAACTTTGCTTTAGAATTGGGACATGCATAACCTTCTTCAACACCCATGTGTTGTCCATCTACAATTTCAGCTACACTTTCCCTTTGCCAACTATTTGACAAGGCATACCATCCCCTAAATAAAGCTCTCCAAAGTCTCCCTGGTCATACTCATGGAACAAATCTCTATTTGGGGATGCATGAAAAGAAGAACTAGAATCTAAAACCCATGATTCTATCTGACTATCCAAAGAAAGTATGAGAGCATCATGTGCCATAATACCTACATCCTTTGCTTCTTCATTACCTTCATGTTGATTTTCTTTATCCCTCAAACAACACTCTTTCTTTGTGTGTCCTTTCTTTTCACAAAACCAGCAGGTGATACTTCCATTTCTGGATTCAGATCTCCTTCCCATCTTTGACCTTGATTTCCCTTGCTCGACCTTCTCTCTTTGCCTTCCCCTACTTTCTGCACTTAGAGCATTCCCTGATGATTCACCTGTGCTTTTCTTGCATATTTCTTTATTCAAGATTACACTCACAACATCATCAACTTTTAAGATTTTAGAAGCAGATGCAGAATTAATTGCTGCCATAACCAAACTATCCCAACTTTTAGGTAAAGAGCATAAAATTAAGAGAGCCTTTACTTCATCATCAAAAATAATATTGACTGAAGCTAACTGGTTTACCAAACCATGGAAATCACTAAGATGAGTATGTACCGATCCACCTTCCTACATTTGCAAAGTAAATAACTGCTTCATAAGAAATACCTTATTTGAAGCCAAGGGCTTTTCATATAAATTTGCCAAAGATTTTATCAACTCTTCCATTGTCTTACACTGTGATAAGTTGGAAATCATAGATGATGCAAGGCTCAACCTTATGGATCCCAGAGCCTTCTGATCAAGAACATTCCATTATTCATCCTTCATATCTATGGGCTTGCATGCAACCCCACCCAATGGTAAGTACAAATCCTTCTGATATAGATAATCTTCTATCTGCATCCTCCAATGTTGATAATTATTGCCGTTAAACTTCTCCATTAGTAGCTTACTTTCTTCTGCCATTGCTATACTCCCACTCAAATAGAAACCCCTGTGAATGACCTATAATCAAATAATAACCTACTCCCTACAACCGTAGCTCTGATACCAACTGTTAGGAACCCCTCCAAGGAAGCACAATTGATTACCTTTCTTATAAGCAATTAAACACGGAATTATACCAGAATGATTAAGTAACTAGAAACTTGAAACAACAAAGAATTTGAGAGACAATACACAATCTTGTATTAAATACTCTTAGAAGAAAATAAAATAAAGAAGATGCCACTTCTTCTTCCACCTCAAAGGCTTGCCACACCTCAAGGACTTCTTCCCTCTCTCTCTTGCTCAACCACAACCAACTCAACAACCTGAGTTGTTATCCCCTCCTTGAATGCTTTAGCTGATCTCCTTGACCTTGCTTCCTTGCTTCAATGCTTTACTTTCCTTCTTGATTACAATACATGCCTCATGGGTCTTTAAATAGGATCCCATGCATACAAAAAATAGACCTCTAATTATGATAATTAGACACATAGCTTGAGACTATAATTAGCCCTTAACATGCAAACACTCGGTTCAATGAACTAACTATTCATGCAATGAATAGTTCTGAAATTGCCACAGGCAACCGATGTTGGTCCCTGTCTGCCTGGTGCTGACTGACACCAACTGACTCCCTGCTGATGCCAGTTTCCTTTTGCATTCATCATGACCGACGTCAGTCATACTGCTGACACCGGTGTCTCTAAAACTTAGCAACCTCCTCCATGTCTGCAACAGTTGAAGCTTTTAGCTCCATAACCTAACAGTCTTCACCTTCTTCTTTAGTCTCTGTTGCATGATTAATTGATGCACCTCTTCTAACTTTGGTGAAAAGGTTACCTTTGTGCTCATGTAATTTTTCATTTTATTCTCAACTATTCAAAGTATAGTAACTTGCCATTATTTAGGAACTTAGGCATCTAGCCTTAGGTGATTAGAAATCAAATGAGCTCAACTCACCCAACTAGTATTATGCATGGAAATGCTAGATTAGTTCATTCTTAGGCCTCTAAGATCCCTATAATGTTCACATTATGCACATGGATCTTGTACATCTTATGATTACATCTAGAAATTTTCTTGTGTTCACTACTTAGATGGTTGGCCTTAGGTGCTTTAGAAATTGCAAGTGCTCAACTCACCTAGTAAGAATTATGTGTGAGAAGCCAAATGAATTCACAAGAGCTAGGTTTGATTCATGCACCCATAACTTAGGTGTCATGGACTCATGTGATTAATAATCACAAGTGTTTGATTCACCCAACTGGAATTATGCATGAAGTACCAGGAGATAAGTCCTTATGGCCACCATGCATTGCTTATAGCCTCTTTACACTATACAAAGAACAAAAAAAAAAGAAAAAGAATGACTTGACTTATGCCAAACTTTATTCTAGTGAGTTAAACTCAAAATAACTAGTGACCAAGTAGTTGGTGTTCTTATGGCATAAGAGTCATCCTAATATTGATATGGCTTCAACTAGTTGCCATTGAAATACCATGGGAGCATTTTTCTAGACAACATGCACAACTTGCGTACACCTATCTCCAATATGTGGTAGATGATGTAAGGACCCATCCACCTTATTTTAATTTTCTTAGGTTCTTAAGGTAATTTAAATCATAGAGAAACACCAATGATCCTAGTGAACTCCTTTTGGTTGATATGCTTTTTATGCCAAAGCTTCTAGCATGCCTTTTTGATTTGTTGAATCCATCTTGTTCGGGTGTGCTTTTCATCAAAGCACTCGAAGTCCTCCAACCTTGTGTTTAAAGATTTTTGGTCATCTAAGAAACCAATTTGTGTAATACATAATAATGACACTAGGAATTCCATGGTAAGAACTACTTCAACACCAAACACTAGTTGAAATGGTGTAGCCTTGTTCATGTGTGTATATGTCATGTGGTATGCCCATATTACCATGGAAATACAATCATCCCAATCCTTATGACCAGCATCACATATATTTATCAAGAAAGTTCTTAGGATCTTTTTGAATGTTTAAAATGTGTTGTTTACATGTGGATGATATAGGGTGGTCTTGTGGTGCACCACCATGTATTTAGTTAAGAACATATGCACCATTTAATTGATGAAATGAGTGCCCCTATCACCAATTAGACTTAATGGGCACCCATATCAACTTATTATGTTCTCCTAGATGAAATGTATGGATAAAATGGATGTGAAATATTTTGTCGATGCAACCTTGGCCCACTTAGTGAAATAGTCAATGGGTACCAAAATATACCTTGCACCTATGCACTAAGATGTAGGAGTAATTGGTCCTAAAAAATCAATGGCCCATTTCTTTAGTGACACCTAGGTAGGAGTGGGGATGAGAGGCATCTAATCTTAGTGGTTAGGATTCCCAATAAGATAGTATATGTCTCATGCCTTATCACACTTCTTTATATCTTAGAACAAGCTTGGCCACCACAAGCCTGACTATAATATCTTGCATGCCATTGCATCTCTAATGCAATGGCCTCTTATGATTCCATCATGCACTTATTGTAATATAGATCCCCTTTTATTTTCTAGAACACATCATCATAAGACTTTATCTCTATTTATTTTATATAATTCCCCCTCAATGAGCTGGAAGGGGGTAGCACAAACTGCAAGTTGCTTCTTCTCCTTATTTGACAATGGTCTAGGGTACAACCTAGATGTTAGAAAAGTGGAAATCTTTGCCAAGTATTCAGAGATGTTATATATTATATATAATTACATTTTTGGCATGTCATCCTCGATCAACACTACCACATCACTAGAATTTATGTAGGATAAATGGTCTATCCCTATGTTTTGCTTTTTAGGTTTAATAAAAATGGATAACTAGAACTCCAAGAATATAACTATCCATCTGCATATGTACCCATGTAAAACATGCTTGTTTATGAGGTACTCAAGTGCCTCATCATTAGTGAAAAAGATTAATGGGGTCACTAATAGATATTGACTAAATTTTTGTAAGGCATAAACCATTACTAGTGCCTCACACTTGGTGGTGGTGTAATCTTGTTCTACTTGCATCAATTTCCCACTTGTAAAGGAGATGGGATGGTCCATCTTACCCTCACTTGGTTGTACCAATATGGTGCAAATTATAGATCCTAAATCATAGCCATATACATGGAAAGGAGTAGTCTAGTCTAGAAATTATAGAATTGACACACTAGCCAGCTTTAGCTTCAATGTTTCAAAAGCCTCATCTTGCACCCAACCCCAATATAATGGGTGATATTTTCATAAGAGCTCTTCCAAAGGTGCTATAATTTTTACATAGCTATATATAAACTTCCTGTAGTATCCATTGTAGCCTATAAATTTGTGAATGTCTTTATACATTGAAGGAGTCTATGGCTGAATTATGATGGCTATCTTTATAGGGTCAAGAAGCAAACCAACCTTGTAGATGATATTACCAAGAAATGTTCCAAAGGGGTTTATGAAGATGCAGTTATGTAGGTTTAAATTTATTTGTAATTGCATATACCTCTCAAAATTAGGTACAAGTTGTCATAATGGTCCTTTACAAGGCCATATATGGTCCAATCATTGAGATAGACTTGGAGGAACCTATGAATGAAGTCCTTGAAATAAGTGATCACCAATCTAGAGAATATGGTTGGTACATTCTTGAGTCCAAATGGCATGACATTATAAGAAAAACAACCTAATTCAATTATAATATTTGTCTTAGGCTTATCCTCCTCCTCGATTTACACTTGATGGTAACCTAAAAAACCATCAATGAAAGTATATTTTTCATAACCTACAATGCCATCCAAGACCTCATCAATGAATGGGTCAAGAATGGGTTAGTGACATAGATAGCATTCAAAAGTCTATATCTAACATAGATCCATATGTGCCCATCCTTATTGATGTTTATGAACATCTAACTCACCCATTTAGACTCTTGTATAGGGTAGATGATGTCAGTAGCCAAGATTACATCAATCTCCATTTTTACCTTGGTACAGAGATTGGGAATCATCCTATATAGGCACTTCTTGATAGGCCTCACACCATCCACTAGCTTAGGTGCCCTTCATGTCTCAATAGTTATGCAATAATAAGTCATGAAAATCCTTTAAGAGGTCTATGATTCATGCCATCTCCACCTTAGACTAGTAAGCACCTATAATGGTAATATTTGGCTTACCTTTTGTGCTGATGTCTACTTTAGTGGTCTTGAGTGGTGTGTAGTGGGGTTCATTCCTCTCATGTTGAGAGTCTTCAACTTGCCTTATCCCATCTATTATTTCAATTAAAAGATGAGTCAAATATTCTTCATCTAGGTAACTATAATTTACAAGGTGTATAAGTTTTTTATTCTTGTTAAAGCCTTCCAATTGCACTCCTTCTAGGTCTTGTCATCCTCCTCGCTAGAATCATTATTGAGTGCCTTTTCTTAAAAAAACATTGAGAGTGCTCATCCTTTCTCCTTGAACATGTATCTAAGGCACTCTTCTAGGATGGAAGTGTTCTCAAACACTACCCTAAAAATGACTTTTAGTGGCTCTAGTAGCTCTTAGTTATATGAATAAAAGGAGAAGGTGTGCATGAAACTCTTAATAAGTACCTCCCAATTTCCTATCTATCAGCATGTTTCATTTAAAATATACCATGCTCATGATCATGTTTTTCAATTCCTATAGAAATAATGCACCCACAAGATTTTAGGTGCATTCTCACCATAGAAAATTTATGTTTCTTCACACAAGCACACATACGTGATTGGGTCAAAAACACATCAGTAAGTAGGTATGTTTAAATCTTCATTAATATTTCCAAACTTGGTGAATATTATTTCCTTCACATCTTGCCATGTTGGTAAGTTAAGCCTTTACACTGCCCACGAATGAGTACCAGTGGTATTTAGTGTATGCACTAGTGCACCCATTCTATCTATTTCCTTGGGAATACATGATTCAATGTCATGGACATAGTTATTGATAGGCTAGCTCCCTCTATATTTTAGGATCATTTCAAACTTACTTTTACTTAGCCAAAACACCCTTTTTCCTACCTTTTTGGTGTGGGGAACCCATTTCCTCTAAGTGCAATCAATTTTAATTAGTCTCATTCTAGCTGGCCTTGGCTCAATTTCCCACACTAAGTGGCTTTAGCCAGTAACTTCATAAGCCTCTTTGACCCATTGGTCATAAGCTACATTAGTTATATTGGAAGTTAATTGTCCATACTCAAATTATATCACTCCTTGGTCACTTAGGTTAATCTTTTTGACACCTCATAATATGATGTTATAAATGTGGTTGATTTCATCTTTGAGATTAACACTTTGCACATATGGAAGCCCTTAATCACTTAATATGGGGATCACCACCCTCTCTATACCATTCCCAAAAGTCATTTAACACTTCTTAAAGTGCATGTCTATATTATTAGCATAGAACCATGGCCTCCCTAAGAGTGTTGGATAGTTATCATGCTCTAACAACTTGATTACCTCAAAATCAGCTTGAAATTTGATGCCCATAATATCTACAATAGCACCCTTCAAGATCCTGATAGGTTACACTCAAGTTTTGTTGGCCATAAATAGGATATGAGGGGAGGGATTTAAGGGTGGCCATCCCATATTTTCCTATGTGGTTTTGGTCATAATTTTAACCTCAAAACCCATGTCCACAAGGACCTCAAAAATAGCCATCTATCGATGGTGGCATTTATTAGTAGTTATTGGTCATACTCTATATTTTGAGTATGCCTTACTTCATGAACCCACTCCATATGTAGAAAAACAACTTTAATAATTTGAGGCATGACTTATTCCTATGGTTTCTTCCCTACATGCTCTAAAATAAAGCTTTTTTGAAGTGGCAACATCCCTTTAGATTGTAGGAGATGCAAGATCTTGATCAACTCCTATACTATCACATCCTACCTATTTTTCTTTCTACATGGGGTGCTTACATGTGCCTCTAGATCTTTGACTAGTTGGAAATCTCCTTAAAAATTTTATATTATGATCATGTATTGTTATAGGATGTCCTATTACACTAAGCTAGGATAGGGTATAGTTTTTGGCTTAGGTCATATTATGCGCTCAATGTAGCTTGACTCACCATATTTCAAGCATAATTTTTTTTGTTAGTACAATAGGTGGATATGTGGTAAACCCAATCTAAGTTGTGGTCTACACCTTATGTGGCTCCTTGTGAGTTTTCTATAGCTTGGGAGCCCATTTCTCCTCCTTTTTCTCATGCCAAACCATGGCGGCACCCTTATCTATGTTAGGCTAACCTTGAGTCAACTTTTTGTATATGTCTAGGTAATCCTAGACTATACGTGGTCCCTAAAAATACCCACACATTGGGTGAATGGGTAAGTCATGCTAGTAATGCTCAATTAACCCACACTTATAACATGATCATGATGGGAATCTTCCTCCACCACATCTTCCAACTCCCCTGTGTGTACCTCACTAATTCTCATAGCTAGTATTTTGCTAACTATAGCCTTCATTTCCTTGGTTATCCTACCATTTGAATATGGTATTTTTATGTCATGTTCCTCTCTCCATATTTTGGCACATCTCATAATTGACTCAATAATCCATTATTGAATGAGTACAGGAATCACACATCTCGCAATAAATAGTAGTGTTTACTCAATTAGCATGTTATAATAGGGGATAGTTTTAAGAGTCATACAACCCATGACAAACATAATAGCTGAGAAGTAAGGTGTAAATATTTCTTTGTGGGAAAATTTTCTTGTTATGCCCCTCCATCCCATATTTCGTATACCACAATCTACTATGAGTGTCTTTCACTGAGCCAATAATCAACTTCTATAGTTGAGAGGCCACTGAAGCAATCTAGGCCTACATAAAAGGGTTGATCCTAGCATTGGTGATACATACTACCTCAAACCAAAGTGCAACTTCAAGTGATTTTCAAGGGTCCACGAAGGTATTCATGGACAATGTTCTCCTAAAATGTACTATCAAATCCTCTAATGCCTTTGGCTATAAGGTTGAGTATTAACCCTATTGTTGTAGGTTACACTATTAAGCTTGACAACATGTTGCTACTCATTTGTGGTGCTAGACCACATTTATAATATATTACATAATTGATATAATTGACATCATTTGAAAAATAATTCTTGTACTTTTGTTCTAGATCCTTAGGTTGGTGCTCACTAGTTTCATGGTATTATGGTTTAATTCCTTGTAAGGAATCACTTGTTCAATTATAAACTCTTGGTTCAACATTTGAAGTCTATAAAATTTGATGTTGATAATAGGGTTAATTATTTTTCTTATATATTTAGGTGGTGAATCTAGTGGATGAGCTTGTGCTTCAGGTTCAAAGGGGGTAGGTGCATCTTATGGATCCTCATTCACCACATCTTATAAGAACCCAAGGCATTCTACATCTAATTACTGAGCTTGATCTCTTACTTCCTCCTCTATTTCATCATGTTACTATAGTTCAAAGGATCCTTCTACATGCCCTTCTCACTCATTATGGGTCCTCTTATTACTGTTAAGTTATAGATCCTTTATCAACCTACACCTTCACTTATTATAGTTATACCTTCAAAGCTCTCAGGTGTCAGTTTACTTGTCCCTTTCCATTGTGCCTCACCTAAACTTCCCCTTCTCACCTTCTATGTTTAATCATACATACAAGGATTTTTTCCTTATATTCTTATGGTTTCAATACCATAATCCACCAATATTTTTTTCAATTTAATGTTGAGCCCTTTTATGAATGTGCCCTTTGGTTCATGAAAAAAATCATACACTACATCTTTAGGGCAAGAAAAGGTCAACACTATGAAAAATAACATGTATTTATTCAATATACTACTCCACCACTTGTCTATAATGTGTAGACACCTAAAATTGGCCACTGATAACCTCTAATCAAGCTTTTGGCTAGTTTCCATCTAAAATGCACAATTTGGCCTAAAAGCACTAAAACATGCAAAATGATGTGAAAATGATATATTCAAGTTCAAATTTTGGCTAAGGTATCTATAAATGGGGAATTCAATTTATGGGCTAGCTAACTTTGATTAGTTCATTTTGATTCAAAATGGAAAATTTGCACCTATGTGCTCAAGACTGCTCTTTCCTATCAAATCTTTTACACAAGACTCATGCCTTTGTTATTTGTTGTTGACAACATTATAAATGGGAATATGAGTCCAATGCATTTGTCATGGACTTCCAATTCAAATCTAGTCAAATTTAAGACCAATAACAAGGCATTATGATCAATTTGGGTAATTTGTGCATAAAGTGCTTAATCATGCCTAAGAGATAATTAACCCAAATCAAGGCCTAATCAATAATTACATGGAAAATTGTTGAATACTTTGTTTTGGAAATGAATATTGAATATCTGCATCATCAAGTGACCTCATTTCTTGGGAAGACATCCCTAGGCCATATATGCCATAAATATCAGGATTCATGCCCTCCATGCCTCATCAATGCCTTCCATGATGCCCTTCATGCCTCTTAATTTACCCTTATTCCAATGCCATGATGAGGATAATTACAAACTTACTTCTAAAAATTTAATTAATCCTCAACCACACATCTCAATCTTGAGATGGATGGTTGAGGTTGATTCTGATCAAATCCAAAAATATATAAATAGGAGGCCTCACAACATCATTGAAGAAGCTTAATTTGTGCAAATTCATAATGCAGGATTGATTCCAAAAAGCTTCATGTGACTAGTGTTACCATGCCAAATTGATTCCAAGCCAAAGCCAAAGGTGCCAAGGAGAGATAGAGGTATCCAAGCTTCCATTGCCAAGGACTTCATGAGCACAAGCCGAGTAAGCTACTATTAAAAAGGCATTTGGAGCATCCAAGGAAGGTGAAAGGAATTCTTGTGTTTCATTCCTTGATTTTTAGTTGTGCTTATCATTTCTTTTTGTTAACTAAGCTCTCCCTAATGTCTCAGCCTATAGATGTTATGCTATTAGTGTGTTTATTTCACTTTGTTTTCATTTTGGAACTACCACCATACTAACCATCCTCTCTTGCATCAAATTCCTAGGTCACATTATGGCACGTCTGGTGGGACTAGATGCATCCTACACCTAAAGGAGATCCTTTTGCAACCTTAAAAAACTTATTTGAGGTTTTAAGACTCTTATAAATTAGTTTTCTAACTTTATTTTACCATTTTTTGTTGCCACAGTTTTTACATAGTAACCAACATTAGTAGAGATATCAACATTAGTTACTTGGCTTAACTAATGTTGGTTAGCAAAACCAACATCGATCAGATATCAGTTGGCCATAACGGACGTTGATCACTATGTTTTTCAAAAAACATAGACTTGAGACCTACTTTTTTGAAGTTACTTATTTCAAATTCAAAAGGACTTCAAAGCTAAATAACATGCTAATAATTTTGCTACAGAATCAAGTTCAAAATTCACTTAATACATGTTTAAATCACCTTTGCATGCTTAAAAATGGATTATGAACCTTGTTTTAGTGATTAACAAAGAATTTAAGTGTTTTTGTTTAATGTTTTCAAAATTTATAACTAAGACCAAGGGGTCAAATGAACACCACCAAACATTTAATTTGGATTTAAAATTGAGCACACTTGTCAATTTTTGGTTGCAATGATTGTTTAGATTAACCTTGTTTGGCAAAAAGAGGGGTGTTGCATGTATGCTCTTCCATTTATCCCCTATAGGGAACCCTTGGAATCAAAAGTGCCATTCCTATTGCAAGTAGCCTAGTACAAGGCTTAGAAAGAATGTCACCTAAAGCACTCCCCAAAAACTTGTCAAAGTTTGGGTGTCCTTGAAAATCACCCTAAAGTCTTTCTATTTTCATGCTTTCTTTGTTTTTATGCAACTTGGCTTGCGAGGGGGACTTCATCACCTCCCACAAGTTCTTTAAGGAAGCTTTAACCTAGGGTTTCATCTCTCAACATTGACTTCATTGACTATTTTAGAGTTTCACATAGGATGTAATGGCACTTGGACATCAAACTACATTTTGTGAACAACAAGATGTAATGGTTTCAAAAATGACTAGAAATTTTTTCAATAAGCCAAGTGATACGGACCCAAAATCCATGCTTTTATTTTTCATTGTTTGTCATGAAATTCATTGTGTAATTAATTCCCCTATAATGATCAACACCTTGATAGTTTAGTAAACCCACATGCCATACCCTCATTAGGATTTGGATGATTAGACTTAGTGTATTTTGGTAATTTTTACTTGGTATGCTTTGAGACTAAAACTTGTTTGTTTATTCATAAGCCATGTCAAAACAATGCCTTTGAGTTGTGAAGGGTAGTGTTATGCTACCCAAATCATGTCAAAACATTTTGAGCCTTTTAAGTCTTTTGAAACATAACATTGACCACATCATTTGAGTATTACTTACATTGTTAGGCTGAGCAATTTGTTTCAAGACTTCTTCACCATTGTATCAAAACCATTTGTTTCAAACCACATTGTGTATACCATTTAGACCTTTATCTTGTGTTGTCATGATATTCAATCTTGTCTAGTTTGTTTGGTTAAATATTAGTTTTCATCACTAATTTTTCAATTAGCCTTGTTAATTTTGGATCCAAATTTTGATGGATTTATATTTAGGCCTCAATTCATGGGGATGATACATGGATCTTTCTCTTTTGGGTTACATAACTTCAATTAATCGATTACCCAAATTTGAAGACTATTGATGGTTTGTCTATTTAATGCCTATCCTCATCATTATTTATGCCTTTACTTAGGAGAACAAAGCCTTTTTCAAATATCCTTTTGTCTTATTTCTTATGCTAACTGATCATATTTATGTTTGATTCTGTGTGCTAGGTCTATGTCAAAGTTGTTTCCAAACTTGTTAGATTAAATCAAATCACATCAAATTTTATTTCAAGTCTAGATTTTGATGATATTTGGCCAAAAGTCCTAGCACATGCCTATTTGTTTGAGCCTATATTTTGACTCCGCATTTGGAAAAAATACCTACCAACACAACCTTTCCCTTTCCTAGTTTAGACCTTATTTGGAAAACTTTGACCTAGTCCTTTGACATGCCAGTTTTTTTTTCAGATGCTTAAACTTTTATGTGTGTGACATTTAACGTTATACATTTGATGTTAGGATGTTTTATGCCAAGTCTTAGCACAAACCATTTTGGAGATATAGCTCTACATTCAAACCACATTGGAGATATAACTCCACCTTTTGATGAAGTTAGACCAAGCTTATACCATTTGTCCTTTAGACATAGTTTTTTTAGAGTTTGTATAACTCTAAGCTTTTTTGTCTCTTAGCTTTCATCATTTATGTAGATATGTCTCACTACATTTATGGTGGAGTCACTTACAATCCAACTTATTATATAATGGCTACACAAAATGGCTTTTATGGCTTTTGTCAAGACCCCAATGATGCTAATATGGTTTTTGAGATAGATTTCTATCTGCGTCATATTAATCATTCATGGTAACAAGGTCATGATGTAACTTACAATCCAAATTGAGACCTTGATTGGTATGAAGAGGCTTGTGAATATGACTTTTAAGACCTAACTATAGACAATGTTGTTTGGGATACGCATCCATACCCTATTTTCAAAAACTAGTACTTGGAACACAGTCAAGAACTAGCTTATGAGCCAACTCACAACTGGGATGATATTGTTTATGAGGAAGACTTGGATGCTTTTGTTTGTGCAAGAAATCAAATTTCATGATTTCCTTTTTCTATCAAATCATTTATTACCCCTAACCCTCCTTTGGATTATATGAGCTATTAAAATCCATAATATTCAAGGAATACCATTACCATTCCTAGACCTAGTCCTTTGGCTTATGTGTGTAACCAAGCTCCACAATACCCCTTAAATTTTTCCTTTAGCTCATATGAGAAATCATGATCCCCAAGTCCTTATTATTATCTAACCATAGGCCATTCTTCCTCTAATACCAATCCCAACCAAATCTCAACTGATCTAATCATTTGAAGACCAAGCTATGTTCAAAACTAGTATTTTCCAACTCATTAGAAATCAAGGCCAAAAGAACCAACCAATCTGAGATGTTTCTATTGAATCAACCATTTGTGATAAGGTAGACTGTGATAAATTACCTATTGATCCTATACCAATTATCAAGGAGTCTCACACTGATGATCTAGTCTTTGCTGAGTCACTTCTTAATGATTATAACCACCTTTGGGAAAATAATTACCTTGACCATATGCCTATTTTTCAATAGCCTCCTATTGAAAATCCATTCTCTAAGGAGTTGTCTCTTGACCTTTTTCCCATTGTAGAGGAGACTCACTTTTACAAACTAGTCTTTGTAGAGCCCATTATGCCATTACAGTCCTTTACTTATCCAAAACTAAATATTTAATAAGACATCATTGTAACAAAGTACCCATCCGATGAATAATTAAAGTCAGAGTTAGGTTATAATCTTGGACCGACATCAAATATAGTATTAGGATTAGAATTTAAATCAACATCAGTCTCAACATCAGTCTCAACATCAGATTCAGAGTCCCTTTTTCAAAATTAGATTCCAAAGAAGAATATGTTCATGACCATTACAACACTAGTTATGTATGCCTCTTAGATCAATTTGAATATATTTGTGATCTTTTTATGGTTTTTTAGGATGGGTACTTTAACATCAACACAAGTTATCCTAACATCTTCTATGAGGATAGTGCAACCCCTCCCCATTTCATTACCATTCCACAGGCCATTACCATCAACCAAAATAGTCATATTATTGACATTCCATCTCCCATAAGTGTTGATTAGGATTGATAGAATCACACCTTGTTGAATTGCATCCATGGTGACATATTAGTTTAAAAAGAGCAAGGAGGCCAAGACAAAATTCATGTAGCAGAAGAACACTCTCCTAGTGGGACCTTTTTGAAGGCACTAGGGGATAATCAAAGTCAGAACTAAACATCTTCTAATGATACTTTTTTGGAAGCACTAGAATAAAATCAAATTCAAAAGTTCAAATTCCTTAGTGAAATATTCTTGAAGGCACTATGTGACAATCAAGACAACTTCATTGTTGAAAACCTTTTTAAGGCACCAATAGCTAAACATAAAAGTTCTTCACTACTTGATGAAGACAAAATTAAAGATAAAATCAAAATAGATTCCAATATACAGCCTAATCAGATGGTAAATACACTCAAGATTAAACAAAATAAAAGTCTAGTGGTCCTATTGAGAGAACAAGTCTTCAGCCCCACCACAACCAAAAATATGTTGAATCCATCATCAACAACATTACATGTGACTGAAAGTCTTGATCTTCATTTGTTTCCCCATCATTATAAAATCCATTATCATTTTCCACTCCATTTCAGAATCAAACCTATCATCCATTATTTTTCCTTGTTTACCATCTATGGCCACACTTTCATTTGTAGAGGCTATAAAGATACATTGTATTGATGCTTGAAATAATCATAATTAATGACTAATGAAGATCATGAAATCATTCTTGACAACCAAATCTATAATCCATTTTTTGATAGAGAAGCTATTTAGATAAGGTGTAGGATATAAGTTAACCTGATTGAGTATTCTATTTGTTTCATTTGTTGATTAGGACATGCATCTCCCCATCAACAGGAATAACATAATCAAAAACCACACCTAGGCCAAAAACATGTAGCATACCATTTCACAGTGCCATGCTATTACCATTATTACATATCCTTTTACCATTATTATAGATCCTATCCATTTAACCCTACCACTTGGGGGCAATCCTCTTACCATTTTATCCAATCTATCTAGACCATCATTATCCTTAGCAATGACATTCCATCCTATTATTCCATTCTTATCTAGACTAAAGCTTGTTTTTAGTCACCCTACCCAATCCTATTTTGATCTTGGTTCATTTGGTTCTTCTCATACCTTTTGTGGGGGCATTCAAATCAGGTTTCAATAAGAAATAAAATACATGTTTATAATGAAAGTCTATGAAATTAGTGTAACAGTTGATCTAGAAATATATCTTTCATCCTATATCCACATTTGTTTATGTGAACCTGATTATAACCACCTATGGGCAAATCAGTGTCTCACTAGTCCTGTTACTAATTATAACTTCTTATGGGAAAATTATTATCATTGACCTATGTTGTTGTATCCTAGTTATAACCACCTATGGGCAAAACTTATTTACCATGCATTGTCGCATCACCTTGCCATTACCATTTTTGTTTAACTTGCCATTTGCTAGATTTGAGAACTTATTGGGACCTAGTTGGTTTTTCCTCACCTTTTGTGTGGATGGAATTACTATGACTTGAGGTCATTTTAGGACTATGTGGTTCATGCTCAATTCATGTTGAGGTTACCTTCATCCCCCTTTCCATACACTCTCACCATTTTGCAAGTAATCTAAGCCAAACACTCTCATTATTTTATGAGCAAGTATCTTATCATTCTATAATGAGTTAAGATACCTCAATTTTCCAAAAACATTCATAACATTTAAAAAATATAAAATCATTTGTCTTGTCTAAGCCTAGTCAGTTATCCTTGATTCACCTTACTAGGGCATTGCCATTGTTAGGATGCTTTCTTTTATTTTTATTTTCAAGCTTTCTTTTTGTTTGTTTATTTCAAGTTTTTTTTTTTGTTTGTTTATTCACTTGCATGGTTGTTTACTTTCAACATAATTGAATTGATTCAGTCTATATGTGTTCATTGGGTGATTCCTTGTGCACATTATTCTTGAATCCATCCATATTCATATGTTTACATTGTCATCATGGTTTTTATCATTGGTGCATCATTTTCTATTGAGTATTAGATTATGGGTATCAGTATTTATGCATATTTTGGCCAAGTCTTTATGGTGTTCTATCATAAATCCTACCATCACATGCTACAACAAACCTTAGTTTCAAAAATTCTATTTATCAATGGCAATATCTCTTCAACACTAACATCCTAATTCACTCCCAATCATATCCCAAATATAGTAGTTAACCATGAAAGAATTTCAACCTTTATTAGTTCAAATGAGCATCTCTATACTAGTAGGTTTTTTTAATTTATCATTACTCACATTATCACCATCCTCAACCAAGTTTATCATGTTTGCCATAATTAGGTTCCAATGATTATAACTACCTATGGGCAAATCATTACACACCATCCCACCTGTATTTCTTAATGATTATAACTACCTTTGGGCAACTCATTATGTTATCACCACTTTAAGTTTTTTTCCCATAAAAGGGCATGTTATTATCTTGTTTGTCTATCCTAACTGGGGTAGCTCCATCTTCTCAATGATTATAACCACCTTTGGGCAAATCATTATGTTATCATACCATGTTACACTATCGAGTTACAATGCTTATAACCGTCTTTGGGCAAACCATTATGCATCATCCCAATTTCATTATAAATTATTTTGACTAATTTTTCAATATAATTGTGTTTTCACCCCATCATCTTTCCTTTCTTTGGTCCCCTCATTTCACTTCTTTCTTTTTAAGGGACCATTTGCTGACCTCCTTGTGCCAACCATTCCCTCGAGGGGGCATCATACAATTAGTATATCATCATTGTAGTTGTAGGCATATAGGATATTTTCATTTTTTGAGAAGATGTTACTATGCTTATAGCTTTTAATGCCTTCCCAAATAGGGTCAAACTATAGACACCTAAAACTGGCCACCGATAACCTCGAATCAAGGTTTTGGATAGTTTCCATCTAAAATGCACATGTTGGCCTAAAAGCACTAAAACACACAAAATGATGTGAAAATGATATATATAAGTGATAATTTTGGCCAATGTACCCCTAAATGGGGTAATGTAATTTATGGGATAGTTAACTTTGATCAGTTCATTTTGAGTCAAAATGGCAAATTTGCACCTGCGTGCTTTGGACTGATCTTTCCTATTAACTATTTTACAAAAAAATCATGCCTTTGTTATTTATTATTGGCAAAATTATAAATGGGAATACACATCTAATTCATCTAATGTGGAATTCCAATTCAAATCCAATCAAATTTAGGACCAATAACAAAGCATTCTGATTAATTTGGGTAATTTGTGCACAAAGTGCTTAATCATGCCTAAGAGCTAATTAACCCAAATCAAGGCCTAATCAAGAATTATATGAAAACTTGTTGAATAATTTGTTTTGGAAATGAATATTGAATATCTGTATCATCAAGTGACCTCATTTCTTAGGAATACATCCCTAGGTCATAAATGCCACAACTATCATGATTCATGCCCTCCATGACTCATCAATGACTTCCATGATGCCCCCTCCATGCCTCTTAATATCCCCTTCTTCCAATTCCATGATGAGGATAATTAAAAACTTAATTCCAAAAATTGAATCAATACTCAACCACACATCTCAATCTTGATATAAATGGTTGAGGTTGATTCTGATCAAATCTAAAAATCTATAAATACGAGCTCTCATAACATCATTTGAAGAAGCTTAATTTAAGAAAAGTTATAATGCAAGATTGATTCAAAAAAGCTTCATGTAACTAGTGTTACCATGCCAAATTGATTCCAATCCAATCCAAGCCAAATCCAAATGTGCCAAGGAGAGATGGAGGTAGCCAAGCTCCCATTGCCAAGGACTTCATGAGCACAAGCCAAACAAGCCACCATTACAAAGGAATTTGGAGCATCGAAGGAAGGTAACAGGAATTATTATGTTTTCATTCCTTGATTTTTAGTTTTGCTTATCATTTGTTTTTGTTAACTAATCTCTGTCTAATGTCTAGGCCTAGATATGGTATGCTATTAGTGTGTTTATTTCACTTTGTTTTCATTTTGAAACTAACACCATACTAACCATACTCTCTTGATTCAAATTCCTAGGTCACAAAATGTGCATCCAAACATCATCTAGGATTTCAAGCCTCTCTAGGTGCTCCTTTGTCCATTCAAATAGCTGGTCATAGCTTCATATTTTAGAGGTTGTATGGGAAACCAACCACTGGTACACATACTCAAGTAGTTTTTAAAAGAACACCTCATACAGAGCATCATGTAGGTTGGCTTGCACCCATTCTCTTGGATTTTATCCTTGGCATGTTAGATGTTTCTAAATGAAACTATCTTCTACTTATTCTATCTAGTGCTTGATGTTCTCAAGCAATAATTAGAGCATCATTCTATTGCACCATTATAGCAACAAAATTCAATACGAGTCCCATTAATTGAACCAAAATGTTGTAGAAAAGTCTCCTTGTTTATATCATGTGATTAGTCATGTACTTATAAATAAACTCAATTAATTTATATACTTGATACAACTAGGTAAAATCATAGTAAAATTTTGTGGTGCAAAACATTTAAATGCATTACTGTGTTGACATTAATTTCACACAAGGTGCAAGCCTTGTGTACTCGCCTGAAGTGTAGTAGTGAAGGGATCGGGGCCCACATTAGGATAGTTGAAACATGGTGCAACCGTAGTCTCAATGGGGCTTATTTGAAAAATGGGCTTATGTAGTCTATTGGTGCATGTCATCTTGGATAAGATCAAGAAGCACAAACCTATTTAAAGGCACAAGTTCATGCATAGCTATATATAGCTCTTAATAGTACAAGCCAAAGAAATACCAAGTTAAGTGTCATTCAAGTTCTTATCTAAGTTAAGGAAATGGGTCAAGTTGAGGTACTCACTCTTCAAGTTAGCACTTTAGGCATGCTTACTAGGGCCTTAATGCATACCAGTTTTAACACAGTCATTTTTATAGGTATGTTAAAGCCGTTATATGGAAAAGTAATGCCATTAGTGACCTAGAATATAAATTTATGTTATAATACATTAAAATAATGAATACTAATCATTATTCATATATATCTTAAGTTGTAATCATACAACAATGCTAAACTATATGAAAAGATTCAATAGACAAGCAAATATGCAACATCATTTCTATTAACTCAAACTTCATTAACACAAAGTATAGTTTGTATGAAATAGAGCACATGCTATTTTACATTCTAATACAAGACCAATGGCTCATAGGTAAGCTTGGAAAATACATGGTGGTTCTTCAAAGTATTCATTCTAGTTTTAAAACAAAATTTATGTATAATCCTAAAACTAACTCTACAAAGCTTCATTGCATTAATGTCACCTTTCCTTATCTAGGTTTAAACTCATTTTTATAGGTAGAGGAGCATATTATTACAAATTTGGATGGGTGTACATTAAGTGCTGAGCTATCATTGGGGGTCTTTATGTCGCTATCTCCACTACTCTAACACCCACATTCTACAACTACCATGTGTAAGTACTCAATGAGATTCTCCTTCAAACTCAGGTGCTAGGAAAATGACTATTAGTTGGTATAAGACATTTGAATATTCTTCTAGTTGGAACTAAAGGTATCAAAATATAAATTATTTGTAATGATTTCCATGCATCGAGATGTGAGGAGCTAACATAGTCCATTAGGTATCACAAAAAGGGGTTGAACAACTACCTATGAAGCTTAAATAATTATGACTTTATTCTTAACCTTCATCTACTTACCTTATCCTTAACTATCAATACATTTATACTTTCTACTGTAACTATTAACTGAACATTCAACCCACTACCCCTCAAATATTAGCCTCAATAACTAAACCTTAACATTAAACTATCAATCTTAACCTTTGAATACTACCTATCAATCATAAAACATTACCCTTAACCTCAATTTTACCCAAACAATCAAATATTACATTACCTAAACCCTAATCCTTTAAATTTAAACATTAAAAAAAATTAACTTCTCTAACTCCTTTCAACCACTGATGATTAGGGTGAGCACTGATGGTTAGGCAATCAACTATTGACAATAATAGAATAATGACCTCACTTATCAACCACTATTGATCGGTAGTGATTGATGATAGTTTGACATAACTATCAATAGTCCTATCAGTGATCTAACCTAACACTACCCCTCCACAACTACGAAATGAAAAACAACAACAAAAGCAAACAACTACAAATTTATACCTATTCTACCCTTGCCATTCTAAAATCCAAACTACCAATTAAATTTTCAATTCAAACCCAAACCCTAAACCCTCAATTATAACATACCCAACCCACCCATAACCAAACACATCAAAATAATTCAAAATTGAATCCAATTGACCAAATTAAAGCTAGTCTACCATTTTAAAACCTTACCTACCTCATTCCTTTACCATCATCGAGCAGGAACCCTAAGGACCATAACCACCTAGACTCACAGTCTCATACATCCTCTCTACATTCTTGGTAGGTCAATGCTCAGTTAAGGTCAATAATCCAATTCACTCAACTAATCTCACTTAGAAAACTATAACCATTTTATCATAAAACACCAAGATCTCCTTATCTTATATCAATTTTCATAATGATAGAAAAAGATCCATGGCGATGCTTTTTTCTCAACCCTTTTAGGGATGACATGTGACCATCGATGGTTAGGGTGACTATCAATGGTCAACCTTGAGGGTTAAACTTGACCTTCAATGGTCAGCCTTTTTTATGTTTTCTCTTCCAAACACCAACCTTCAAATAAATTTTTCACTAAACCAATCTAAGTACCCACTAATAAAGATTCACTTCTCCACAAAACTATATTACCAATGATCTCAACCTTTCCACTAACCATTTTATCCCAACTATCACATGTTTTTTATGATGACCTTGCTTTGGCCCTTTTAACCACACTAATTATATTTGCCATGTTGAATAGTTTTTTTAACTTACGCTACCTTGTTCACATCTAACTAACTTGTGTCTTCATAGGAACACTTCCTACTTTGGATACCCATGAAAAAAATGACCTTGTCTAAGAGGATTGCATTTCCATGTGTCACCCAACCATCATATACGGCCATGTGGTCCACTTCTCACTTGTCCTTCTAATGATGACTTTTATTCTGACCACCCATGGTAACTTAGTGATTACATGATCTTGGATATCATAATTATTACACTTTGTGTGCATGTTTGTGCTTCAATACCTACCCTACCACCCAATTCATTACCAACTTACCCACTTATCAAACCCACACCTAATTTTGTATCGCCTTATCAATTCTTAGTTTTATGGGGAACACCTCTTCCCATGCTTATGGAAACCAAACCTTTGACCCATGATCAATATTTTTTTTAGCTTGTTGATACAAATTATATAAAAAAGGGGGGAAAATGTAGACACTAAAAAATGGTACACAATTTTTCTAGATATCAAAATGCCCCAAGACCTCCTCGAGACCCCTAAGGACCAACCCACAACCCTTTGATCTTAAACCTGAGTTAGGTTAGCTAACTAGCTAAATAACTATACCACCTTGACAAAACTTAAATTTTGATCATCGATAATTTATGGTCACCCTAACCATTAATGGTTAGTCCTAACCATCGATGGTTAGGTTCCCATCACCTAAATAAAAACACCCACTTCAACTACAACTTACTTTTTATTATTAGCTTGCCTATTCCACTCATGGATTAATGTATGTCAAAACTAAATTTAGATAATAAAATAAACCTCTTCTTGAACCTACACTTCCATCTCTCCTATTTT
This sequence comes from Torreya grandis, assembly GCA_037957365.1. Classification (NCBI taxonomy): domain Eukaryota; kingdom Viridiplantae; phylum Streptophyta; class Pinopsida; order Cupressales; family Taxaceae; genus Torreya; species Torreya grandis. The sequence goes on along the minus strand of JARHVA010007589.1, from coordinate 525,181 downwards.
CCTATAAAAAGAGAGAAGTAAGAGGTAAAATGGGGATCCAAAAAATATCAAAAGCTTCTTGTATCAAAATTTCTTTGATATTTCACTCTTCTAGTGAACCAGTGAACTAGTAAGTATGACATAGATCCAAAGCACTACCATCCATTAGCCAATATCCAAGTATCATTACTCTACCAAAATTACTATGAAATTCACCAACATATCCCTCATATCTTCTTATAACTAGCAACTAGCAATCTAAGTATCTATTTTCACTAATTAATTACTTTGTTTCTATTTCATAACCAACACAACCTAAACCCACCTTCCAAAATCTCATTCTATAACCTCATCAACCAATTTTCTTGAGCTAGATCAAAACCCACAGTAACTACCGATGGTCACCCTAACTACCAATGGTCTATCCCAGCTGCCAATGATCACCCTAACCATCAATGGTCACACCGAACCACTGATGGTGACTATCAAACAAATAAACAACAAGCTATTTTCACTCACCATACCTCAACCAAATCTCAATTTTAGACCTCTTGCCTAACCATAAAACTCTACCCTATTTTTTGGCCCATACTCGATTCATTTAGCATTAATATTAATCTATTTATTGATATAACTAGTCAAATCTATATTCTTGTATTAAATTTTAGTATCTTCTATTATTTATGAAAGTATTTTATATTTTTATTTTTGAACTTGATTATATAAAAGTGTGGATTGACAACCTCCAAGAAAGCTTGTGTTTCTTGGATCTATCTTGCTAGTTAATCCACCCTAATATCTAACTAATCAACCATTTCTTTGAGTACTTTCTTATTTACAGGTCATTCTTCCCAAGCCAAAGAAGAGATCTCTAAAGTCATCTGATCAATGCGTACACACCATATTATGTTCAACTAACCATACCCTTCTTGATTTTATTTTCTCTTTCCTCTAAATAATATAAGAGAAATTTCTCTAAAACACTTCTCAAAATTTCAAATTGCACTTAAAGCCTGGTATTATTTTTATAAAAGTGAATCAAATGGTTTATTTTAGTCTTGACATGTGTGGATAGTTTTTGAGCTAAAACTTAGTTTGAAAGTCTTAGATACCTCTAAACAATCAAACTTAGATGAATGCCAAAACTTTATAGGGAGTTGTATGCCCTTAAGAATTAGCTCATAAAACTTTGTAAGGAACATTAATTCAAAATTTTGACAGTTTGACACTTACCTTTAGAACTAGCTCACAAAATTTGTAGGGAGTCATATTCCCTTAATGGGTATCTTTATAAACCATTTAAATAAGTTATTTAGTAAGGATACAAGGAAGGAAGCCTAATTGATATAACTTATATTTTATATTGACAATCTCTCTCCTTTTGCATCATAACTCTATGCTAGTATTATTTATGAAACAATCTTAATTATTTATAATACCAATCTATGACATGATGGAGTAGAGAGTGGCTCTTTATGATTAGAGACAAATTATTGATTACATGGATTTCAAGGATAGGTCTCATTGTAAAGTTAATCACTTCTAAACTATTTGAGAAGGTCGAACCTTTTGGGTTATTCAACTATTTTTCTAATGTAGAAACAATGAACTTTGGTTTTAGTGGGTATTCATATGGAATACCATGAACTATAATGACCTCATTATAAAAATTGTATTTTAAATTTTTTTCTATTGTATAAAGAACTGCATGAAGTTGATAAATATAAGGGTTCCCCAATAACATATCAAAGACTCCTAAACTAGGTACTACTATGAACTTGGTGGCTATATGTGTTAGAATAACCTATAAGGGTAATGTAATATCATCAATATAAATTTAAATATGTCCATTAAATCCATTTAATAGTTATTTTTGTATGAAGTATATCCTAATTTGTGTATAAAAATGAGAGAGAAATGTGATAGTGTACACATTCACACTTGAACCATTATCAACCATGAAAATTTGTATAGGTTGATGATCAAGGTAATATTAAGTAAATGAAGAGTGAAAATAAAAATAATATTTGATAATCTCAGGCTCTATATATGTGATGAGTGGTCTAAATTTTACTAAAACATGATATGTACTAATTATGCCACTTACAAGATGTTATGCTTATATATGAGGATGATAAGAAGATGGTGAAGGATGCGAATTATATGTGTAATGTAATTATGATTTATTTATTATTTATTTGTATGCTTAGGGAAAGGATCACCAAATATCCTCATTTTTTTATTGTCACATGGTTGTGACTTTGTAATGTTGGTAGTTTTACTGAGATCAATGATGTTATCATCTATCAAATCCTGAATCTTATGTCTCAAACTAATTCATCTATTGGTAGTATGCTTTGGTGCTCTATGAAAATCATAAAAAAAAATTACTCAAATAATTTTAGAATAGGTTTAGTTGCATCAACCTATTCAACAGGAGGGGGTGATATGAGCTTACACTCTGATAAATTTTGTAATACCTTGTAGTGAACTTATATAAAGTTGGTAAACTATTTCCCTGGAGTAGCTAATAATATAATTTAAAAAGTAAGTTTTAAAAATGCATTCACTATTGTCTTTTAATCACTCTTATTTTTGGTTTCTTTCACCTTTTATGGTGGTTTAATCATATTATTTGCATGAGAAATTAGAAATTGGGTTGGTTGCATACTTTAGCTTATTCATTGAAAAAAACTTAACCTCTATTTCCTTAATTATGTGACATAAATTTATGAATTATAAAAACTTATTAAACATAATATATTCATGTATAGTGGAAGTAAACTTTATTTGAATGTGGTGGAAATAAGCCACACCTAGAATGACGATGGGCTAGCTAGAGAGTATCAATAGCTCAGTTGGTAAAGCACTTTAATAGCAAATGGAAGGTCCTAGGTTTGAGTCCTAACTAGTCCATATGAGATATAGCTCAACATATGGTATTAGAGCTAGGATAAGAGCCCCAAACACCTACAATGTGGTGTAAACTAGGTGTTGGAAATAATCCACCCTTGGATTGATGATGAGATAGCCATATAAGAGTCAATAGCTTAGTTTCTAGAGCACTCCAATAGCAAATGGAAGGTCTTAAGTTCAAGTCCTAGTTGGTCTATATGAGCTGTATCTCAACATGATATTTTATAGGTAATTTTGAAGGGAAGTGACCATTGTGAATAATAGGTCCAACCATTTTGAAGAATCATTAAATAAAATATTTATTAACTATTAAATAATTATAATAATGTTATTTGTTTTCATGAGGTTTCTACCTCATGTTAATAAATAATATATTATTATTATTTAATAAATAGTTAATATAGACTAAGGGTTAAAAAATCACCACTTAGTCGTTAGATTCTCTAACACTCCCCCTTAATGCTAAGTGGGGATAAAAGCCATAGTCACCATAAATGAATTATACTATGTGTAAAAATTGAAGGATTTTAAAACCTTCATCATGCCAAAAGTCATGTTTTGAAACAAAATTAATTATAATATATAAACTAATCAAAAGTAATTTTAGGCTAGCACGATTTTGAGATTACATCTAACTATTTCTCATGAAAAATCACTAAACATATTTGGAGCCTTTAATAACATAAGGACCTCTATTATAAATTATGATTTTTAATGTATTGGGGTACAAAATTAAAACTTCCACATGAAGTTTACTTAAATCACATAAATTCCATACAAAGTTTACAATGATTTACAATGTGAAGAATTATATATAAATATAAGAAATAAATGCTTTTTAGGAAGTGACATTGTCATACACAATCCCCCTCAATGGTAACTTTGAAAGGCCTAACATTGCATAAAAATGATAAAACTTGGTTGCACCAAGTGGATGTATGAATATATCTACCACCTGCTCATCCATATGACAAAATTTTAGATTAATATCACCATTGAAGACACTTTCAAATAAAATGCATATGAAAATCAATGTGTTTAGTTATTTGGTGCTGCACTATATTTTTTGCCAGAGATATACAACTTTGGTTATCATAATGAAGGATGGTACTCTAAGAATCATACAACTGAAGTTCTCCCAATAGCCTTTTCATATACATGGATTCTTTAGCATATTTCATAGCATTTTTTTACTCATCTTTTGTATAAGAGAGAGAGACAATATGTTGCATTTTGCTGCTCCAAGTGATAACACTTGCACCAAAATTAAACACATATCCAAAAGTAGATTTATGATCTAAAATATCACCATCATGGTTAAAATCATAGTAACCATATAAATTATCATTATCAATGGACATATAAAATAAACCATAGTTTATAGTTACTTTGATATAATAAAGAATATTTTTAACTAATTTCTAATGATCCAAACAAAGATCATACATAAATCTAGAAGAAACACTAATATCATATGAAATATCTTCCCTAGTAATGGTTAGATAAATAAAACTTCCAATAAGATATCTAAACAAAGTAGGGTTAATTTTTGTACATGCAAGTTTAAGGTCAAGTTTAACACCAACTTCAATAGGAGTAGTAGTAGATTTACAATCAAGCATGTTAAACTTAACAATAAGATTATATGCAACTGATATTATGATACAAAAATTTAATTTTTCCTAAAATATATCCATTCCTAAAAAATGATGTAGAATTCTTAAAACATTCATTTCAAACATTTGACTTAGTTTTTCCTTATATTTATGAATTAAACTAGTTAGATCACCAATAATCAACAAACCATAAATATATAATACAATTATAATCAAATGACCATTTTCAATTTTAACAAAGAGATCATCATCTAAATAGTAGTTATAAAAACCCAATTCTTTAATAAAAAATTAGAATACCAAGCTTGAGGAGCTTGTTTTAAATCATATATTTTTTTTTAAAACTTGCATACACAATGTTATTTATTAGGATCAGTGAAACCTTTAGACTGAGTCATATAGATTTTTTATTCTAAATTACTATTTATAAATGCATTCTTGACATCCATTTGGTGGATAACCCAACCATTTTGGGTTGCAAGATCAATAATAAATCTAACAGTACTCATTTTTGTTACAAGAGTAAAGGTTTCAACATAGTAAATCTTGGGATTTTGAGTAAACCAATGAGCAACTAATCTATATTTAAATTTTCCAAATCTACCAATTGAATTATATTTGATCCTATAAAGCCTCTTATAACTGATAATATGCCTTTTAGGTTGAGGAGGGACAAGATCCCAAGTTTAATTTTTAATTAAGGCATTATATTTAGCTTGCATAGCAACATTCCATCTATCATCTTGAGTTACTAAAATGATTGAGGTTAACATTAATACATATTCATTAAAGCATGATAAGAATGTTGACTTATACTTAATTTATTAAGATTATCAACATTATAAGATTGAATTAGGGATTCTTCCCATTTAGTTCTTTTAGATTGAACATAAAACTCAAGGGGTTCCTTAGACTCTAAGTTATCCAAAACTGAATCAACTTCCTCAACAACATCTATTTCATCACAAGGAGAAACATGAGAGTCAGGTTTATCAATAGAAGAACACTGAGGAGGATCCATAGAGGGTTCATAAAAATATTTTTAAAGAATAAGAACATTCCTATTTTCAATAATCTAGAATTTATAGAGATCTTACACTCTAAACCTTTTGTATTACCTCCATAACATATAAAAATGCAAGAATAGGAAGTGGGATCGAGCTTCTTTCTTTTAACTTTAGGAATAAATATAGAAGCAGGGCTACCAAAGATCCTGATATGAGCATAATTAGGTTTATTTTTAGTCTAAATTTATAAAAGGGTAGAAATATGCAAGGTGTTGGTAGTGACTCTATTTAATATATGAACAATAGTGTTCATTGCTTTGGCCCATAAGAACTTAGGAACATTTTTAGATTACAACATTATTCTATACATTATTTTGATGGTGTATTTTTTTCCTTTCAATAATACCATTTTGTTAAAGGGAATAGGGAATTATTAGTTCCCTTTAAATACCACAAATAATACAAAAAGAATCAAACTCTTTACTGACATATTCACCACTATTATAATTTCTTAATCTCTTAATATAAAAATTAGATGCATTTTCAACACTATCTTTAAATTCCTTGAATTTAGACAATACATCAAATTTCTTTTTAATGAAAAAAGACTAGATCATTCTCATGTAATCATTAATAAAAGTAGCATTATACAAAGAAACATTAGAAGATGCAACTTAAAGAGGTCTTACAACATCACTATTAATTAATTCTAAATGATGTGAGGAATTTGCATCAGGATTCTTGTGAAAGGGGCTAGTATATTGTTTACCATGTATGTAACCCTCATAAGTTTCATGATGAGAAGGGATAGAAGGAAGTCAAAAAAAATATTATTTGTAGACATATCATGTAAAATTCTAAAATTAACATGTATTAATCTTTATGCCATAATTAAAATTCATTTGTTACTGGAGTGCTCTTCAAACTGAACTACTGGCCCCTCTATGACTAGCCCATCATTGATTTAGGTGTGGCTTATTTCCAACACCACCCCCCCCCCCCACTTAAGCCACACTATAGGTGCTTAGGGATCCTATCATATCTCTAATATCACATGTTTATCTATAGCTCATATGGACTAACTATGACTCAAACCTATGACCTTCTATTTGTTTTTGGAGTTCTCTTCTAATTGAGTTACTAGCCCCTCTATGGCTAGCCCATTGTCAATTCTAATGTGGCTTATTTCCAAAAAAATGTCTTGTAATAAATTATCTACCATAGGATTCACAATTTTGGATAACATTTTATTATACGATAAAACATATTATGTGATAGGCTCATTGTATTCTTATTTGAGTTGAAAAATATGAAGATGTGAAATATTTTCACTTGTGTTAATTGAGAAATGAGCAAGGATTTTTTTTCCAAAAGATTGAATGCATGAATTAGATGATGTGGTAAATCATATAAATGTATTAAAACATACACTTTTATAATTTTGGGAAATATTTTGGTGAAAAACCTATCTTCAGGTGCATAGTTCACACATATTGCATGAAATGCTCTCAGATGTTACTCAAGGTCACCTTTTCCATCATACAATGTAAGCTTAGGTGCCACAAAACCAATTAGTATAGGCTATGCTAAAATATGATAAACCCATGGAGTATGAAAAAAAATTTGTAAATCAATTTATTGATTAGGTTTCAAATCACATTATTCCATTTAAAATACCTTAGTTTTTAGAGTTAAAAAGTTCTACATAAGGAATTGTGCATTAGGAATAAAATGTGTGTTAACCATAGATGGTGTCACAAATGACTAAGTAGGAATTAACATATTGATTTGATAAAACCCTTGGCTCACTCCCATAGTATACATGGGTATAAAATTTAAGTCAAATGATGTAGATAAAGGTAAAGAAACCATAGAAGTAGATGTCTTAGATGATTGAGCCCTTCTTACACTTTCAATTTCCTAAAGAGTTTGTAAAATTACATGATACTCCTAATATTTTTGAAAATTTTCTTATCCAAAGCTCTTAATAATTTTTTCTTTACTAATATTTGGTTTTTCATCACCTATATGGGGAATTACATCTTGATGCTCATCTTGAGAGTCAATGTGGTATTGATTATAATGTTCATGTTTTGATGCATTCTCATGCACTTCTACACATTTAGTTTGTTCATTAATATATGAAGGTCATGATATACCCTTATTTTAATCCATTTTTTGTGTCTTATCAAAATAAATTTGAGTAGGCCAAACTTGAGTACCACTTAGTATAACACTTACTCTAAGAGAGGTATAACTTTTTTTATTACATTACATAAAATATGAAATAGAAAATTGGAAAATTGTTGTTAAGAAATAATTTAAAAAATATGAAAACCCTAATAAAGTAACTGGAAAAAATAAAAATAAGTAAATAAACCCTAGAAAAATTGATGGTTAGGGTTTGAAATATTCAACCAATAGATAGGTTAATAAATATGTTTTTATAAAAAATGGAGATTTTGAGGATAACACTAATCTAATTTAGATAAACAATTGAGTAATTTAGAATGCATAAGATATTTAATAAATACACAAGATTTATTTGTAAACTTAATATTTTTAAAAATATGTTAAAAGGGGGAATATATAAAACAAAAAAATTATCTATAACTTGGATATGATAGATTAGAATCGAGACTATGTGCAGTCATTGTGAATCAAGAACACAATTATTCAACTACATAGGATAAGGCTAGACTGTAATGTATATAGGGTGAATTGATTTTTACTAGGATTTTTATGTGTGAATTTTGACTAGTGTGCTTCTGCTTGTAGGTACTATATCACTATTTGAGATTTTTTAATCTACTACAAGGGATAATATATACCTTCTTATTCACTTGGAACCCTAACTCAATTACAAGGAGGAATAAACATAATAAATGGGGAAAGAAGGGTTAGGTATTGTAGTTATGCTTGACCTCAACACCCCACTAAATTTAGCACTAAATAGACACCAATAATCCAAAGAGTGATCAAACTCCATGTATTTATCCCTTGTTATGGTGGTGTGTGTGAAATACTAGTGTAATATTATTTGTTGGTACAATTCTAGTGTGATTATACAATGACTTTTGTCCTTGATTATAGATTCAAACCTAACTCAAGACTCTTTAGGATATATGGTCTCAAAATTTTGAAGAATTAATGCTTTCTTCTCAATGTACAGTTAGATATTCTAGTTCTTTTCAATCATAGGATCCTTTTTCTAGCTAGTGAACAATTGAATGGAAAATGTGCTTTTATAGAGGGTGTTTTAGGAATTTTATTAAATAAGACTTGTATAATGTAAAAGAATACTTATTAGGTGAATTTAAATTTCAAAAATTATTTTTTATTTAGTGAGAGTATGAAACCCCTATATTTAGACACTATTGTTGAGTAGTATTGTCCTAAAATAACAACTTTGGCTAAGAAAAAATGACAACTAAAATAGAAGTGTAAATTAGTCTAATAATGAGTTTAGGATAATTATAAATGAGAATAATAATGTTAAATATTTTAAGTTGTTAAGGATATAATTTCATCCACATAGAGTAGAGGAATAATGGTTTGGAATAGTAGAATTAAGCATAGGTTAGGAATGCATAAAGAGTGGTCACAAGTGCATTGTTTTAACATTAAATGTTAATTTTAGTGTTTAATTTGATCCTATGTAACTATAGATCTAAAATATTTTGTTGACATTAATTACACACAAGATAGATAAAATTGCAAGTTCACATACCAAACATACCCTATATTAAACTTCATTATTATAACCCTAACATTCATGGAGTCAGAGGATAACACCTTGAGCTAGTTTATTTTGCACATGAATATGATAGAGGAAAAATGAAAGAAAAAAAAAAATTCAAAAAAATATTTACAATAGAAAATAGATGGGATATAATATTTAGGAGTAATTATTTGGGAAACATTGTAGGATAAAAGATTCTAATAAAAAACCCACTAATATGGTAGCTAGTTAGTAAAAAACATCTTTTTTATATATTTTGGGCACCTATACTATTAAAATCATCTTGTAGAGCTAAATATTTTTATATATAACTCTAGATAAATTTATGATAGAGCTTGGGACCTCTTATAGGATGGCAGTGACTTGATCAAAAGAAATGGGGAAATTAGAGTAGAGATACATGCCTTGAAGATTAAAATAAAAAAACAAAATAATTGACATCCACACTCAATAGTCATAAATCGTGGACACGATCATATACCTAAATAACCATGATTTGTAAGCTATTCCAAACATTAGTTCTAAACATGGCTTCAATTTAAGGAAAACACCACCTAACCCTAATTTTATATTTTCCTAAACTTGATGGCAAATCTCTCACTAGTTGGCTACATACAACATATTGGTATTCTTATTTGAAAAATTTGCCCTATACAAAGAAATGATACATATAACCTCTTTGAAAATAGAAAATGAATCCATCTAGTGGTACCACTAGTTTAAAAAAAAATGTTGAACCATGACAAATTTATTTTTTCCAAATTCCTATGGTTTCAATTTTGCCTAAATGCCTATGCATATTTTAGAGCATTAACTAAATTGTGGTAGATTGGGGAAGTTCATAAATATCAAATGAAATTTGAAAAAATAGCAAGCATAATAGAAGGGTTGACAGATGAATTACACAAATGTTTTTTCATAAGAGGCTTATAAATAATATATTAGGATTAGGATCAAAATATTAAAACCAATGAATATGATGGAAACCATCGAGTTGGCTAAATTGGTAGAAGATTATTTTAACACTCAAAATTTATCTTTTAAATTAAACATATTAAATATTTCAATGATGACATAATAAAAAACATTTCCAAACCCTATAAAAACACCAATAAAATACATAAATAAGGTTGATATGAGTGCACATCATGACAAAGGGTTATGTTACAATTGTAATTACAAGTACACACTAGGTCACTATGTGTGGAACATGAATTGTTCATACTAGATGTGGAATCACCTCCAGAGTTTGAAGAATATAAAGATGCAAGGGATGCCCAATAAGAAGAAAATGTAGAAGAACAAGACAGTGTTTTATCTTGAATACAATTAATGTGGTAAATAATCCTAATTCAGATAAATTAAAATGAATAATATTGGGTGTTATAAATGCACTTTTAAACAATAAACTAAAAGTAAATTACTGAAATAGATGAAAATAAACAATTGAAAATAAGAATAATATATATAAATGAAAGATGAACTTATATATTTGATCTATCTAACTACTATATTGATTGAGGAAATACATAAACAATAAAATAAAACCAAACCTAAAATCCTCCTATAATATGAAATTGAGATTAAAAAAATACATGAATTTTGGATAAGGATAAGAAAACTTCTTGTTGTTATCCCTATCTATCAAAATTTTCCTTTTACTAAAAATTAGAATTTTTGGCACAATCACATGTGATAGTTAGAAATTGGTATATGTGATAATTATGTCTTTAGAAATGTGCAGGAGTTATGTGGATAGTTTATTAAAGTTGTAAACCTTAGCAAGGTATATAATGATTAAATGACCTATAAGCATGAAAAAAGAAGTGTAGGGATTAACTAATCTTAATCACCCCATGATAGTTAAAATATACCTAAGTATCTTATACTCCAAGGAGGGAAATTAAGTCAAATATAGTTCTCCCACCTAAGTGATTTGTGAAAATTTTATCCTTTGAATATATGAATGCATCTATAATAGAATTGAATAATTGATCATGTTATATTAGGATTTCATAAAATTGGCTTGGGATTTGGTTGAAGACTACTCGAGATACTTAGAACCTGAATTGTGAAGAATAGGGAATTTTTTCTAAATTCAAAAGGGATGACCACATGCTAGGAATCCTAAAACATATATGACAAGCTAAGAGAGGGTTCAATTTAAAAATATGACAATTGATAGGATAAGGATAATAACATTAGATAAGTATGATAATGTTTATCACTATTATCTCTATTGGGTGATCATGTCCCCAAAGGAAAAGTGCTAAACTTTTGATCTTGGCTAAGTCATACAAATAGATAGGGTGTTTTTAGTAATAATAAAATTTATATCTATGAAAAATGATGATATTAAGATATAATAAGTCCTCTCTTATGTTTAGGATAAGGTGAAATATTAAAATAATTACTAATTAGGTGAATAAATTAGTTAAAGTTAAAAATAGGTAAAATGGGCATGATCAAGTATTCGTGACTAGATTTAGGTTATTGCACATAGGCGAGGGCATTGTGCCAAAAGAATTGATGTATAAATTAATTGGTGTCACTACTCAAAAAATTAATTTCAAGGGGTAATTTTTAAAAATATCCTTACCATACTCATTGATTTTGATAACACACATAACTTCATCGACCCTTGGCTAACCAAACAAGCTAATTATTATGTGTGCCCATATTTAATATTTGAAATCATGATAGAAATGGGGAACCTTACCTTGTAAATGGTAAATATTAAATGTTTTAATCTTAATGTGGAAATATAATATGAAATAATACATATTTGTTCTACCTTTAGGAGGTTGAGATGTAGTTTTGGGAGCATAATGACTATGGACACTAGGACCTATACTATAAGAATTTTTCAAATTATGGATGCAATTCATAAATAAGGGGAAAAACCCTTAACACAAATAATACATGTTTAAAAAACATCATTATCTCTCATCAAATGGAGAAGTTTCTTAAAAATGGATCTCATGGGATTATTTCCTAGATTCATGTTATCTAGATCAATGATTCATTTGATTCAAACTAGTTATTGTAATTACATGAACCATTTTATATACATGTAAAACTATTTTTGGAGATTAAGGGATTACCTAAGAATGAATATATGATCATGCCATTTTGATTTTTCTAAGATGCTTACCTCCAAATATTCATCTTTAAAATTACCCATTTCTACAAAAGTCTGAAATAGAGAAAATGGTAAAATAATTATTCCAAGAAGGAGTTATATGACCAAGGACAAGTCCTTAGTTTTCCTTAGTACTATTGGCTAGGAAAAAATAGGGTTAGGGTGAATTTGTATTGAATTTAAAGGTATAAATAAAATCACCATAAAGGCCATGTTTCCCATTCTAATGAATGATGAACTCTTGGATGAATTGCATGGATCCTACTTCTTCTCAAAGCTTAAATTAAGGTCATGTTATCATGAAATATGCATAAATGAAGAATAAATCCCTAATGCAACCTTTTTATCTCATTATGGAAACTATAAATTTATATTCATGTCATTTGGCCTCAACAATGCTTCATCAACATTATAAGGTTTAATGACAAGATTTTTTATCCATTTCTTAGAAAGTTCACCCTAGTCATATTTGATGACATCCTTTTTATAGCCAAACATGGGATGAGTATATAATTAACTTAGAATAAAAATTAAAAATACTTTATGAGGATGAATTATGTTCCAAATGGTCAAATTTATATTTTGGAAAAAAATAGATTGAATAGCTTGGGCACATCGTCTCTGAGGAAGGAGTTAAAGTTAATATTGTAAAAATTAAGGCTATGAGAAATTAGCCTAGACCGAAAATGCTCAAGATCCTTCATAGATATTTATTACTCAAAATATATTATTGAAATTTTGTCAAGAACTATTGGAAATGTTTAGATTCATTAAAATCCATGTTAGAAAATAATGCCTTTCATTTTTAGAGGTGGTCAAAAGGCCTTTAAAATTCTGAATCAAGCTAGTGTGATATGCTATTTATTGTTGTTCCTAACTTCTTCAAATACTTTAGCATTAAAATTTATGCCTCTTGAAGAGGAATTAGATAATTTAAAACACAATAAGGTAGACACATATCATTCACTAGTAAAATGGTTACATGGAGAAATGTTTCCCACTCAACATATGGGAAATAAATGTTTACCATGATTCTTGGAACAAAAATTAGATCACATGCCTTGTTTGGAGAAATTTATACAAAAAAATAGATTATCATAGCCTTAAGTACTTATAATTATGATTTTTTTATCTTAATAAAAAAAATTAGGTATCAAAGCTAATAGGTTATGACTATGTGATTAACAATACTAAAGGTAAGACAATATTGTCATAGATGCATTGTCTCAAGAGTATGAAGATTTTTTTTGTTGTCATTATTAATACCAATTTTTAAGTTTGGAACATGAGATCCAAAAATAATGATACCAAGATGCCTTAATTCAATGTCTCATCTAAAAATTTCCACCAGTCCTTCTAAGCCAAATTGCTATTGTTATGGATGTTATTTGTAGCACACAAGTCATTTTTATTGGTTCTTAAATATATAGTAAAAGAAAAATTATTATATAACTACATGAATCACCATAACCTAACCAATAAATATCTTTAAAGATAATTAAAATATTTACATGAATATATATTTTGGGATGGAATTAAACAAGACATAAAATAGTCTGTAACATAGTGTGAGATATGTCATCATGACAAAAGTAAAATGGTCACAACCCCAAGAATAATGTAGGAGTTACTTAATACCATATGGGAAAGGATTTAAATTTAAATGAAATTCATTTAAGGGATACAAAATTCAATATGGAAATCACTTATTCTAATAGTGGTGGATCACCTCTCCAAGTATTCCAACTTTTTCACCATCACACATTGTTTTACCCCCTCCATTGATGACCAAACCTTTATTAATTAGATATTCCACCCCCATGGAATAATTTATTCCAATTTTTGAAAATATGATCCCATTTTTAAATGTAAATTCAAGTAATAACATTTACAATGACAAGGTACCCAACTTAAAATGTGCTCAGCCTACCATCCAACAAACAAATGGTCAAACATAAGTTGTCAAAAAATGCTTTGAGACATATTTGTGTTGCTTCACCTTAGATCAATTGTTAGGTTAATTGATACAATTTACTTTATGATTTAGTTAGTAGTTAATAATGTTAAATAATGTTAGTTGGTGAAATTTAGTTACCTTATGGATTGAACCCATAAATTAGTTAGTCTAGTTTTGTAACTCCCATAAAAGCCTTTATAAATATTTGGAGTATTGAAAAGATTTAATTGAATATTATATTTTTACTTTCATGTTAAAACTGGTAAAATACAATGTAGATTTACCTTTTACCTATGTGTATATAGTCCATTAGTGGTATCAAAGTAGGATTATGCACATGAAGACTAAGAGTGAGGTTTACCGAGTGAAAGAAGAAGAGAAAGAGAGGTTTTAGGTATGAAATAATTTTGATTTTTTTTATTATCAATTTTATTTAAATATTTAAATATAAAGTCTAATTTTTATGGCCAAGGAAGTAGTTTTATCGATCAAAACTCAATCAAATCTTGTTTTATAAGCCCTAAGAAAATTTATATGGGCTAAGAGTTTAAGGATCAGATTTATGTGGTTTAAAAGTAAATTTGAAGCTCTCATTTTATATTTTATATGATTGAATAAGTAGTAGTATGGCCAAAAAGCTTTCAAAAAAAGATTTTGTATAACCCAAAGTCCCATTAATTCATTTGTATGGCTCAAAAATGCTAAACTCATATTTGTATGACCCAAATTAGTTTTGGATGGCATTTTAATATAGTTGAATGTTGTTTTATGTATTTTTATTTTGTAAAATCTATTTTGAATGTATTTACAAGGCTCCAAAACTTTGCTGAAGTAGTTGGACAACCTAAAAATGGAGCAATACAACTTGAAAATATTCCCAAACATAAATCTTTTATTTGAATAGCATTTTGAGTGCATTTTTGTTATTATAAGGTGATTAAATAAATCAAATTAATTAAAACACAATTTTTTATGGATTTTTATGCTATAGAGAGTGATTCAAAGTAGTTATACGACATTTAATGTAGCAATATGACATGTTGGTGTCCTATATGGAGTAATTATACTAGAACATTTATTTTACATTTGTTTTTTTCACATATTGATATATTAAAATGGGCCCCACAGGGAAGTAAAAGACAAATAAATAATTGATATTTGGTAAAATGAGAAAAAGTGTTTTTTTTCTGCATTAGATTACTCATGGATGAGTGAATATTTCTTTTTTAATTTTCAAAAACTCAAAAAAATATAGTTTAAAAATTAGATCTTCATTTAATATACTAGTTAGTATTGTAGTGGAGTTGGTAAAACCTATTTTGTATGTCTCTTGATAAATAGAGGTCAATAGTTCAAACCTTCATATTTCCTTTTGGTCACAAATTTTATCGCATTCCTCATTGAGTAGCTTGTATTGTGACATTTTTTTTTGACAAGTTGGTGTTTTATACAAAGGTAGTTGTGTGACCACTCAATTTATGGGTTTTTGGATGTTATACACATATAAGAAAGGTAAATTTTATAAGTCTAAGTTTATTTCTAAGTTTTGTAACAAATTTATTGAAAATGGTATATACAGTTACATTTTTGGTGAAAACTAACGCCTTCAAAATGAAAAGTTTCTTAATGTTTGAATGATAATTTAGGAATTTATAGTTTGATTATTTAAGTTTAATTTTTGGTTTTATTTACTTCATTGATATTATTGATGAATATTATAAAGAGTAGTTTTGATTTGGTTTTTTTGTAGCAAGGGATTTTCATATTTTACTTCATAGGGGGAGATACTCTATAGAATTAAATCAGTCATTAGTGATCATATGAGTTAACAGGAGTTGATAGCACCTTCAGTGTTGAGAAAAGGTCATCAACATTTTTTGGATATTAAGGAAATGTGCCATACATAATATCGGTTGGTCAATTTTATGGGCTTTTATATGGAGAGGCATCAACATTTTTTAGTACCATTATGTACAATGTGTTAGTTGTAAGGGCGGCAAATATTTTTGATGAATTCATAGTCATATCTATACATCATCTTCTATACCTTTTTCTGGATCAAGGAGGGTTCATTGGGTTCGTTGATCTATTTTACTTTATGATTTAGCTAGTAGTTAATAATGTTAAATAGTGTTAGTAAAAATTAGTTGCAATATGGGTTGAACCCTTAAATTAGTTAGTCTTGTTTTATAACTCTTGTAAAAATACTTTTTAAAGCTTTGGAGTATTTTAAATATTTATTTAAACACTATATATCTAATTTTGTGTTAAAATTGGTAAAATACAATGTATATTTACCTTTTACCTATGTTTTCATGGTCCATCATCAATAACATCACTGTGTCAAAAGGATACCATTTATGGAATGGTAGAATAATACCAAATATCAAACTAGAATAAAGATGTGACCATATGAATTCATATGTGGTAAAACACCACTATCTTTGTGAACATACATCCCAAGATCCTCCAAGGATAGTAAGTTGTTTCACACTTAACACACATAAAAGTATCCTTTGATCCCTCAAGAATAAACTATATATAACAAAAAATCAAATAAATTAATAGGTGTATTAACATAACTTTGAATTTGTTTTCCACATAGAGGAAATGGTTTTTCTATATATTCAACCTTATAAGTAATTGTTCTTGAAGATGATGGTTCATAAAAAACTAACACCCAAGTTTTATGCTCTTTCAAAGTGTTCTATAATATTGGTCTTATGGCATATAAGTTGGAGTTACCCTCTTCTTCTAAGGTTTATCATATTTTTCAAGTATCTTATTTGAATAAGGTTATTGGAAAACACGTTCAACTTCACACTATACTACTTGAGATTGATGCTAAAATATCTATCATATATGAGCCTAGATCTATCTTAGATATTAGATTAGGGCATCTCTACATTCACACTATCAAACAAATTATGGTATAATGTCATGGAATGGAATTGAAATACATATCTTGGAAATACATGATCTAATTTCATCAATATCCTCACCTTAGGATTTGAGGACAAATATTTTTAAAGTGGAAGGGAGTGGTAGATCTCTTTCATACTAATTATTTTATATTTCATTAGTTGTTAATAATAAAATATTGAATGTATATTCTTTTTAAGTCATCCCATTAGCTAAATTTAATTACCCCACATGTATTGTAAGTAGTAATTTTCTTGAATATTTTAATTTTAATATAAAGCAAGTAAAAGAGGAAAATGTATCAATTTAATAATTTATAATGCTCAAAGAATCCCCCCCTTGAAAATATCCACAATACTTTTTAATGTGATTATGTGCCTTCAATACAATATTGCTCTCTTTATTTCAATCATAGGTTATATTCTTTATCATTCTATTGGGTTTTATCCCATTTGTAGGAAGGATCATGTCACTTACAAAAAATAATGAATTTTTAAATGCTTCTATTCCACCTTAGGTTCTCTTCCTATATTATGTAATTAGGATATTATTCAAATTGATTATATGATTGTGTGTCAACCCATTTTGACTACACAAATTACTATGTCTATACCATCTTAATATGCTATTAATGATTATTTTTTATCTCCTTAGGTTACAAAACATTTTAGAATGGTTCACCAATCTAAATTTTTTTTAGGGTGTTCATTAAAAAATAAGATGTCTGTTCACACATATACTGTTATTAATTTGGTTCCCACTCCTCAAGCTAAACTCCTTCAACAAACTATTCAAACTACACAAGTGATAAAATAATAAATTCAACTCCTTTCCCATGGATATAAAAGGTAATATCATAAGGTTATATGATAAGATACATTAATCAATCCTTTGGATTATGAGATACTTACCTACCTCTTACATATTTTAAATTATTCAATGGTAAGGATCATCCTTCACATTTTATCAAAGATTTATACATTTCATGTCTTGATTTGTTGCAAAATGATAAGCTATTGACTAAGCTATTTCCTAGAAGTATTATGGATTGTGATTTTGATTGGTTTACACCCCTATCATCAGACCCCTTATATTCATTGAATTACTTGGATGATAATTTATTATCTCATTTTTAAATAGATATTATCCAAAATGTCATGTTTTCTCAGGTTGTTCACCTTAAATAAGGACCTAGTGAGAATGTTAGTGATTATGTTCTTAGATTATAAATAATACTTATGTATAGGACGCACCAATTACATAGTATGGATTTTAAAAATATATTCTCTCAAATTTTTTTCCAACCTATTTATGACAAAATGATTTTCAACTTGTCCCAATCTTTTAATGAACTTTTTCATGTAGTTAGGAACTATGAGATCAATATTATATAGGCTAACATTATCAAATATGGGACTAATGCTCCTACTATATTGGAGTTAAATATCAAGGTAGAATAATATTTAAAACCAAGGTTAATGATCCTAATTTTTAACCTAATAATGAGACCAAGAATGATTTCAATTTGATAATTCAACCACCTAATAGGCATGTACTTCCACAAAAAGAGAGGAGATAATTCAAATGATTAGCTAATATCCCTCACCATGTACTTAAATGATTATTTTAATGTATTATGATATATTTACATCCACTATTGGATCTTGACCTGCTTTTACTTCACTAAAATAATATGACACTAATCCATATTATGAATATTACATCTCCTGGTCATAATACCAATAGATGTTTATTGCCAAGTCACAAGATTCAAGACAAAATTGATGAAAAAAATAAGGGAAAGGAAAAATAATAATTTAAATGAATCAATTAATAAAAATAAAAATTTTAAAGTCTTTATGTACCCTCTTCTAAATCATGATAATCAAAATAATAAAAACCAAGTTGATGTTCATATGATAGCTTAAAAATAATCTCAAATAGTTTCTAATGCTTATTTTGTAGATGGGTTTTTAGGTGTGGTCATATAATCACATATATATTCTCCATCAATTACATTATATGACCATGATATCCTAATGGATAATTATAATAATTGACCACTAATTATATGGGCTATCTTATATACATATTCGAGTTTAACAAAATGCATTATGGTTGATAATGGATTGAGTATAAAAATATACAAATTATAGGTTATTAGTCATTATGGATACACTCAGAGGGATTTAGATAGTATAACCACTATTATTAAAGGATATAATAGTCTTACTCAAACACCATTTGGGTGTATCATAATAACTATCATGTAGGTGATAAGACTATTTTAGTTTGATTTCATGTATTTATAGATAATAGGATGTATGATTTATTACGTGGGGTAATTAGCTTAATCAAATGAAAAAAATCCCATAAAATTTACATCACAATTTAATGTTTTTGTGTTATAAAAAATTAATTAATATTAAAGGTAGTCCTCATGTGTCCCCACTACAAATTCCATTTGAGGTATTACCGAAAGAGCTACTAATAGAGTAAATCATAAAACCTCAAATGAAAACACACAAAGCTCAAATAATGTATTATTATCAAAACCTAATGCACATATTAAAAATAAATCACTTAATTAAATAAAACCATATAAAAATAATTTAAACTAATAAAAGTGCTCCTTTAAAATAGGATAATACAACCATCTCAACTGCTTGAGATGATAATGATTATAATAACATTGAAAATGATTCTAGATACCATATGAATCATAATTATTAGATTCATGATAATAAAGACATTTAGATATTTATTGTGAAGATAATATGGAATATATTTATGCATAATATGGTCACATAGAGGGTTATATATATGGTTTTATTGGTTAACATTGCTTGCTAATCTCATGTGCTTGAAATGAACAATTTATTTATATAGCATATTTATTTTTACTTTCCTCTATTTTTAATGTATCTCTAATGATTATTATATCTATTATTTCGTGAATGTATTTTAGGTTATATTATCAATAAAATTTTCACCCTAATGAAGTCTACTCTATCCTCATTAAATTTGATGTAACATTGAAACATCTCTCAAGTTGTGGGTGAACTATGGGAGAGATGAGTCTCTAGATTGAAGGTTAGCTCCCTTTGTACAACACCTAAAACTAACCACTAATATAATTTATTTAAATTAAAAGGGATAGAATGAGATAAAAATTAGTATAATAGAGGTGATGCACCAATATTAATTCCACAAGCCTACTTGAACTTGCACTATGAAAGGTAATTCATAAAACTGATCTCAAAACCCAAGGTTCTTCTAACAAAAGTGTTTCAACATGAAGGTATAAAGAAATTAATTTCTCAAAGTAGATGAATATTAGGTATGGTCATAGAAACTAATAGTATTATTCACACTTAAAGATATAAATAAAATCAAGTAAACATCATGTGACTTGCTAGAAGTCAGATTACTTACACCAAGCATGGAAGAGTGAGATGAACACAAGGAGAGATGATTATCACTTTCCATTAAACTATGAAATACTTCACACACTTAAGAAAGAATTTGAGAAACTTAAAAACATATTTAAATATTTTATTTAAAGGAAAAATTATTATTCAATTTAGCATCACTTTGCCATACCAAATGTGGATACATTACAAGGCCAAAAGTGGTAACTTATATAGAGAATTGAGGAAGAGAGAAAGAGAGGGGCATAGTAGAAGGAGAGATAAAAGTGTAAAAATTATAGTTAAAAAAGAGATGGATTTATAAACTATTTGAATATGTACCTAAGGACATATGTTTCTCCTCTGAATATGCTCCATCATCCAAGTAGCAAGGGAGTTAAAAACTTAGCTTGGCACCTTGCACAACTTCTCAAAATTACCCTTCTTTGCATATGAGAAGTGAAAAATGGAACTCATCATCATGAATTATCCATGATATTTTTTTATAAATATAATTTCACATCCATAATTCATTTATAAACTCCTTTGTTCTGACATTTCAATAGCAACTATCATTCATATGCCTAGATGTCTTGAAACTTTTTCATCTCCCACGCCTAGCCTTGTCCAAGTGACTCAAAACTTGATTTCATATTATTAAAGGTATTAAAATAAATTATTATACCTAAATATATCCATTTTGGTTCCTAGAACAACTCCCAAGACTCCATTTTTCTCTTCAAGCTCTCATTAGGCCTATTTTCCTTGTAGCCCTATAATCATGTAAACCTCCTTGTGTAAGACAATGTATGGATGGTAATTAGAAAATAAGGGAATATTTTATGAAATAGTATGGATTTAAAAATCAATGTCAATTTTTAGGTCCATAATTTTAGTAGAATTGCCTTTTCTACCTTTCTCTCTTCTCAATTAGGCCTTAATTAGGCCTCCTTGCCTAGAATCTTGGTTTTATAATCCAAATATATCCAACACATATGAAACCACAAAAAATATATTTTTTTACATTACCTATCCTATCATAAACTTCCATGTCAAATTTGAGGCTCTGATACCCTTGGAAATGTAAGAACCATGAAATGGCCTTGAAACCTAATCTCATTTTAGGCCTATTTGAGACTACCTTGAAAAATGATCTTTTTTTTATCACTTAAAGAATTTAAATTATGTATATTTTAATTTAATAGATTAAAAAAATCATAAATTACCTCTTCCAATATTTTTTAAGTGTCCAACTATTCAAAACCTTGAAAAATACTTTAAAAAATGGCACAATAATGCATTTATTATAGTCTATACAACTGTAAGTATAGAAAAAGTAAACATTGGTAACCTAATTGGAGTAATAAATAATATATAGGTGGTTTAAATATCAAACCATGTCATCTCTTGCTATTTATAAGTCCATCTCTCACATTGGGTTTCTACTAGGGTTTTAGGAGGGTTTAAAGTGACTTTGGTCTTAGCAATTGTTTATAAACCCCAGGCGAGAAGTCTATGAATAAATGACACAATTTCAAGTTCATAACTCTCCTCATTTTTCCCCAGGTGATTAGGTTCCCATTCATCTTGACTATATAGTTATGTATTCAAAAATTTGATCTTTAGGTTGAAAATAAACCATTGGAGAGGGGTTGATAGTCTTAAGCATTGTTCATGCATGTGATGGGTCTAATATAAAAAATGACACATACATATTTAAGTGTAAGGATATGATTACCATCCCTAAAAACAATTAGGTTCCATGCATATGTTCATGATCTAAGTGAGAGAAAATTGGTCTCGAGTTGCAGTTACCCATTTAAGGAGCTTGAGGTAGTTTTAAGATCCGAGATGGAACTTTAATTTATTTTACCTTGTTTGTGATGATTATTTTATGTTTTTAATATTTATACAAGCATATAAAACCTTAAAACCATCACTTTACCTTTGAAAATCCACTTGTCTCATTATTACAATTGTGATCTATGTGTTTGGTCATGGGCTTGTTATGCCTAGATACGACTTAACATCATTCCATACTCTATAATGGGTCTAAGAGCTATATGGAATTATATCATTAATATTAAACCAATTAATAATTATTTCCTCTTTTAGACCTCCTCTCTTCATTATAAATAAGAAACTTTCTCTTAGCAAGGTAGGTAGGCCTGTGTATGGTTTTGTCGACTATGTATGCAGGGGTTTAGGTGAATTAATCTTGTCCAATGTCATTTTTTTTCCATAATAATTAATTTTATTTTTAGATGAAATCATTTAATTTTATATTCACTTTAGATAGACTTTAATTATTCCCTTATACGATGTGCCCCTTCCCCAAACTTGAAACTAGTTTATTCCTCTTAGCCACTTATAGTTGAAGATAAACTATGTATGTGGGGTTTAGAGAAGTTGATTTGATCATATTATCTAGAATTTATCCTTGATAATTTTTAATTAAAAATGAATAATAATTTTTTTTAATCTATTCCTCAAAATCCAAACCAATCACTATACATTTTATCTTCTCTTCAAGCTTATAACATGTCTACTTACTAAAGCAACCTGTAGGTGGTCATAAGATAGTCTAACTGCATTTTTTGGGTTTTAGTACTTTAATTATCAATAAATTATAATATTAATAAATTTTTAATACTATTTTAAGTTCTTAACATCCTAAAATTATCCAAAACATCACATCTTCCAAGCACACATTGTTCTTTGCACCTTCCCAAAGTGTGGCTATAGGTGGCCATTGGAAAAGGGTTTGTGTATGAGGTCTTGAAATTGGTTTCTCAACTCCATCATGAAACTATTGAGTAGTAAAACTTAATGGAGGTTTTATATCATTATTATTCAAGTTCCATTTACCTTTTATATCATCTTCAAACTTTACTTTCTTATCTTCAAACTCAGACCTGTGTATAGGCATTAGGGTTGTATACCTAGCTATTTTAACCCTCCTTTGGCTCTTAAATCACTTAGGTGTCCTCATTGACATGTGAATTTATTTTAAACCTCCCATTATATATGTAATGATGTTTCTAACCAAATCATTTTAGTATAACAAATGGTTTTTGTTTCAAAAGAGGACCTACAAGCCTATAACATGTAGGTCTCTTTTCTTGCTAATATGGACTTGTTAAGATAAACACTTAAATATTTTGATTAAATATTTTTTAAAATATTATTATATTTACTATTAACTTATAAAAAATACTATAAATATCTTGACAAACTTTATTTCACTTTAAACTTGTCCATTCACATGTATGGACTATGGATACAATCATCTCATGTATAAGGTTTTGCATTGAAAGTGAGGGTCTCTTCATTAATTAATGATTTTGGTGATATAAATGGAGTATATAAAGTTCATAAAACTATTTATGAGTATATGTCACATGTATCCATTTCTAGAATACTTTAAAAATGAAACCTAGGCTTTATGAGTGTTCACATATAGATCTACAGATTTGTAGGTAAATGAAATTTGTCTAAAGCCCTTATTGGAGGGTACATTGAGATTAATGATCCTTTATAAAATTTAAAAATTATTAAATAATTTTATTATCATGTTTTATCATTGATATTCATTACCAATTGGGAAAATATTGTATTCAGACCTGTAGCAGACCATTTGTGACAGAGACCATGCTTTCAAAGACCAAGACATTTAGAGACTATATACAAGGATCATATTTTAAGGGGGATCACATGAATATTATCAAATTTAGTGATATTAAATGAAATATTAGACACTTGGAAATCTTGAAGTTGAAAAAAATCTCAAACAAACAAAAACACACTTGCATCAGGGTGATATGCTCACACACTTGAGATACTTTTCTCCTTGATGAAGACATAAACAAGGTTTAATTTATTGATGATACTACCATGAAATGTGTCATTTTTTCATCTAAAAAAACTCCACAAAACCATTATCCTCACTTTAATTATGACATGAATAAATAGGATCAAAACTAGACATTACATAAATGGACAAAGCTTAGTGACCTACTATCACTCTTAGCAATTGTTCATAAAGGATGGGACATGAATCTGTAAAACAATATAATTATGACCCCTAACAATATCCAAATTTTTATCTACCAAATTTATTTCTCTTAGTTGTACCATTCATATTATTTTTTTATTTTTGAGCTTTTGAAGGTAATGATGAAGGAGAAAGAGTGTCTGATGCATCTGTAAGACTTTAAACTTTCTCCAAATCTTGAAACTAACTTTTTTAAGTATAAGAGACTCTCTAAAACTATTTTCATATGAAAAATGATCTCTTGATGTCGTACAAGTTCCCAAGAGTGATTGTAAAGGATTATTTTGCTTAATTTAGGTGTTAAACTAAAAATGTTTCAGGTTCTAACCATCATATGACCCATGTATGACATCAGGTATGTTAGGAGGCTTCTTTAAATGTTTTTCCTTTGGGATGGTACATAAAACTCCTCCAAATTAGGATAAAAGGTGATCAAAATGAAATTTTATCACATATCAACATAATAAAAGGTTCATGCATAAATATATGACTTTCAAGACACATTAAGAACCTTTTATAATGTCTCTAAACCATGTCACAACCTTAACCACACTTGACAACACCAAGACTCATAAATGAATTAGACAAGCACATATCAGACCAAACCTTGGACCAAATTAGAAAATGACTAATGTGACCATATGAATACCATTTAGGACCATTCAAGACCATAATAATACCATACACAAGTTTTTATAACTTTATGAAAATCTTCAACCTATCGGGGTTGACCATTTTTGACTTGGTATCAAACATTGCTCAATAGGTTCATAATGATTCCTTCTATCCTCATCTCCTATTTATTATTATCTCATGATATTTTTTAATGATATTAGACCCTTATAGTTTTGACATCTATATTTTTTTATTTTGAAATTATTTTATTCTTTAATATGTTCTTATTTTTTGATGGATTTCTTAATCAATTCACTATGTTATTCTTTTGACCTGTTATTTATATTGATTGCATTATTAGTTTGGATCTTACCTTTGATTTTTACATCATCCCAAAATCCTACATGAAATTCACAATGATGAGAACACATACATATTGAGGCTTCTTTTCCTGCTGCACACATGACTATGAGTGAAGTTGTAGGTTAGTAAGGATTTATATTTTTATAGTTTATTTTATCTTTTTCCTCTTGTCTTGTTTTATGTATCCATTGATTTATTCTAATCCTTGGCTCAAACATTTTTAAAATGATAAAACAAAAACAAAAATTGCTTCACCTTTATCTTTATTTGTTACAATTTTATGCAGTTTATCATATCATTATTATTTTCATATCACTAAATATTTTACATGTATATTATTTAAGCACATATTTCTGATGGTATCATTGATTTAGATGATGGATATATAAGTTTACATATGATTTTAGACTTAAATTTTATTGGTAACTTCGTCATGACTATACATGGGGTGTCCTTACATTGGTGGGATGTATGCATTGGGAGAAGATTTGGTTGTGGTTCATGTTCTATATTTCTTATTTTCCATTATCATATTGAGATATATATTTGGTTATTATACATATCCTGATGTAGCATATTTATTGTGTGCTTGATTAAATGATACCATGTTTATCTTCTAGCTTTCTTCATATGTTTACAATATTATATGTTTCTCTTGTGTCCCCTAATATTGCTTATATTCCTTGTGAATCCTTGTAAATTTTTTTGGTTTGACTTTTTAATCCTCTATAAAATATTATCTAGTTTTATATTTTGGGTCACTTATGTGTGATAAATTACTTTATTTTATTTTGGTATATTTGTTTCATTTATTTGATAAAATTATCACATGTTGGTTACATGATTACGCATGATTACATTGTTTGACTATCCTATGTTTGGTTCCATGATAATTATAATATTTTAGACACTAGATATGAATTATATATCACTTAAATGTTGTATACTTAGAAATTAATTATCATGGCTTTACCTTTGAGTTCCTATACCTTCCCATTGTTGAAAGGCTTGAGTCTATTATCTCTTGTGCCTATTTATTATCTCTTAGTCCAACCATATGTTATTATGATGACTAGGACTTATATGCTAATTAAGAGTATATAATTCTAATTATTATCATTCTCTAGAAGTTTTGGACTATTACCTATTTTCCACCTTTATAGACACTTTCGTTCTAGATATATGCTTATGTTGACTCTAGTGTCTTATACCAAGCTAAGTATCCAGTGTTATAAATTCAAAAAATTTAAATGAATTGTATCCTAATGGTTAGACTAAGTCATTTAATATGAGATATTTCAAAAACCAATTGGTATATATACATGTTGAGGTATGATGTGTAAAAATTATTTATTTAATGTTATTATTGTTAGTTTTATATATGTTAGTTTGTTACAAGAATATATTGTTATTAGTTAACAATATATCTCATTGTAATATAGTTGGATAATTGAGATATGTTAAAGATTATAGTATCCCCATTTATAGGCTATCCCTTGCCTATTTATTTGTTCTATCTATAAATTTATATAATAGGAAGTTAAATAAGATAATAATAAGCTATTATTATTCATATATTCGTTGTCTGAGAATATTTTTTTTAGTTTATTATGTTTTTCTTATAAACCAAAATCAATATATGGTATTAGAGTGGGGATTCTAAGAATAGGTTAGTAGCATGGAGTGTTAACTTTATTAGGATATGTTGCATCCATTGTTGTATTTCCCCTATGATGGGATAAAAAATCATCAGTGTCAGGTAAAATTATCATGATCACATTTCACATAGTAGCATGCATTTGAATGTTATTTCATTTTATTACAATCTATCCTTATATAAATATAATATGTATGGATGAGTCTACCATCAAAACATAATATTCTTGAAGCTTATAGACCAATCCACATTGAAGACAAAACATATGTGTCATTCATCAAGAGTTCTTTTGATGTCTCCTGCTATGCATCATTCTACTATTCACATTCCATCTTGACATACTCCATCATTAAAGAGTAACGTGGAATTTTTCTAGAGAGTGATCTTTGTATGAATCTTACTCCTGTTGAGATTCAACAGCTTTATAAATCTATCTAACATATCATCTAAATCCCACATATTAGTATATGGATCAATAAAACATTTACATGGAAGTCTTCATACAACCTGTATAATTTTGATGAAATCTCATGCATCCTATTCAATATTTGTCTAATGGTATTGATCCATATATCTCATCCTTAGCTTCAAGCTTCTATCATTCATCTTTTTAAAAATAATAAAATGGTGAAGGTACATAATAAATAACCTATGGCTTTTACCAAGAAAAGTGGTATTTAGTTTTAAATGTCCTTTTATCATTTTAGGTTTTAAATATTTGTTTAGATTGAGTCTTTAATATTATGGTCAATATTAAAAAGTCATTTTTTTGAAATTAAGAGAGTCATTAAAGTTATGTATGTATTTTTAGGTATATTTTAATATTATAAGTGTATTGAAATTTGTTTAGAGATAACATTTAATGATTTTATTAGTTTATAGTTGGTTCTTTCAATCATTGTTAAAACATGTCAAAAAAAAATTCAAATAGATTTAGTGTCTTTTGTCACATTTGAAAATTGGGCTTTTATTGTCATTGTCAAAAATTAAAAACTGTCAAGTATATTGAGTATTTTAATGTTTTTAGGTTTAGTCAAGTTTAAGGTTATATGTATATTAAAATTATTAAAATTATCCTTTTGGGTTTATAGTCAAATTATTTTCAAAGTCCAAAAGATCTTTTTATGTCAAAAGAGTCAAGTTAAAAAATTCAAAGTGTCTATATGTCGTTAAACAAAGTCAAAATTGTAATAATAAAAAAATTGCCTCATGGACACATTTTTGCTTGTACATGATGTCCAACCTATGGAGTATGCTTTCCTCAACTGAGATTCATCGACACATGTAATAAGCAATTTATTCAATTATAGGATGGAGGAAATGGAGGCTAAAGGTTCCAGAGCCTCTCATTAATCACTAATGATGGGGCCTATATGTTTTGGTGACATTTTGTGTAGAGTGATTTTTGTTTTTTTAGTGGGGTGTGTTCTGCACCAAATTAGTTAATGTCAAGGATAGTTCTTTAATGTTAATGAAAAATGTCTATGTTATTTTTGTTTGAGTGACAAAAAACATTAATAGAGGTTTCATAAGATGACAATGAGGATTTATTACTCATGATATTTCTTTTTCATAGTTGTGTGTGTTTTCATTCCCTTGTTTAGACATCCTCTGACATTTGAAGAAAAGGGAGAGTGTATAAATAATGGAATGTGTTAAATAGCTGTATAAGAGGGTAGCTACTTGTAGAAATCATTTAACTGCCTTACTTCTTTACAGAGTTAATCAACTAGTGACACATTCATTGTGGTCACATGGAGTAAATGTGAGATGTGTTAATTCACATAGTAGTGGTCATGTACAACAAGATCTAGACAACAAGATTTATATAGTAGTATGTAGACCTTAAAGTATGCATTGTCAAACAATTCTATTTAGCCCAGATCTTGAAGATATATTCTATCTATGCTCACATTAAGGGGGTGTAGATATGATTAATAATGTTCACAAGAGGGTGAATGTTGAGGTATGATGTGTAAACATTATTTATTTAACATTATTATTATTAGTTTAATATAGGCTAGTTTATTACATGAATATATTTTTAATAGTTAACAATATATCTCATAATAATAATGTTAGATAATAATATGTATTCATTATCTGAGAATATTTTTTTGAGTGTATTCTATTTTGCTTATAAACCAGAATCAATATCAATAAAAGATCAATCCTCATTCATTCCTCACCTAAAAACTCACAAGAAAACTTATCAAAATCACTCAATAAATCATTAAAGTGATCAAAGATTCCATATTCTTTCATATTCTAATATTAACCATAGGGAAAACTAAACTATAGGTATGAATTACTAAAGGATTATTCCATGAGCCATATTTTCCAAATTACAAGCTAGGCCAATTTATGTAGTTACTCATCACACATTACATCTTATACACACAGAAGCTAATATTTAGTGGATAAATATATAAGAGTGAGGCCATCTTTATATTATTGGATATGTAGGCATCACCCATTAAATAGGGGTCCTTGGGGTAGATCAACACTATGTGACCACTAACCCATTTTTCACACAATCACTTTAAGGGTGAGGAAGCAATGGTTTTATTATTTGACAAAGAGTGACAATCTATGTGTGAGATTTGAAAATACCAAACTAAAGGTGACATAAAATGTATAAGGTTATAGGTGGTCACATCTAGATTCATTCAATATTACATATTAGATAGGTACATCCAACTCAGACACTATCATTGAAGCAACTGTCCAGATCTGATGCAAACATCTGAGTTCACAAAATAATTTCTTTTAGAATTTGTTGATTAATCTACAATCCAAATCTAGTCTACTTCCAATAGTTCCATATCAGATCTACATGCATATAATAAACCAACTAAGTAATATTTTTTCTAATTTATTACAATATCAATCACTAATGGTACTTTCTATTTTTAGCATTTAGGTTTATAACATTACTAATCTAATTTTGAAAATTAATTGTCCTGCTGTAGATCTATTTATCACCCTTTTTATTATTCATTTCAATATTATTAACCCTATACTATAATGACCCATATAAATTTAGGGTTAAAAATTTGGTGAACCTGACCTTTAGTATCTAAAACCTGAGATATTAATATAGGGTTTTTTGATCTTTGTTTTTTGATTTACCAAGATTCACAAGTTAAAAATCAGATTTGAATTTGTTAAAAATATGTGCAATATGTATGCATATATAACTCAGTTTGGTATCCAATTTGTGATTATAGTTATGGTTTGTTATTATTATTGTTTAATTAGACCTATCATTCAATGAAATAGTAAAATTCATCAATATAATGAGAGGGTTTTAAAATGAAATCAACACTTAATCTCTCTTCATAATTCCTTTTGTAATACTATAAAACTAGTATCTAGATGTCAACTTACATGCTCTCAACCATTTGTTCCACCTATATCTTATTTGAGTAATAACCACCATCCTACACCCATTATTCACCCATAAATTATATTGGATTTTGTAGTCCATGTTGTCACTAATTTAAAAGGTAAAGGTGTCCAAACTAATTTTCCATCTATTAATACATAAAATGTGCCTCCTAAGACAAAACTAGTGATTAATCTAAGGGATGTGACCTTATTGACCAATTGAGTAACATGCATGTTAAGATCTCAATCCTAAAACTTCTTAATAAATACACTATCTATAAGGATATCCTATATGAAGCATTATGTGATACCCAAGCTCTAAATGATATTAAACCAACTTAATTTGTGGATATTTCAAAACATCAAAACTAATGAAAAACTCATTACCTTTGATCCATCAAATTTATCATCCAAGGATATTATTGACTAAGATTTAACTATGTTCATATAAGTGACTATGCATAACAATGGAATAAAATGAGTGATTGTTTATATTGGATTAGGCCTAAACATTTGTAGAAAAAATTTACTAACCACCATGGGTATTAACAACAACCTTGTTCATATATTATTTATGCATATCAAATATTTGATGATTCACATAACCCTCCCATTGGTCAAATCACGTGGTGTGACATTGGGGCAAAAAATGGTTCCAACTACTTTTTAGGTAATATCTCTATCATTAAATTATAATTTAATTTTGGGTGGACCTTGGATACATATAATAGAGGTCATATTATCTACACCACATTAATGTGCAAAATTCATACATGATGGGACCTTTATAATAATGCAAATTGATGATGAAACTTTCAAATTTTGAAAAATGATACATTATAATATAAAGTACATCCATATGGTGGTTCCACCTAAACAATGTATTCCACTTGAGAACATACACACTTTTAAAATATTTGAGACAAGTACAATGGATCTTTTATCTCCAAATGAAAATAAATCACTAGACACTAAAGTCCACATGGTTGCACATCAAGAACAAGAGCCATTAACAAAAGAACTAATGATATAAAAAATTGTAAGAAAATTAAATATTTGAGCTTCCTTTAATGGTCAATATGGATTAGAAAAATGGCCATGTTTTAGATTACGATGGAAGTGATGATGATCTAGGCCATGATATGACATATGATAAATGATAAAACTAAAATTTTATCTAATGAAGCATCTTTTGTATAACCTATTCACACCTATAGGTCTTGGTACATATAATCTAAATCCACCTTCTAAGGATACACAACCAAATCAAGATAAGGGAAAATAAAAAATAGTAGATGAGCATGCAAATGCTTGTTATTAAATACATCCCTCTTAGATACACACATTGACTCAAAATTACAAGGGTCAAATATAGATACATCATGTAAATAATGTGTAAGTATCTCACATCCACAATAGACTTTATAAATCACAATAAACCAATATACTCTAGATAAAATATTTTATATGTTTCTTGAACATAAGATGATATCGTTACCTCCTAATAGGCACAAATTAGGTAGTAAACTGTTTATTAAATAAGGTTTACCATATTGTAACTATCATTAGATCATTTTCCATCATACAAATAATTATGAAACATTTAAAAATAAAATTCATAAATGCAATAGTGAAGGACACTCATAAATTACATTTGAGAAATGAAAAATAACTAATACTTCCAACTCTATATAAAAGAGACATATTCAAAACTACCAAGGCATGAACCCTTAACCATTACTAAAAATATTGATGGGGTTAGTTACCAATATCTTAAGGTGGATATAAACACTTGGAATAACACTTGTAGTATTGCCACACAACAAAAAATGGGACATAATATATTGTTGAAATCAAAATGACTAAGAGGGGGGCACTAAATTAATCTTCAAAACCTTTCTTATAAATTTCACTTAAACAATCTTGAATCAGTCAATCAAGCACATATTTCTAAACATAAACACCTATCCACATAAGCATGAAACACATGAACACATCACATAAGTGGGAAACCCTCAATGGGATGAAAAACCATTGATATAGATAAATAGACTACATTCCTATAAGATAAACACCAAATTTAGTGAAGCATCCACTTTGTATGTAATTAGAAATGCATCATGTCTATAAATAAATCCTATCTTAGAGAAGATAGATCATACTTAAACATTTGATTGGGGATACATTAAATAATCAATAACATGACCAGTATGGGGATCTGCTAGACCCAATTAAGGGTCTCTTATCATAGTAAATTATGCTAGGGAGGGTTCTAAAGCCTACCATAAAGCATAATCATGAAATAACCCTAACTAAGCCTTATCTTTTCACATTCACTACATTAATAACAAGTAAAATAAAGAAATTTAATCTAGTGTTCACCAAAGCTTGTGGCACAAAATGGGGGTTAGTAAACAAAGAAACATGCATAGGAAAATCTCAATCAAGATATGTATGAGTAAGACCCTAATACATGAGATGAAGAGTAATATTATTCGAAGCCAATACTTATGTTGCTTCTATATAATAAAAAGAGGAGAAATTTAGAGAATACTTACCTGAAATATGAACCCATAGAGACTCAATATCTCCCTTGGCCAAAGGGGATTTACAATATGTTATTATTGTTTGTAAGGATCACTAAGAAAGGCCAAAACAACCAAGACTTCTCCACAAGACTAGATTATACAAGTATAAACCCTAAGCTAAGACTCCTAAATTAGAATGGTGGAAGATCAAATTATCAAGAAGTGCAAGTGAATAATAAATCTTGTTCATTAGTAAATAATGATGAAATGATATTGTATATATAGGTGGATTTAACCCTAAGCCCTTCTAAAAGTTTTGGCCTATAGGGTCAACCTAGTTGACCTGGTATAGTTATGGATAAGAATTCACTAGGTCACAAGCTAGGTCAGCCAAGAGCTAACCTAGACCCTAAATGAATTTTACCCACAATAGTAAAGGGTCAAACCAATCTAACTAATAATCTAGACTATTCAAAGGGGTTTAAGGTGAGGGAAAGAAGGATAGAAGGTGGGAAATGACTAGAAGAGTGTGAAAAAGAGGAGTAATAGCTTAGGGAAAGGATTTTAAGAGATAGTTGGATTGGTAATAAGTGTCAATAAGGTACAATAATCATATGAAGAAGTAATGGTCTACCCACCCCTTTTTTAGTGCACCCCTTAGGGCATGCACTCAAGGAGATTAAGTCTTGATAGGTTCCTACAAGATATAAAGCATCAATATTTGATAAATTTTGAAAATATTATGTGTATACATATGCCCCACTTGAAGCTCATCAAGTGTCACTTAGGTGCAATAGGGGATGGTGCTTCAAGAAAGAACATAGTAACTATTGACCAGATTTGACTTTTAGGTCAAATTGGGGTACCCTGGGTAAAAAATTGACTTTAAAGTGTTTTATGGGGTTTAGTATCTGGTCATAAGGTATATCATAAGTCATTTAATGTTATTCAATGTTATATTAGCCTTGGTCACTTATTTTATTAACCATGTCCTTTTTGAGTCATTTTAGGGTTTAAAATTGAGCATTTAATGAGTTGTATAGGTTTATTAGGAACTGTGAAGGTTAAAAAACATTTTTTAATGTCTCATGTGTCCTAATATGTCTTAATAAATTGACATAATTGAAAAGTGGCACGTTCATCAGAAGAAAAGGCAAATTTTTGAGGAAAAATGTGAGTTTGGTACTTGTACAGCTCATAGGGAAGTGTGCCACATGGGAGAGGATCATGGTGTGTCTATTTATATTACCCAAGATTTTTTACACATTTTTTCTTTGGAAGTTCCATTTTAATCTCAAAACCATTATGTTACTTTTTCACCCTTCTTGGCATATAGAAGTGACCTTTAGGTTTTTGCTCAGTATGGACAACTGAAGAGGTTTTGAGTCAAATTATATTATAAGTTTGTATTAAAATTAGCTACATTCATTTATATATAATTATTTTTAATAATGGTGGTTTGTGCTTCATGGACTATCCTCATGAAGTTGACTATACTTTTATACCAGTTGTTTCATACACCCTATAGGTTTTGCCTTAGTTTGAGCAACTTCATATGAACCAATTGATAAGTTTGATGATATATGATTTTTAAATCCTCATAAAATTATTTCAATTATTTATTTCAAGTTTCATGATTTTTTTATAAGTAAAATAGCCTAAGTTGTAAGAGGAATCACCTTGCTATGTTACAAGCAATTTTTCCACCATTTTCAGATTTTTATGCTTGTTCATGGTTTCAAGGGGTTGTGTTAGTATCATTTATATGTTATCAAGGTTATATTGACCCTTAAAATTCACATTTAATACTTATTATTCAAGAAATGTTGCATGGTTTTTAGTCATACAATACACATGCTCATAGTCTGCTTGCTACAACTCAATGTGTGCCTACAGGTGCTCTATAAAAAGGGTTCAACATTGAAAGGGAAAGTGTTGTAACTAGATTTGATTTTTAACCTAAAATAAGGATATTAAACTTGATTCATAAGGAAAATTCCCTCAAAACTTAAACTAATTCATCCTCACTGCCCATATATAGTTCACCATGCATCTATAGCCTTTATTGATGACATCATGCTATGATAGGAGTTTTAGTAGTGGTGTCAAGATATTTTAGACATGAGGAATGAATTTTTGAGGTTTATTTTGGTTAAAAACTAAATAAATATTCAAAATAATCCATATTATTCACAATTACATATATTATTTGCAAACTTGAAGATCACCACCTATAGGAGGCCTGAGCAGAAAGCCTAAAATCCATATAAAAAGGTTGAAACATGGAAAACAACCCATTTAAGGTATTAAGATAATTAATTATCATTGTGTAATTGTATATAAGTATAAATTTCTAAAAATTATTGAAGGTCACCTCCAAAATACAAATTCACTGTGTTTAGGCCTATCTTCCCTAAAGATGCAAAATAGATGATCTGGTCCTTTTGTAAAGATCATAAAATATGGATATGGATACTTTTGAATTAAGAATAAACACCTACAAGTAGGGTCAAAAGTAACAAAAACATAATCAAAACATAGTGAGTAGACAATGTGTAAGGGTTATTGCTTTTGAAGTTAGCATTGTAGTTATATGAGATAAATGAGATATAACATATCCAAAATGGTCTTATATTTATCATATCATCCTCATGATTTGTATAATATGTAGATTTAGGAACCCATAATACAAAGCATAATACACTTTGGAATTTCTTACACATAGTCCTTGTGCATAGGAACCAGTCTTGGAATTTAAAGTTTTGAGGGATAAAATAGATTGACCTAGGAATAAAATTTGTTTTGTGAGGTCATAAAAAAATTATTAAAACCATATAAGGTTCATTTTTATTTATATAATAGGGTAAGTACCCCTATTTTATCTCAGATAGGGGGTATTTCCCCTCATGCATTCACTATTAGTTTGGGAATGAAGGGTGTTAGGGTGATCTAATGATATAGTTAAACATCCCATAAAGGTTTAATGGGTTGAGACACACAGAGGGTAATATGAGGAACCTTTATTAATATATTTTATCTCAATAGAGTGCTTCATGCTCTTAAGTTTATAATCAACCCTATTAAGCATGTTTAGGCGTAAAGCCCAACTGAGAGGACATTTTAACCTGTAGCCTTGGTTGAGAATTCTAACTTTTTAAAACATGTTTTAAAGGTGTATATAGAGGTGATGAATCTTTTTATATGCAAATTAAATCATCAAAACTTATTTTGGGCTTCAAGGGCAATTCAAGCCTATTAGACATGACTAGGCCTAGCATCCAAAAAGGAGGCCAACATTATATTTGGATTTAGAGGAACAATAAAACATATTTTATCATGATTATTTAGGCAAATAAAATATTTTAAATATTTTACCTTGTATAATAAAACTAAGGAAAGCCATTTTTGGCTCAAAACTAACTCAGACTTGTAGGAAAAGAGGAAAACAAGCTCGATAAGAGAGTTTCAAGTGCTCATATATTTCATGATGATTTTTATGGATTAAAATGGAGTTTATGGAGGTTAATAAGGTCCCTAAAGGACATGTTTGTGTAATTTTTTCAATTCCAACATTAGGTTTTTATGAATAAACCTTAAGAATGGAAATAGATCTAGAACCCTTCAAAACCCTTGCTAGAGACCTAATGGAGAAACTGTATTTGGATAGATCATAAATTGGAATATTTTTCTCATTAATCCTATTTTAATTTATATATGATTCACTAAATCTCCCTTCCATTCTTTTTATCTATATAGACATGTACGGATGGGGTGAGAAATAAGGTATTTTTACCATTTTTTGTGTTTTATAAGTTATAGGAGGAGTCTAAATATGAAACCAACTTTGGGAGGAAGATATAAAATTTGGATAATACATAATTTCAATTTAATACTCCATAAAAACTTCTAATATTGTAAACAATAGATCTCATCTCAGCCAATCAAAGCTGACCTAGTGGACAAGCTAGTGAGAAGGGTGGAAAACTTCAAGTGAGCTAAATTTAAGGTGTCCCTAATGCTTATAAGGACATTTCAGATATTTAAAGGTGTCATTCACTCGATATAATTTATTATCATGGGAAAATTATTCCATTTTTGATGCCAAGTGTGTAGGGTGCATGGAAGAGGAGTTTTCTTAATAGTAGATGATGATAGCTTAGTTTGGGATGATGCCAGATGACCATGCCTAAAACCAATGCATGGAGAGGAATTTTTTTAAAATTTTAAATTAATAACAATCATTATACATGGTCCTTATTATTTATGAGGTGTTTAAATAGGGCCAATCATGAAGGCATACTTTTTGAGCCAACACAAGGAGTTTCATGCCACTTTTCATGAAGTTTATGCCTTGAATTGACACTTGGGATTATTGACCTTGCATGTTTTATCCAATATCCTCTTATAATTAATAATTAACTAATTCTCTCATATTTACAAGTGTCCTTGTGACCCTTGGAATTCTCTTTCCTCTTCTCTCTCTCAAGTTATATAAGAACTAGCCATTTTGGCCATTGTAACTTATGCTCCTCTTGAGTATGGCGAAGCCCTACTCATTTTCATACCATTTTATCAACAATAATACTAATTTTTACCTATTAATAACTCTTCTTAGTGTGTTTACTTGAAATTATATCTTTCTTAGTGAAAACTATGGATTTATTAGCATGTTGTCTCATTGTTGCTTCAATTTATAGTTGGAAAGCTTCTGGTTACAGGGCATGTGAAGTGTTATAGGAAATGTTAAGGATCAAGTGAGTTATTTTATTCATTAGTTACTTCATAGGCCTCTTTTCTTGTCCTCCTAGCTTTTTACATTCATTTATAACCTCATAATGTAACATTGATGTGAGAAGATGAAGATTGGAGAAGTGTATGTTTAGTTTGTCTCTTGATTTGATGTGTAACATGTTGTTGGTTGGAAGTCATAATCTATTTTTATGTATAACCTCCCTTAGGTTAATTTTATTTCAACTATCTCTCTCCTTTTTCACCTGCCAGAGTTAAGTGTAGTTGTGAAACAAAGTGGTACATCAAGGGAGCTAGCCCTATCTAGAGATTCACCTCATCCTTAGGCTACCCAAAATCTTAGAGGTATTTCCATTATGACACTTGGATGAGGAGAGATTTTACATATCCTCAAAGGGTGTAAATCCAAGTGACAATAGTAACACACAACATTGAAGCTAAAAAAATTTACAGTATTTTAAAGCAAAAATAGCTCAAAGTAAATGACTAAAATATAAATAACTAAAAAGTAAGTTTGATGCATACCTTAAATTATATTTATCATTGGATGGTTTTCTTCTATGTTTTGAGTTTTGATTTTGGAGGGTGTATATATTGCTTTTGAAAAACCAAAAAATACAAAATTAAAGAGAAAAAAATAAAAAAATGTAAGAAAACCAAGATAATTGGTTCTATGTGGATGGGATGTACTTGGAAATTTGGCAAGTTGGGGTGACAAGTGCTATGCTAGGCCAAATGACCAAGTCAAAAATTATAGTAAAATAGGTAACCAAAATTATAATGATACTAAAGATTAAAAAAATAAAATAAGTAAACCTTAAGAAAGAAAGGCAAACTTACAAATTTAAACCAAGGATACATGTTAAAAAGAATGGTAATCAAACATCAATGTAAAATCATCAACAATACTTAAACAAAGATGGAGAAGCAAAAATGGTAAAACAACATTGATTAATTATCAATAACAATCCTTAATTAATCATTAACGGAAAAATGTGCATGAAATGGAAAATAATATTGATGAGTGAGAAGTAACAATTCAACCTCACTTAATAATGGAAAAAGTCCATGAAAGTAGGAACAAACTCAATTATCTACAAAAAGGATGGTACAAAAATGGAAAATGGTAAAAGAAAATCAAAACACATCTATAAATGTAGATCCATGGTATAAATAAAGTAATCCATAGTTTCTCAAACATATTGTTTTGCTCTAAGGATAGATAAAACTAAAATAAAGTAGTGCTAGCATGTTTGTAAGAGGTGAATAAGAAGGAAGTATAAAAGAGGGAAAATATATTTATAATCACAATTTGCATATAAATGGGTGAAATGAAATGGGTGGAGAGGATAATTAATGAAAAATCAAGGTAGACAAACTCTTTATCGAAGTCAAGACACTCAAATTAGGTTTGTCAAAATAAGAGGACTTTCAACCTTAAGGAATCTAAAGAACTTCTCTTAGCCACACAAATATTAGGTCAACAAATGAAGTATGTAGATCATCCCATGAAGGATATATGCATGAAAATTAAAATGGACCTACCTTCCCATGATGTGTTCCCCATTCCTTATGACCCCTTACAAATCCATTGGTATATTGCAAGGATTGGGTACTTGCATGACTAAGAAGGTATCAACATAGAGTTTGTTGAATTCTCTTATTTCAATCTACTGGCCTACCTCACCCCAATGGACCTTGGCTCTATTGTGAGGCAAACTGTGGAGTTTGATATTTAATTAGAGATAGGATATGTGTTTTTAATCTTGTCTTTTGGTGTTTTTTGACTTTTGAGATTTGTATGTTGCCTTTTTTTATGGCATTGCCTTTTATTTCAAATAATTTATCTTTTAACTTTTTTGATGGCTTTTTATATTCCTCCTTTATAGGGATTTGGAGAACCAAACATGGGTGCTAAATGTGAATTTCATTTGAATACTTGTGACTTGGTTGCTAAGAGAAAACTTAGAGATAAGATGTCTAAGAGTCTCATAAATCTAGGTAAAATAAAAGTGTTATCTTGATTTAGACCTTGTTTCATCCAATGTGGAGTGAAAGGAAAGGAAATCAAAAGGAATGAAACATGTAACAATTTTAATTACTTCAAATTACAAAAATGTGACAAAGGGTGAAAAAAGATACAATGATAAAAAAAGGTGTGATTCCTTATCATAAGAATGAGGGAAATGGAGGAAAACATGCTAACATAGATTTTTTTTGAAAAAATCATTTATAAAACAAGCAAAAACTAAATATGAGAACAAATATCAAGCACTTGTAACCATTGAAAAACACATTTTAGATAAAAGAATGACAAATATGGTAATTTTATGAGGAAGGCCAAGTCTTATTTATGTTCTTACACTACAACTCATAAAAAATAAACCCACAAGGGCACCAAAAAGTATGTGAAAAATAAATGAGATAAGAAAAGGATGGTATTTATGAGGAAGGTCAGGTCATATCCACGGTCTTACATTGTAACTCATAAAATAAAAATCCAAGTGATGCCAAAAAGTGTGTAAAAATCATGAAAATAAAAAGATTAAATGTATATCATGAGGAATACTGAGTCTTATTCACTATTTTACAATGAAACTCATGAGCAAAAGAGAAAACCAAAACACCAAAAGGAAGGACAAAGGTTTGTGAAAATAGAGAATTATTGTAGAGGGTGAGACCCATGTAAGTAACATACAAAAAGTGTTAGATAGATAGCATATATAAAGCATGAAAATAAGGGAAAAATGATGCACTATTTTATATATCAAGGATGATCATGTGAGAGAAAATCCTAGGTGTCTCAAAATGTTTCTTGAAGTTGAATTAATTCAATAACATGTAATGGAGAATAAGAGTGGGCATCACAAAATGCCCCAAAGGGTAATTAGATGTAGGGATGGGCATCACAAGATGCCCCAAATTCTGAAATGATATGTGGCTAGGAATCACAAGATGCCCCAAATGATATAGTAATGAGTGGATGGGTATTTCAATATGCCTCACAAACTAAAAAGAGGAAGAAAATATAGGAAAAGATAAGAAGAAAAGAACACCCCATATAGTGTCTAAATGGATTCAAGTTTTTCAAAAAGATTATAATAGGGGACCTCATGATTATTTTAAATAAATGAAAAAAATTATAAGTAATAAAAATAGATAACTGAGTTAGATAGATAGTGAAAATAGTAAGATTATAGAGTTAACTAGGTCGACCTAGTACTGAAAATAGGGTCTAAAAACTAAGAAAATAGGGATATAGAGTCAACATGGTTGACTTAATTCTATAACCTAGGTAGTAAAAATTTATTAAAAGATACAAATTTGACAAGATCAACCTAGTAATGTATCATAAGGGGTATAAAATAATATTTTGTCCACAAGGTTGACTCAGTATTGCAGGCAGGGGAAACAGATAGTCTATAAGAGACTATGTCAAATAGAATGAGTGTGTACTAAAATAATAGAAAAAATTTAAAGTAATTTTGAAATAAATAATCTTAAATAAACAAAAAATCAATTGGGTCAATAAGGATTATCCAATTGAGACACATAGCATAAAACCTTGCACCAACACTAGTTAATTTAATATTTTGCAATACAACATACAATTTAGCAAATACCAAACAATCAACTTAGAAAGTAAATTCTATCTAAATGGTCATCCTAAATGTTGTTAGATTATTATAGTATGATTTTAAGTGTGATATAAAGTTGGACGTAAGTAAGGAACTAGAAAACAATCTGTGGATGGTTTAAGGATGTTTAGGCTGAAAGGGATCTGTGTTGGCAATGGTACTGGCTTGGTATTAGGGCCCACCCCCTCACTTCACACACCACAATGATTAGTGTGTTGAGTGATTTTACAATATATACCATTAACCACATGTTTATACTTGTCCAAAAAACTAAGTCGGCTTCCCCCTTGGTGATGAAATCCAAGTAGGTAGACCTTGGGAAGATAAATGTTTAAAAGGATTTTAAGATTATTTGATTTGGTAGTGTGTGCAAGAGAGATAAAAATATTGAAACTAAATGGTATATTTAAAAAACACCTAATTATACCATGTGATCTATTCTAAGCATGCACGTAGCTAAAATTGAAAGTGTGAGCTAATTACTAGCATATAAGTGTTAATTCTAAATTTAAAACATAGTAGAGTGTCAGTTCAGATGATAGTGTATGTAGAGATTATAAAATAGAGTTGACAGTATCACTATTGTAATATTAAAATAATGGTATGTCAAAAACTATGTCAATAGTGTAGACCTAGTCTTTCAAATAGAAAACATAATATAGAACTAGGTTGATAGTATGGACATAGTTCTTGACATTCCCTTGTTTCAACAATATAGTAACAACATGGTCAACTTTATATAC
This sequence comes from Torreya grandis, assembly GCA_037957365.1. Lineage (NCBI taxonomy): Eukaryota > Viridiplantae > Streptophyta > Pinopsida > Cupressales > Taxaceae > Torreya > Torreya grandis. The sequence continues at coordinate 482,753 of JARHVA010007589.1, read as the reverse complement.
TATGTTTCAAAGTTAAAATTAACACTTATATGCTAATAATTAGCTCACACTTTCATTTTAGCTACATGCATGCTTAGAAAAGATCACATAGTGTGTCGACCTAGTCTTTCAGACAAAGAATAGAATATAGAACTAGGTTGATAGTGTCGACCTAGTTTATTGTATAAGGGAAATTTTGAAGACTGTAAACTATAAAAAATAAAACTATAAATAATAAAATAAATGATAGAAAAAGAGAGAAAGGAACCTTTGTGGGTTGGAAGATCCTAATGAAAGTGATATTGGTGTTGAAGTGCCTTGATTTTTACTTGAAAATTCTACCAACTGATTCTAATGGGTCAACTTGGTTCTACAGTTCCTTGTTTATTGAAGCCTGTGAAGAATACTATATGGATAGTGTTGACCTAATATGTTTTCTAAAATTCTAGAAGTGTACTATGTTAATAGAGTCAACCTAATAACATGTCTAGAAGTGAAAAATTGTATTATGTCAACTTGTTTGACCTAGTAGCCTATATCTGATGAAGACCTATACAAATAGAAAAAAGTCATCTTGATGTTACTCTATGTTAAACCTGTACATAGAAGTTAGAAACTATAATGGAACTATCGAACTAGTATAACAAATATATAAAAATAATAAATAAAATGATAAAATATCTAAAAATGTGAAATAAAACCTATAAGGTTTAGATTCATGTTAGGTTCACCAGAATGTATTCAATCATAAAGGCATCATGTTTATAAATCAATTCTAACTTGAAGAAGATAGATCATACTTACACTTTTGATTAGGGATACATTAGATAATTAGGAACATGACCAATATGGGGATACGCTAGACCTAACTAGGGGATCTCTTTTAACAATAAACAATGTATGGAGAGTTCCAAAGCCTCCAATCAAGCACAATTAGGAAATAACCCTAACTAATCCTTATGTTTTCATATTCATTAAATTAATAAAAATTAAAGTAAATAAATCAAATCTAGTGCTCACTAAAGCTTATGGCACAATATGGGGGTTAGTAAACAAACAAACAAACATGCATATGATAACCTCAATCAAACTATGTATGATTAAGACCCTAATGCATGGAGAATAAGAGTAATATTATTCAAAGTTAATACTTATGCTACTTCTATCTACTAAAGAGAGGAGTAAATTTGGAGAATACTTACCTAAAAGATGAACCTATTGAGACTCAATTACAAAGGGTATTCACATGAGGTTTTTAGGTTTGTGAGGATCACTAAGAAATGTCAAATCATCTAAGACTTCTCCACAAGACTAGATTATCCAAGTAAAAACCCTAAGCTAAGACTAGTCAAGTAGAATGGTGGAAGAGCAAATTGTAAAGAAGCACAAGTGAATAATAAGTCTTATTCATTGGTAAACAATGATGAAAAGATATTGTATATATAAGTATATTTAACCCTAATCCCTTACAAAAGTTTTGGTTGATAGGGTCGACCTAGTTGACCTAGTATAGTTATGGATAAAAATTTACTAGGTCATGAGTTAGGTCAGCTAAGAGATAACCTAGACCCTAAATGAATTTTACCCATAATAGTACAAGGTTGACCTAGAAAAGCTAGTAATACAAACTATCCAAATTATATTAAGGTGAGGATGATAAGGATGGAAGGTGGGAAATGACTAGAAGATTTTGAAAAATAGCAGTAATATCATAGGGAATGGTTTTCAAGAATTGGTTGGATTGGTAATAAGTGGTAATAAATTCCAACAATCCTATGAAGCACCAATGGTCTACCCACCCCTTTCTTGGTGTACCCCTTTTGTCATGAACTTAGATATATTAAGTCTCGATGGGTTATTTCAAGATAGAAATGATCATTTTTTGATAAAAATTAAAAATTTTATGTGTATACACACTTCACATAGGGCACTAACCCCAACTAGCTAAGTACCAACTCACTAGGTTTTAATAAGAACCAAATTACCAGGAGGAACCAACCCCCTAGATGAATCAACATAAAATCAGCCACCTAAATACTTTTATCACCTTCAAGACAATTTTTTTCTCAACCAATTGATAATGACCGCCCCTTCCACTCTTCTCACTCTTAATCATCTCAAATTGCCTTCTAGGTCTATTAGGTCACATGACCTTGATCCTAATATATGAAACCTATGTTAAATATTCATCATAGATCATATGCAATCCTATTATGGTCTATAATACCTCCTACTCTGTAATATGTTATTTTATTTACTTACACTCTACACACACCAATAGGCCTAAAATTGTCTTGTATTTATACAAGTTTCTTGTTCATATCCTTCTTGGTCAGCCAAACACCTTTAACCCATTAAGTTAGCTATTTAATATATCTTATAACATCTCATAAACATGGATCAAACATTATTTGAGTCCCTTTAGTTCTGACATACCTTAAATAGGCCTTAATTCATCTTTAGGTCTCACGGAGACCTAATCCCATTAGGTCCACTTTAGGACATGTTACACTTTGCCTTCCTTGGAACACATTCAAAAAATTCACACGAAAGTAACATATGATATTCCACAAAAAATATATCCTTGATAAACTCATATAGGTTCTATAACACTTTTTAGATCTAACCACTCCTTGAAGCAAAGCACACCATTAGTATTGTTCATAATTAGGCCTGTGCATACCTAGAAAGTCTATCTTGAAATACTAAAGATAAAACAAAATTTTAAAAAACCATGGAAATATACCACATATAAATAATATTTATTACCTTGAGATCATCACCATGTGATTTAAACTTCACAACTCAAGGCAAAAGGACTCAAACCCTTCTCTACAAATAGCCCACTCAGAACTAGCAATTAGCCTCAAAACACAACATGGAAAATTGAACTTATGACACATAAAAGAACCAAAAAAAGGAATTAAAATGCATTAAAAAGATCCTAAAATATATTCATAACAACCTTAAATAAAATTATCATCATATCTAACAGAAGTTATTGGTCTTGTAGACCAATTTGTTGACCTTCTCTCTCACAGAGCTCACTTAGCCAATCAAGTCATTTTGGCTTCAACATTTTCACTACTTTCAATGAGTAACAAAAGTTATAAAAATAATGGATATAATATATATGTCCCAAAAAACATCATTTGAATTATAAACTTCAAATTAGGGCATAGAGCCTCATACTCATCGTTGCAACTTACTTACCTAGAATTGTCAGTTTAGCTTGAAGCACAATCATGGTGATAATGACCTTCAACACATATGTATACACTTTTAAAGACTATTTATTCATATTTATTATCTTATGATATCATAATACCATTATTATATATAAGGACAATATGTTTAAATGTCAATATTGGTCTTACAGACCAATCTCATAATCTTATATCTCATTAAATGATCTGAACCAGACGGGTCAACTTATGAACAATATTTTCATCATATCCACTGACCTAAAAAAATTATATCCAACATTCATATGTATTAAAATTCTTCAATAATTTATTCATATACTTGGATTCATTCCTATTCCAGGATAACACATCCCTAATCAGCTTATCACTTTTAGCTAATTTTCTCTGTTTCCACCATTAGGCTTGTTAGCATAGGTCAACTTGGATGACTACTTTAACATAAATAAGGTCTATAAATTATATATAAACCACAATTAACATAAAATAAAATTATCAAAAAATTTCCTCCATTTATTTATCAACTTTGACTTGGTCAATTGTGAGTACTATAGCAAATATCTAAGAAACAAGGCCTTTCATGTTGGTTCCAGTCAATCAATTGACAAATCAATCACACTTAGATATTCCTAAGAGATTTTAACTAAAAAACCAATAAATTGAATGGACATACCAATACATTCTAATAACTTTAGAACAAATTCTTTCATATCGGGTCACATTAGGGTTCTATAAGGGTTTGAACCATCTTCTAGCCTCAATGATCATTCATAAAGCATAGCCCCTTAATCCAAAAACTAATGCATATAATTTTAAGATAAGACCCTTACCCATAAAATATGAATATATTATGTTCTCAATAATAGGTTACATGTGCCAATGAACACTTGAAATTCATTCTCAAGTTGAGAACACTTCATTTTATGCACTTGAGAGAATTCAAAACCACTTTTTAGGCCTTTTTTTGCAAACCATGACCTCAAAATTTGTGAAAATTATTGAAAAAATATTAAATAACTTTTAAAAGAATCTCCTATCCATAATTACCTTGGAAACATAACCCCATACCCCATTAGGCCATATGCTTTTTCTTTGCTTGATTAGACATTGACTTGCAAATCACATTAAGCCTTGAAACTGACCTTCATGCATATTTCAATGTGATATCCACCTCATTATAAAACTAAATAAAAATATCTCATTCTCAAACACTACTTTACATCCTTAATATGCCTTGAAAATACCTCATGACAACTCATTAGGTTAGGTAGGGTCTAGAACTAGTCTAGTTGTAGGCTTAAACTTAAGGTATTACCCTTGTAAGCTTACCTTAAAACTCTCTTGAGTGCTCCAATTCCTCATATGCATGATTAATAAACCTTATACATCATATTATTCCTATATTCATCTATATCATGAGACCACAATGCTCAAACCTTCTCATTAGGACTTTATAAGCTATGACTAGTGCCATGACTAGGCTTCTAAAGAACTTGAAGCTTGACAACTGATCTTAAAACATTCTTTAATGATTATACACCTTGATTACATGCCTTACATGCTCCTAAAATAGTTTCATACCTCTTCACATGCCTTACATGCTCCTAAAATAATTTGATAACTCTTCACATGCTTCTTCATGCTCATCATGCACATGTTCATGATATGACTATACTTTTTATGGCTAGGCTTCTCAAGACACCTTGTACTCAAGAACTAGTACTTAAACATGATTTACTGCTCACTTGACCTAAACCTTGACATCAACCATATAATAATAATTAGGTTTAATTAAAATTCTCTCTTTTTATATGTTTTCCTTGTCACATCAAGCACATAAGTTCATGTCTCACAGGCCATTTACCATGCATCTTCACTAGATACACCTTGGCATCAAATGACATCAGCCTTGACATAAATTACAACACTTCTCAACAAAATCACCATTTTTCATTGATGGAAAAACATTAATCAATTTGATCACTCTCATCTCCAATCTTGATATTTCTCCCCCTTTGACATTCATGACAAATGTCTTCCACAATTATCATCTGGAATCACATTTTCTTTGTAACAAAATTTTAGAACATAAAATATGAATCATTAAGACAACATGATCCCCATTACTACATGCATACCTCTTTCAAATGAACTCAAATTACAAGATTACTCATCAACATAGATCAAGTTCAGTCAACAACCTAAGTATCTCCCCATTAAACCAAGCATCCACCATGATTCTACTAACTAAATGGTGTCTCCAAGAAGCCTAATGGAGTAACCTCTATTCATAGAGCACTAAAAAAAAAATCAATAGATTCCTAGATATCCATGCTTTCACAAGACTAAATATTCTTTAATATCATTTTATGCTTGATTGGTAATATAAATTTGACCTCTACATCAATCATTTGATCTTCAATATGACTGGATAATAGACATTCCTAACTTGATTTATAATCTAAATTATGATCTAACATAAAAAACATTCTATTTGAGCTTGTAGACTGATCATGACTAGCTTTTACTATCTTTAGTTTCCACACTTTCATTCATCTTATCTCTTGCACTCTTGGGTCTTCAAACCTCAATTTTTGACTTGATGACCTTGTAACTCTATTAGGACATAATATTAAAATGTGTATTACATTATGATAATTATAGAAAACCAAATTATACATACCATTTGACTAATGTGAATTGTGACTCCTTCCATAGTCCCATGAATACTTTTTCTTGGAGGGTATTCTATACTCTCTTGCTTTATGACCAAACTGATTGCATACAAAATAGTAACCATTGAATGAACTAGCATACCTTATTTAATTATAATGTTTGATAGGAATTTTAATGTTAACCTTCTTGTCTTCAATAGTCTTTTCCTTGACTTTCACTACCTCTTTTTGGTCTTCTTTGAAACCAAAACTTGTCTTATCACTTGTAGACTTTTGATCACTCAAGATGTCATATAGAGCCTCAATTCTCTTTTTAAACTTCACAAAGGCCTTCACCTTGATATATTCTTGATTAAAATAATATTTCAAGGATTCCATGTCATTTTCATACCTGGTGAAATATTCTTTTTAGCCTTTAGGTTTGCATTGATTATCTCTATATGTGCTTCAATTTGATTGATGATCTCATCATACTCCTGGAAGTGTTACTCAGTCTTTCCTCAAACAAGCCAATCTAATCCTCATAGTCCTTAAATAATGATATTATTTTGTGATTTTCCATTATTTGGAACTTTAAATCCTCTAGAGAACTCACCAATTCTTCTTTGAAGTTTATTTCAACTTATTCTTCATCTAATTCTACATCAACCATAAGGCCTTTCCCATTTGAGCAACCCTCACCATCTGATTCTTTTCCCATGAATAAAGTTTCATTATTTTCATGTTTAGGTTCATCACTACCATCATCACTATTATATGTACTTGAGTCACTTACATTAGATGAGTTATGTTATTTTGTATAGAAACTTTTCTTGTTCTTGAATGACCCTTTCCTACTTTCTTACTTTTTGAATTCCTTCTTGTTCTTGTCAAGATTATACAATTTTTTATCATCTCCATGATGTTCATCATGCTCATTATTACCTTTGTTAGGAAACTTATATGAAAAGTGACCAATCTTACCATGGTTAAAATATTTGAAGGTAAACCTTCTCTTGTACTTATAAGATCCAAACCTCAATTTTCAAGAAAACATAGCTATGAGTTCATCATCATCAACATCTAAACATATTTCATCCTTGACCTTCTTGGATTTTTACTTCTTCTTATCTTTTAATGTTTATTCCTTCTTGGGAGGATTTCCTTCATTTGTTTTCATCTCACAAGCAGTTAAAATGCCATGAATCCCATCCATCTCAAGCATGTCTAAATATTACATCTCTTCTACTACAAATACCTTAGAAACAAAATTAAGAGTTAGTGATCTCAATAATTTTTGAAAAACTATAGGCTCTTTCACTTCTTCTCCCAATCCTCTACTGACATTGATAACATCAACCTCAAATAGGTAAGATGCAATGGTTTCATTTTCATTCTATTTTAAACTTTCAAACTTCCTCCATTAGGTCTGCAACTTGGCCATGATCACTTTGGTGTCTCCTTCATATATAATATTTAATCTGTACCATATCTCTTTGGATGATACATAGTTCATAACCTTCACAAGATCTACATCTGATAGGTCACAAATAATGACATTCATTGCCTTGGAGTTATTTTCACTAGCCTTTTTACTTGTTACATCAGTTGCTGGAATAGAAGGAGCACTATATATATCCATAACTAACTACTAAATATCATGAAATTGAGACATCAAATATATATTCATCCTAATTTTTTAAAAGGAATAACTAGATCAATTAAATAATGGAGCCTTACTAGTAGAGAATCCACCTTCAGCTTATTGACTAGCCATCCTTGCTTTTAGAATATCCTTTAGGATTTTAGACTTGATTAAAAATACCAAGCTATGATACCAAATGTTATAAGAAAACTTATTGAGATGGGGGGTTAATTAGTCTTCAAAACATTTCTTATAAATTTCACTTAGGCAATCATGAGCTTGTCAATCAAGCACATATATCTATGCATAAACACCTATCCACATAAGCATGAAACACATGAACACATCAGATAAGTGTAAAACCCTCAAGGAGATGAAAAAACATTTATATATATAAATATACTACATTACTATAATATAAAAACCAAATTTATTGAATCACCCACTTCACATGGAGCACCAACCCTAACTAGCTAAGCATCAACTTAGCTAGGTTTTAGTAAGTACCAAATTGAAAGGAGGAACCAACCCCATAGATAGCTCAACACCACCTCATATATATATATATATATATATATATATATATATATATAATTTTATCACATTAAATACACTTTTTTTCTCAACCAAATAATTATTACCGCTATTTCATCTCTTCTCACTCTTATCCCTCATAAACTGCCTTCTAGGTTTCTTTGCTCAAATAAGTCTCTTCAAGATTGATTAGGTCATATGAACTTGATACTCATATATAGAACCTATGATAAATATTAATCATAAATCATATAAAATAATTTTATGGTATTAAATACCTCTTTATTTTCTTAAATATGTTATTTTATTTGCTTACACTCTACACACACCAATAGGCCTAAAACGACCTTGTATTTATACACATTTCTTGTTCATATCCTTATTGGTTGGATAAACACATTTTACCCAGTAGTCAATACATGTAATGGATCTTATGAAATATATAATAAACATAGATAAAAATTTATCTAAGTCCCTTTAGGTTTGAGATACCTTAATTAAGCCTTATTTCATCTTTAGGTCTCATGCAAACCCAATCCCATTAGGTCTACTTTAGGACATGTTACACCTTACCTTCCTTAGAACACAATAAAACACTTAAAATGAAATTAAAATATCATATTACACTAAAATATATCCATAAAAAACTTTAATAGGCTCCATAAAATGTTTTAGAGCCAATCACTCCTTGAAGCACACCATTAATACTGTTTACAATCAGGCCCATGCATGCCCATAAAGTTTGTCTTGAACTACTAAAGATAAAACATAATTTTGACAAACAAACATAGAAAAAAAAAATATACATAATATTAATGACCTTAGGTTCATCACCTTGTGATTTATAATTCATAACTCAGGGCAAAAGGATTCAAACCCTTCTTTGCAGATAGCCCACTCATAACTGCCAACTAGCCTCAAAACACAATCACATAAAATTGAAATTATGACACCTGAAAGAACAAAAAAAGGACTTAAAATTCATTTAAATTATCCTAAAACATCTTAAAAACAACCTAAAACAAAACTATCATAATATCTAATGGCAATTATTATTTTTGTAGACCAATTTGTTGACCTTCTCTCTCACAGACCTTACCTAGCCAGTCAAGCCATTTTGGATTCAAAATTTTCACTAGTTTCACTATGTACCAAACCTTATAAAAATTATTTATATATCATATATGTCCAAAAAAAAACATAATATGCATCATAAAATTCAAATTAGGGCATAGAGACTCAAACTCATCATTTCAACTTGCTTACCTAGAACTATCAGTTTACCTTGAAGCACAATCATGGTGATAATGACCTTCAACACTATTAGATCCACATTTATTATTGGTCACAAATATAATTAAATATATGTATTTTGACATTGGTCTATTGATAAAATTTCTAGGAGTAACCTAGGGAAAAGAGACATGTGTTGATTCTCCTAGGAGTGGAAGGTGAGCAAGGGTGTTGGAAATATTGTCATTGATGTCAAAGGTCTAGAATTATTGGTGATAAAGGCCCCATTGCATTTAATTTTGTTTGTAATAGATTTATCTTGGCTAATGTAAGTTAATATTTATTTAATATTAATGAATATATTTTTGGTTGCATATGAGACAAAAGAAGGGCCCATGGAGAAGTCAAAGAGCCACGGGGTAAAGACAAAAGAAGGATGGGATGCATTTTCCCATGAAGAGCCATCTTGGGGAATTCCAAGAGTCACCAAGTGAAGATAAAAGAGGAAGGGCATAGTTTCTCATGAAGGGACACTTTAAGGAATATGAAAAGTCAACAAGATGAAGACAAAAGAGGGAAGGACGTTTTTGGTCATGAAGGGTCACCACATGACTTTTCAAAGGCTTGAATATGAACGGTCATACAAGATTGGCACCATTTTCCATGAGGATTGAAGGGTCACAAAGGGGGAAGGCCAAAGGTCATTTAGGAAGATATAAATAAAGGCTTGAGAAGCCATTTGTAGATATGAGAGATAGAGGTTGATTTGATATTGTAATATCTAGATTAGAAGAGCAATTGTGAGAGATGAATATGATTTGTATTTGTTATATCTAGCTTAGAAGAGCAAAGGTGAGAGAGAGGAAAGAGATGTTGTATTAAACTAGCATTTGTTGAGATAGCAACATTGAGAGATAGGTGTGTGGTATACACAAAGGGGTTGGTGCTCCTGTGGGTTGGTGCTCATGAATTATTGCTGGGTTGGTGCTCGACAAAGGGGTTGGTGATCTTGTGGGTTGGTGCTCACGAATAGTAGCTAGGTTAGTGCTCGACAAAAGGGTTTGGTGCTCCTGTGGGTTGGTGCTCATTAATAGTATCTAGGTTGGTTCTTGGCAAAGGGGTATGGTGCTCCTGTAAGTTTGTGCTTGCAAATATTGTTTGGGTTGGTGCTCATTCATATACTTTAGATTGTTCTCTATGGTTTTTCCCACATTGGGTTTCCACGTTATACCTAGTGTCTCTCTCTATCTTGTGTGGTATTTATTGTTTTAGTTTTATTTCATATCTTGAATGTTTGATTAAGTGGAATTTGGTTAAAAGAAAGTTTTATAAGATATATGATATATTGATTCACCCCCCCTCTTAGTATATCCTGTGCTTAACAAAGGGGAGGCCTCACCTCTTACATTTAAAAAAATATCAATATGTATATTTTCAAAACTGAAATATTCCTCCAAATAGATTTTTATCCTATTTAATATAGGAGTAGGAGTCTTATGTGGTAAATAGGCACCTTGATATGAGTTATACATCCTGATTCCGAAATTTGAATACCTTGATAAAGGCCAAAAGTAAAAGATATGATTTATTATATCTTATGGGTATATTTTTTAGTCATATTATTATTTAACTTATTATTATAATTTGGTACTGGTGCATGGGCATAGACATGATGGTAGACCATAGTCCTACTTATACAATCTAGTACTAGTGCATGGGCTCAACATGATCATAGTGTGTAAATGGAATCAATACATGGGCGTAGCCATGGTGATATCCATTTTATTTTATTTTTATTTTTAAATATTTTATTCCTCTTGGTGGATGAGTATTTTTCTTCCACAACAATGTCAAATATATTTTGGTAATGTTACCAAGATATATATACCATAGATTACATTATTGTGGTATAACCCATGACTTGATAATTATTTATTTTGGATGCATTGATTTCATTAATATGTTTTTAGTTTCATGTAAGTTTTGTTTTATACCATTACTATGCAATTAACAGGTGTTTAAATGACAAAGGTTAAAATAAAATCTATGGTCTAGAATTACAATGTTGTTTTATATATTATTTATTTATGGTAAAATGAAGCATTTATGATTTCATATATATGTATGTATATGTACGTATGTGTGTGTATACATACATACATATACATACACACATGTATGTATATATATTTATGTATATGTATATATGTATGTGTATATGTATGTACACACACACACACACACACACACACACCCCTTTTAATATGCTTGGATATCAATTCACTAATCATGTATACAACAATTTCTTGTCTATGTACTCATAGCAAGCATGATCATGGGTTTGATGTGTTTTGATATGCATATGAGCACAATTATATATGTGCATTTTGATTATTTCATTAGTGATGAGATTCAAGTAAATTTCATAACATTGTCCTAATACATGATGTTGATCTCCTAATTCTAAAACATACCTTATTATATGTGATCATATTTAAAATTGTGATGGTATGTCATTATTATTTCAATGACTTTTAATGTATATTTTGAGAAAGGAAGAAGAAGAAACTAGATACAGGTATGGTTGAAAAACATGTTTGATTGTGCATGCATTGAATCAAATGATTGTGAAGACCTCCTCTATGGCTTGGGAGGATGACATGCAAATAAGATATAACTAAAGAAAATTTTTGGTTAGATAGATAGTTGGGTGGATTTCCTATCACTAACTAGATCCTAGAAGAAAGGGCTTCCTTGAGGGATATTAATCCACATTCTTATAAACAATTAAGTTTAGAAAATAGAAGATAAAGTACTTTCATCAATAATCAAAAGAACTAAAATTGAATACAAGAAATGATTGATAAATAAATAAAATAAAATGAATAATATAGTAATAATAAAGTTAATACTAATGCTAAATAGGTCAAGTGTGCTTCAAAAAATAGGTCAGGGGTCTGTGAATAGGCAAATGAAAATAAAGTTGGATTTGGTTGAGGGTAAGTGGGTGAAAATAGCTTACTATTATTTTATACCATAGTGACCATTGATGGTTGGTGTGATCATTGATGGTTGAGGTCACTATCAGTGGTTGAAGTAACCATTAATAGTTAGACAGATCATTGGTAGTTAGAGTAATCATCAGTGGTTACTATGTGTTAGGTCTAGGTTGATAAAAGTTAGATTTATGGGATCACAAAAGGTAATTTTAGGAGATTATTTTGAGTTGGGTTTATTGAAAAATGGAAGTAAAGTAAATGAATAATGGAAAATAAATACTTAAATTATCAAATATTGACTAGATGAATGGTTGGGGTGGTTGGATCATTGGTGGAGTTTGACATGATTCTAATAGAGTGATGATACTTATCTATCAATCGAAGGGAGGTAGAAATTTATCTCTCTAACATGATGGTTGGATCACTATATTTCTAGATGAAGTGACCTATAAGGAAGGCTATGGATGTAAAAGATCTTGAAGTCATCAATTAATTTCACCTCATGTTCCTTTACTCTTATAAGTATAAGGAAGAAGTCCAAGTAAAGGTTCAATTAGGATTTCCAATTATAATTCATGCATGTAATGGCTTGCACATATATTTAGATGAGATAATTATAAAAAAAAGGTATACTTAAGGGTTAGTTAAGTTGGTTTAGATGGTGGAACCTGACCGTCGGTAGTCACCCTGACTGTTAGTAATTAGGGGTCAAAGGCAAGGTTGGTAAAAAGGTAGATTTTAACTAGATGGTCAAATAACTTAGGTTATGTGGGTTAGGTTTAGTTAGGAGTAAAAAACGTCAAGGTTGGGCCCAAGGGAGTCCTAAATTGTCTCAAAAGAGTTGTAACATTCAGAACCATCATGTGTGGATTTCTAGTGTCTGCATTTTGCCCCTTTTGTTATGTAGTTTGTATCAACAAGTTACAAAATAAAAATGGATTGTGGGTCAAAGGTTAGGTTTCCCCAAGTATAGAAGAGGTGTTCTCCCTCAAAATAGGAGTTGATGAGGTAAAAATAAAATTGGGTATGGGTTTGATAAGTGGTGAAGATGATGACAAAGGTGGATGTCATGAAGGTGGGTGATATGTTAGGTAATGAAGCACAAATATGTGCATAAAGTATGAAAAAGGGTATGATAGCCAAGATAATGCATAAAATAGGTTTCCATAGTTGGTAAAAATAAAGGTTGGTGCTAAAAAAAGTGACAAGTAGACCGCATGATTACATTTTAGGTGTGGTAGTTGGTAACACTCATGAATACAAGTCTCCTAGGTAAGGTATGTGTTTTCATGGCTATTCAAGGTAGGAAGTTCTCCTGAAGAAAACATAAATTGGTTAGGTAAAGTCATGGGTATCTAAGGTAGGAAGTGATCCTGAGAAGATACTAAGGTGTTTTGGTATGCACAAGGTAGCACAAGATCAAAAACATTCAACATGATAATTAGTGTTAGTGCGGTTAAAAGGACCAGGTAAAAGTCTTTACAAAATGTGCACTAAGATGGGCTGAAATGGACCAATGGTGAGGTGAAGAGGTGATTATTGAGGTTTTTGGATAAGGTAATCTCTAGGGTTGGGTACTTGTTGAGGTTTGCCAAAACTTTGTTTGAGGAAAAAAGGGAAAAAAAAGTCCACAACCTGACCAAATTACATGGAATAAATATCTACTTTATAAAATTAAGTTGCATGGAATGAGAGGACAAAGGAATATTTTGAGTAATCCAAAAATATTGGTGTCTTTATGAGGCTTGAATTCCATAATCCATAAAAACTTATTCCCATTTTATGAAACTTATTCTTCAAAATAGGAGTTGATGAGGTAAAAATAAAATTGGGTATGGGCTTGATAAGTGGTGAAGATGATGACAAAGGTGGATGTATGGGTTTGATGGGTTTGATTAGTTCCTTATTAGTCTAAATGATAATAAATGAATGATAAAAATACACTATAACTAAACACTCTTTCCTAAGAACTAGGGGGGCATAACATAATGAACAAGATCATAAAATAAAGATTAAAAAATTACAAGTAATTTACCTCATTTTTTGAATTTTATGTCCACTTATTGGCAAAAGGATTTTTTTGCTTAGTCTATAACAATTAGATACTATTTTCAATGCATTTCCAAGGTGGTATCACTTCTCTAATGGTCACTTGTGTCTTGGTGTGAAGCTTTGCATAAAATGGGAATCATAACACTACTCACAATATCTACTTTATAAAATAAAATTGCATGGAATGAGAGGACAAAGGAATATTTAGTTGAAATTATGGAATAAATATCTACTTTGTTGAGGTGTGGAGCTAAAATCTTTACTAAATGAGCAAGTGCAGAAGTTGCAAGAATTACACATTCACCAGCATCAGTCAGGAGCAATCGATGCCGATCAAGAGTCGACTAAGAGATGTCGGCATTGATCATGGATCGGCTGACGTCGGTCAGAGGCAGATAGGCAGGGATTGACATCAGTCACCTGTGCATCCAGAATGCTATTTTTGTGGATAGAACAGAATGTTTGCATGGTAGGATTAAGTGTTAGTCTTAAGTTCGCATCTCTATCTTTAGTAAGACTATTTTGAGCCCTTGATTAAGAGGTGCATCTAATGGCTGTAATTGTATGCTCATGTTTCCTAATATTATATATAGGATTAGATCTTCATAGCTTATTGTAGAAGTATACAACAATACAAGAATTGTATATGTGTATCAATCTAGGTTGTTGGAATTGATTGTAATTGAGAGAGAGAACTCTTGAGGGAAAGAGATCTAGAAAGAGATATGTACATCTGAGAGAGGTGTGGAAGAAAAGAAGTTTCTTCAATTGTAATTCCTTCTATAAAGAGTTTAATACAAGTTTTTAGGGTGGTTTCTTATATCTCTTATTGTTTGTTATTTTCTGATTCTAGTTACTTATCATTCTGATTTAATTCCGTATTTAATTTCTTTCACATAGTAATCAACTTTGTTGGTTGATCCCCAACAAGTGGTATCAAAGCTTAGGTTGACTAACAGGTGTTTCAGATCTAGTTAGTGTGTATTGATTACAGGTTACTCATAGGGATTTTTGTTTGAGTGGGAGAAAGCAATGGCAGAAGAAAGTAAATTGAGAATGGAGAAGTTTAATGGCAAGAATTATCAACATTAGAGAATGCAGATAGAAGATTATCTGTATCATAAAGATCTATACTTACTGTTAGGTGGGGTTTCAAAGAAGCCCAAAGACATGGATGATGAAGAACAGGAAGTTCTTGATAGAAAGGCTCTTGGATCTATAAAATTGAGTCTGGCATCTACTGTGATATTTAATTTATCACAGGAAAAGTCAATGATAGAGTTAATGACTACTTTAGCAAATTTATATGAAAAACCCTCAGCTTCAAATGAGGTATATCTTATGAAGCAGTTATTTAATTTGCAAATGCAGGAAGGTGGATCTGTATCTAATCATCTAAATGATTTCCATGGAATTGTAAATCAATTAAATTCAGTCAAAATAGTGTTTGATGATGAAATTAAGGCTCTTTTAATATTATGTTCTTTGCCTAAAAGCTGGCATAGCTTGGCAATGGTAGTTAGTAATACTGCATCTGCTTTAAATATTTTAAAAGTAGAGGATTTTGTTAGTGTAATCTTGAATGAAGAAATTCGTAAGAAAAGCATAGAGGAAACATCAGGGAACGCTTTAAGTTTTAAGAGCAGGGGAAGGAAAAAGGAGAAGGGCAAGAAAGGGAGATCAAGGTCTAAGTCAAAGATGAGAGGTAGATCCAAATCCAGAAATGGTAGGAAGCCACAATGCTGGAATTGTGGAAAGATAGGGCACATAAGCAAAGATTGCTAGTCAAAGCCTAAAGAGGACAATTAGCATGAAGGTAAAGAAGAATAAAAAGTTGTAGTTATTGCACAAGATGCTCTTATATTCTCTTTGCATACTAATATAGAATCTTGGGTTTTAGATTCTGGTGCATCTTTCCATGCAACCCCTAATAGAGAATATTTTAGTGAATATGTCCATGGAGATTTTGGAATAGTTTATTTAGGAGATGATGAGCCTTGTAAAATTGTTGGCAAAGGAAAAGTGCAGCTGAAAATGAAAAATGGCAACACATGGGTGTTGAGAGATGTCATGCATGTTCCCAGCTTGAAGAGGAATTTGATTTCTACAAGAAAGTTAGGGGATGAGGGTTGTATAGTAACTCTCATAGCTGAATCTTGGAAGGTGACCTAGGGTGCACTTGTATTGGCTAGAGGTAAGAGAGTAGGTACTCTCTATTTATGTAATTGTATTACTGATAATTCTCTTTCTATATTATCTACTTTAGATGTGGATGCAAAGTTGTGGCACTCTAGGCTCGACCATATGAGTGACAAGGGAATGTCTATTCTTAAGTCAAAAAGTAAGCTTTCAGATTTGAAAAGCATAGATCTAGATTTTTGTGAGCATTGTGTGTTTGGAAAATAGAAGAGAGTGAGTTTTCTCAAGACTGGGTCAACAAAGAAGAATCACAAATTGGAGCTTGTTCACATAGACGTGTGGGGGCCAGCTCAAGTTGCTTCTATTGGAGGATCACGATACTATGTTTCTTTCATAGATGATGCTACAAGAAAGGTATGGGTCTATTGTATAAAGAAGAAATCTGATGTTTTTGACACATTTAAGATTTGGAAAGCTATGGTTGAGAATGAAACAGGCTGAAGATTGAAGTGCCTGAGATATGACAATGGTGGTGAGTTCTACAGCTATAAGTTCAACTGGTATTGTTATATGCATGGAATATGCAGGCAAAGGATGGTTCCAAGGACACCTCAACAAAATGGAGTTGCTAAAAGGATGAACAGAATAGTAATAGAACATGCAAGGTGTATGAGATTGCATGCTAGTTTGCCCTTAGAGTTTTGGGCAGAAGCTGTGGATATTGCAGTGTATCTGATTAATAGAGGACCCTCAACAGCTCTGGATGGTGGAATTACAGAAGAGGCATGGATAGGTAAAAAGGTAGATCTCTCATTTCTCAAAGTTTTTGGTTGTGAAGCCTTTGTGCACGTTGATAAGGAAAATAGAAAGAAGCTAGATGCTAAGTCTATGAGGTGCACATTTATTGGCTATGGCTCTGATGATTTTAGATTCAAGTTTTGGAATCTAGGAACTAACAAGATAATTAGGAGCTGTGATGTTGTTTTCAATGAAAAAGTGATGTATAGTGATCATCTCAAGAAGCTGAATCAATTTGGGTAGAGCAATGGAGAATTAGACGAGGTGACGGTTTAAAATGAGCTCACAAAAAAGAATAATCATAGATAGGAAACATAGAGACTGACATCGGTTAGGTAGGAACCGAAATCATCAATATAGGAACTGATGTCGGTCATACAGTGACTGACATCAGTCAGGCAGGAACTGATGTTGGTCAGGCAGAACTAACATTGGCCAGTTACAGGCCTAGAAGTGACTGAGGTCGGTCACTATCAGAGAATTTGGGGGACAGCGCGTTGTGAATGAGTCTTAGATGCCCATCAGGAGGTTAGAAAGGGTAAGTAAACCTCCAATTTGATATTTCCCTTCATTATTCTATTTATTACTTACTGATGGTGGAGAACCAGAGAGTTTTGATGAAGCAATACAGGTGCAATCCAAGAATCAGTGGGAGCTAGGCATGAATGAGGAGATTGATTCCTTGAAAGAGAACCAAACGTGGGATTTGGTTGAGTTGCCAGCGGGAAAGAAGACACTAAAGAATAGATGGATCTACAAATTAAAGGAAGGTGAGAATAGACAGATGAGATATAAGGCCAGGTTGGTAGTGAAAGGATTTGCACAAAAACCAGGTATTGATTTTGGTGAGATTTTTTCTCCTGTAGTTAAAATGACTTCTATATAGACTATATTGTCTTTAGTTGCTATTGAGGATTTGCATCTTGAGAAGCTTGATGTTAAGACATCATTTCTTCATGGAGATTTGGATGAAGAAATATATATGGATCAGCCAAAAGGATTTGAGGTCAAAGGTAAGGAGAAGTTAGTGTGCAGATTGAAGAAAAGCTTGTATGGCCTCAAGCAAGCTCCTAGATAGTGGTATTTGAGATTTGGTAGATATATTATTCTATTGTTGTACGTAGATGATATGCTAGTTGCAGGATCACACATGCAAGATATCTCTAAGCTTAAGGTGAAATTAGCTCACACATTTTCCATGAAGGATTTGGGAGTAGCAAAGAAAATCCTTGGCATGAGTATTAAGAGAGACAGGAAAAATCACAGGTTGATTTTGTCTCAAGAGGATTATGTGAACAAGGTGTTGAAACGGTTCAATATGTAGGATGCAAAACCGGTAAGCACACCTTTGGCTGGACATTTTAAATTGAGTAAAGAACAATGTCCTAATTCACATGATGAAGTAGAGTACATGAGTAGAGTTCCATATGCTTCCATAGTAGGGAGTTTAATGTATGCAATGGTATGTACTAGATCGGATATTACCCAAGCAGTGGGAGTTGTTAGTAAGTATATGGCTAATCCAGGGAAGGAACACTGGAAAGCAGTTCAGTGGATCCTCAGATATCTGAGAGGGACCAACAGTAGGCATTTGTGCTATGGTGGGTCAAACACTTATCTACATGGTTATGTAGATTTAGATATGGTAGGTGATTTGGATGGCAGGAGTACCACAGGATATGTTTTCACTGTTGGTGGAACGGTGGTTAGCTAGATATCAAAGTTGCAGAAGGTTGTTGCCTTGTCAACTATAGAAGTAGAATATATTGCAGTCACAGAGGCTAGCAAAGAAATGATATGGATGACACGATTCATGGAAGAGCTAGGAAAGGATCAAGAGAGTCGCATATTATACAGTGATAGAGTGCAATTCATTTGGCTAAAAATTTAGCCTTTCATTCAAGAACTAAGCATATACATCTTAGGTACCACTTCATAAGACAGGTATTGGAGGATGGTGAGTTGAAGCTGGAGAAGATCCATACAGATAAGAACCTTGCTGATATGTTAACCAAGCCGATAACAAAAGAGAAGTTGAATCTTCATTCAAATTTTTTTGGTCTTCATGATTGTGTTTGAATATGGAGGAGCTAGAAGATGTTGCTGTATAGGTACTGGTGCAGCTATTTATCTCCAAGTGGGAGATTATTGAGGTGTGGAGCTAAAAGCTTTACCAAATGAGCGAGTGTAAAAGTTGCATGAATTACATAGTCACTGGTGTCGGTCAGGAGCGACCGACATTGGTCAGGAGTCGACTAAGAGATGCCAGCATCGGTCATGGATCAGCCAACGTCGGTCACAGGCAGACAGACAGGGACCGACGTCAGTCACCTGTGTGTCTAGAATGTTATTTCCATGGATAGAATAGAATGTTTGCATGGTAGGATTAAGTGTTAGTCTTAAGTCTGAATCTCTATCTTTAGTAAGACTATTTTGAGCCCTTGATTAGGAGGTGCATCTAATGGCTGTAATTGTATGCTCATGTTTCCTAATATTATATATAGGATTAGATCTTCATAGCTTATTGTAGAAGTATAGAACAGTACAAGAATTGTATATGTGTATCAATCCAGGTTGTTGGAATTGATTGTAATTGAGAGAGAGAACTCTTGAGGGAAAGAGATCTAGAAAGAGATCTATACATCTGAGAGAGGTGTAGAAGAAAAGAAGTTTCTTCAATTGTAATTCCTTCTGTAAAGAGTTTAATACAAATTTTCAGGGTGGTTTCTTGTATCTCTTATTATTTGTTATTTTTTGATTCTAGTTACTTATCATTCTGGTTTAATTCCGTATTTAATTGCTTTCACATAGTAATCAACTTTGTTGGTTGATCCCCAACATACATTATAAAATCAAATTGCATGGAATGAGAGGACAAAGGAATATTTTGAGTAATCCAAAACTATTGGTGTCTTTATGAGGCTTGAATTCCATAATCCATAAAAACTTATTCCCATTTTATGAAACTTATTCCTAAAAATAGGAGTTGATGAGGTAAAAATAAAATTAGGTATGGGGATGATAAGTGGTGAAGATGATGACAAAGGTGGATGTCATGAAGGTGGGTGATAGGTTAGGTAATGAAGCAAAAATAGGTGCATAATGTATGAAAAAGGGTATGATAGCCAAGATAATGCATAAAATAGGTTTCCATAGTTGGTAAAAATAAAGGTTGGTGCTAAAAAAAGTGACAAGTAGACTGCATGATTACATTTTAGGTGTGGTAGTTGGGAACACTCATGAATACAAGTCTCCTAGGTAAGGTATGTGTTTTCATGGGTATTCAAGGTAGGAAGTTCTCCTAAAGAAAACATAAATTGGTTAGGTAAAGTCATGGGTATCTAAGGTAGGAAGTAATCCTAAGAAGATACTAAGGTGTTTTGGTATGCACAAGGTAGCACAATATCAAAAACATTCAACATGATAATTAGTGTTAGTGCGGTCAAAAGGACTAGGTAAAAGTCTTTACAAAATGTGTACTAAGATGGGCTGAAATGGACCAATGGTGAGGTGAAGAGGTGATTATTGAGGTGTTTGGATAAGGTAATCTCTAGGGTTGGGTACTTGTTGAGGTTTACCAAAACTTTGTTTGAAGAAAAAAGGGAGAAAAAGTCCACAACCTGACCATCGGTGTTTAGGGGGCTTAAAAGCAACTGTTGATGGTCACCTTGACCATCGATGGTCATGGTGTAAACCCTAAAATGTCAAAGTAAAAGGTTAGTTTTGACCTAGGTAGATGGTTTTCTAGGTTTTTAATGAATTTTATAGGTGAAAATGAAATCAAGAGGGTAGGTAGGTTGGGGGTAGGGAAGAGAGAAAAGTTTAGGTTAGTTGGTTGTAAGATTAGGGTGATTTTGCTAAAGTTTTTGAGTAGGTAGGATTTGGGCACTTTCTTCCAGTGGTCAAACATAGTGACCATTAGTGGTTAGCTCGACCATCAATGATTGACAAACATGGGAAAAATAGTCCCCTGATTGTTAGTGGACATTGTGATGATCGATAGTCAATCTAAATAATAAAAGGTTTATAGTTAAGTTTATTGATTGTTGATAATTTTAAATACATATATGTTATAAATTTTGTACAATGGGGTGTCAAAAGTGTGATGGATGAGGTCAAGTAATGGTAAACTTGGTCATGGTGTAATTTGGTCCTATAGGTAAAATTTTAGTGTTTATGGGTAGTAGTCTTAGTGGTAAGTTTGATAGATGAGGTAGAAGAGGTTGTATTCGCGAGCTAAATGTTAGGAGGGGGATGGTAAAATAGTCAATTGATAAGGGTGAAGGGTATTAGGTAATTATTAAGGCTTAAAGTAAAAAATATATATTAGAGGAATTTTTTTTAGGTAAAATAGTGTAGAAATCCAATTCCTAACACCATTTGAGTGGAAATTGCCAATCTTACTCAAATTGCACTCAAATGCACATTTTAGGTCAAAATCCATAAAATGACATAAATAGTTCAAACTTGTCACTTATAAGTGCCACTTATGTCAAATTATCCCTAAATAGGGAAATGCATTTTATGGGCCATTTAACTTTGATCAAATCATTTCGAGTCAAAATGATAATTTCACAATTTAGTGCTCTGGATCACTCTTTTCTTCTAATTTATTGGTACACATCACATAACTTTGTTATTTGGTGTTGATAACATCCTAAATGGGAATACAACTGCAATTCATCTAACTTCACCTTCTAGTTCCTCTCTAGTCAGATTGTGATCTAGTAATATGACTTTCTAACCATTTTGAATAATTGTACACCAATTTCCAAAGAATTGCACTAAACTTACTTAAGCTAATTAATCTAAGTTAAGAGATTAAGTAAGAATTCCATAGATATTTTTGAATATATCATTATTGAAAATTTAATATTAATATCTGCATCACCTAGTGACATCATCTATGGGGTGGCATCCACCAAGCCATAAGTACATAAAATATCAGGATTATGGATCACCCATGCCTAGTTAATGCCTCCCATGCCTCTTTAATTCTTATTTATCTTGAAGATATTTATGAGTTTAATTCCAAATATTAGGATTATCCATGGCCACACATCTCAATTTTTAGATGGATGGTCATGGTTGATCCTAACCAATCTCTAAAATCTATAAATAGAGAGGCCATAGACATGAATTTTAAGCTTGATTTATGCAAAGTTATTAAGCAAAATTGTCTCCACAATCCTTTGTAATAGACCATTAAAATTAGTTGCAAGCTTCATTGATAGGATAGTTTAGTGATTTATAATCATGATCCTAGGTTTTATGGAGTGTTCTTGAGACATTCGAGGATTTTTCCACCTTTGTTGACAAAGACAAGGATGCTTGATCAAGGGAGAACATGATTTTGAGCCACATGGGTATGGTGAATCCACTTGGGAAGGTAATATGATGTTTTCTTTCTTTCATTTTTTTTTTAATCCTTTTTAATTCCCATAGGAATGGATAGGCTTAATTAGTTAGTTCTTTATGCAATTTTCTTATGATTTATGGACTAATGTTTGCCTAACTTACTTTGTAATCCTCTCTATATCTTGGCATGCCCGGTGGAACAAGACGTATCCCAAACATGGATAATATCATTATGGAACTTTAAAATCTTCATTTGGATCATTAAAATTCTTTTAATTTGATTTTGTAACTTTGTTTTGCCATTTTTCTTTGTCACAAATTTATACAGTAACCGATGTCGGTTAGTAAAACCGTCATTGGTTTGCATAACCATCATCAATCACTATTGGTATAACTGATGTTAGTTAGATAACCATCATCAGTTAGTAAGTGTAACTAACATTAGTTATATAACTGATGTTGGTCACTATGTTTTTCTTAAAAACACAAAATTGAGAGCTAAATATGCCATTTTAAAATACTTAATTTGGGGTCATACAGACTCCATTTTGGATGATTTTTTTTTAAAACCACATGTTTTCTTCTAAATTTTCAAAATTTGACATTAATTTATCGTCACATTTCATTTAAAACGTTTCTAATCTAATATATTTGCTTTTGGGGTGATGCCTTAAGGGTAGATAGGTAACCAACAGACTTGGAACTTTTTGAAACATGCTATCAAGACATATTTGGCATGTATTTAAAATGAATTAGGAACATTATTTTGGTGCTTAAAGTAATATTTAAGGTGCTTAAATAAGTGTTTTTAGCATTAGTTTTCAAAGTTACAACTAAGACCAAGGGGTCAAATGAACACCACCTCATTTTTAAAATTTGGGCTTAAAAATGAACTCACCTTTTCAAGCTTTTTATATTCACTTAGTTGTTTAAATTAGATTTTTGTTTGAAAAAAAGAGGGGTATTACATGTATGATCTTCCTTGTGTCCCCTTTAGGGAACCCTTGGAATTAAAATCGCCATTCCTATTGTAAATAGCCTACTCCAAGGCTTAGAAATAATGTCATCTAAAGCACCCCCCAAAAACTTGTTAAAGTTTGGGTGATCTTGAAAATGACTGTAAAGTCTTTCTATTTTATGCTTTCTTTATTTTTATGCAAACTTGGCTTGCAAGGGGGGTGTCATTATCTCCCATGAGTTCTTTAGGGAAGCTTTGACCTAGTGTTTCATCTCCCAGCATTGACTTCACTTATTCCTTCTAAGTTACACATGGGATGTATATACATTTGGACATTACACTACACTAAGTGAACAACAGGATGTAGTGGTTGTAAAAAGGACTAGACCTTTTTACAACTAGCCAATACCATGGTCACCTAATTTTGGTTCTTCTCTTTTGCATCATTTGATGTGAGAGTCATTATGTAATTGATTCCCCTAGAATGATCAAAAACCAATTAGTTTTAGTCAACCCCATTTTGCCATACCCTTGCTAGGATTTGGACGATTATACTTAGTGTATTTTGGTCATTATTTAATTGTTATGTTTTGAGGCTAATACATATTTGTTTGTTCAGAATCCATGTCAAAATCATTTATTTGAGTTCAGAAGGGTAGTTTTATGCTACCCAAATCATGTCAAATATTTTTTGCCTTTTAGTCTTTGAAACATAACAATTGACCACATCATTCAAGCATGCTTACGCCATTAGGCTACTCAATTTGTTTCAAAAACTTGTTTATCATTGTATAAAAAACCATTTGTTTCAAACCATGTCATGTATACCATTTGGAACTTATTTATGTGTCATTGTTCTATCCGCTCTTGTCTAGCTTGTTTGGTCTAATCCTAGTCTTTAACATTGCATTTTCAATTAACCTTGTCAAGTTTGGATTCAAACATTGATTGATTTTTTGTTAGGCCTTAATTCATGGGGTTGATACACATATCTTTTTCTTTTGGGTTGCATAGCTTCAGTTAAATGATTACCCGATTTTGAACACTATTGATTGTTTATTTGTTTAAGTGCCTATCCTCATCATTTTTTATGACTTTGTTTGGGAAAAGACAACCTTTCTTCAAAAACCTGTGATGTTAGACATTTTATGTTAGGTTGTTCTATGCCAAATCTTAGAAAAAAATATTTTTGAGATGAATCTTTACTCTGTCAACTAAGGTTGAACCTTTTATCTTTTAAAATCACTTTTTAGAATTTACAAAACTTTAAGTCTTTCTATTTTTAGATATTTCTTCATTAAATGTAGATATGTCTAGCTACACTTATGGTGCAGTCATGTATAATCCAAATTATAATAGAATGGCCACAAAAAATGACTTTTATGACTTTAGTCAAGACCCCTATGGTGACAATATGGTTTGTGAGATAGATTTCTATCCACCTCATAAAAATCAATCATGGGAACACAGTCAAGATCTAACTTATAATCCAACTCATGATTGGAATGATTGGGTTTATCAAGAAAACTTGGATGCTTTGTCTTGTGTAAGTAATCAAATTCCATAACATACCAAGATCACCATTTTAGGACCTCCTCCTTTGGTTTGCATGAGCAACCAGACTAAGAAGAATCCAATCATCACCATTTTGGGATCTCTTCCTTTGGTTTTCACTAGCAACCAAACTAAAAAGTGTCCAGTTGTTACCATTTTATGACCTCCTCCTTTGGTTTGCACAAGCAACCAAACTAAGAAGCATTTAGTTGTTACCATTCTTGGCCCATCACCAATTTCTGATGAACCTATTACTGAAGAACCTCCATTTGATGAACCTATTACTGAAGAACCTCCATTTGATGAACCAAATTTTCTTACCCCTTTTTCAATAGTCTAATCTTTGAAGAGTCCATTATTACACCACAAACCATTGTTCCAACTAAACCAAATGTTTCCTAATTTATAAATTTGGTGCCAATATTTGAGCCTAAACAATAACCATTACCTCTTCAAAAGTCATCTTATGAAGATCAAAATGTGTTCAAAATTGATATTTTGTAACCAATGGTGAACCAAAACCAACATGTTATTGTTGAAACATCCATTTGTGACAAGATAAACGATGATAAGTTACCTATTCATATGTTACCTATTTTTAAAGATCCTCATCTCCTTGACAAGCTAGCCTTGGTAGAGTTGTCTATTGATCTTTTTCCACTCATTGAGGAGTCTCACTTTGACATACATGATTTTGTTAAGAAATCCCTTGAGTGGTTCCCTCTTTTTTAAGGGCTTCACTTAGATGAGTCTGTCTATGTTGAAACCTTCCAGGATGAATCAGTTGTTATTGAGCCCATTATGCCATCACATGCCATTACTTGTCAAAAATTTAGCATTCAATAGAACATTATCAAAACAACCATATCAAATGAAGAATCAATATTAGAGTCAGGTTCCATTTTTAAACCAACATTAGATTTAACATCATAAATAGAATCAACATCAGTTATGATGTTAGATTCAGAGTCCCTTACTTTAGAATCAGAGTTAGAAATAGATTATAGTATTGGGTATTACAACATTGGTTACAATTGCCTTGCAGATCAATTTGAATATATTTGTGATCTTTATATGGTTTTTGAGGATGATTGCTTCAACATCGACACAATTTCTCCTAGTATATTATATGAGGATTGTGATACCTTTCACCATCCCATTATTACCACCAACCATAGGCATTATATTGACATTCCACCTTCCATAAGTGTCAATCAGGACTGATAAAATCACACTTTATTGAACTACATCCATGGTGACATATCATTTGTAGAATATCAAGGGGACCAAGACCACATTCATTTAAAAGAAGAGAAATCTCCTAGTGAAACCTTTTTAGAGGTGCTAGGGGATAAGTAAAGATCAAACTCAACATCTTTTAGTGACACCTTTTTAAACATTTTAGAAGACAATCAAAGTCAAATGTTAACATCTCTTTATGAAACCTTCTCAGAGGTGTTATGGGATGATTAGAACAAATTCATTGGTGAAAACCTCATCGAGGTACCAATAGTTAAGAAAAAAAGCTATTCATTATTTAATGAAGATAATATCAAAGACCAAATCAAAATAGCTTCTAATCTACAACAGAATCAGATGGTAGCTACTCTCAAGATCAAGAAATAGAACAATCTAATGGTCCTATAGAGAGCATCTTCAGAGGTCTTCAGCCTTGCCACAACTAAAATTATGTTTAATCTGGCATCAAAAACATTACATGTGATTGAAAGTATTGATATTCATTTGTTTCCTATTAATTATACATTCCATTATCACCCACCTATTTATTACCCACTTGTCTCATTTATCCTACCATTATTTACCATCACTAGCAGCACTTTCCTTTATCAAGGTTATAAGGATATCTTGTCTTGACATTTGAAGGAAGCAAAATAAATGATCTATGAAGATCATGAACACATTATTGACATCCAAATCAGAAATAAGTTCTTAATAGATTAGTTATTTTGAAAGGGTGTTGGATAGCAACTTATATAACTGGTCATATTTATTGTCTCACATATTGATTAGGATGTGCATCTCCCTAACAGCAAGAGCAACAAAACCATTTTTCATCTACCATTCACCCATTTTCAATTACCATGCCTCCTCTCTTGGGGATAACCCTACAGACCCTTTTTAGGAATTATTATACCATTTAAATCCATGAACTATACTATTTGAACTACATTGACTTGAGGTCCTTTAAGACGATGTAGGCAGTGCTCAATTTTTATTGAGGTCAACACGATCACCCCCGTTTCCATGCTCTCATCATTTTGTGAGAAATTTTTAAGTTTAAATGCTCTCATCATTCTGTGATCAACCTAAGCCAACACTCTCACCATTTTGTGAGCAATCTGATCTAGTCATTGCTTGGGGGTAACTTTGTTGCCATTATATCTAATTTTATTTTGATTATTTCATTATACCATTTATTTACTATTGACCAAGGCTTGCTTTTAGTCATCCTATTTATCGCATTTTGATCTTGGTTCCTTTGGTTCATCTTGCACCTTTTATGGGGGGACTCTGATCTAGTTTTAATAATTTTTTAATTCAGTTTTGAAGGATAGTCTATGAACATAGTGTGACATTTGATATGGAAAGTTATCTTTCATCTATAATATTATTTGGTATCACTAATTATAACTCCCTATGGGAAAATTACTATTATTTTGGTACCCCTAATTATAACCACCTTTGGGAAAATTAGTATTATGACATTATTTCCTAATTATAACCACCTATGGGAAAATTAGGTACAATGCCTTTTTATCATGCATTGTCACATCATCTGATCATTACTATTATCATTTGTCTTGTGGTTCACCTTTGTTTGTGAACTTGTTATGACCTAGTCATTTTTTCATCACTTTTTGTGTGGACAAAATTACTGTGATTTGGGATTATTTTGGGGTTATATAGGCCATGCTCAATTCATGTCAAGGTCAACTCAGTCCCTCTTATCATATGATATCATCATATTGCAAGCATTTTAAGTTGGTACACTCTCACCATTTCATGAGCTGGACTGTTTTATTTTTCCAAGTACATCTTGATGATCCACATGGATCTTGATTATTTATATCTTAGTCTCATGTCATTAAGATGTTCTTGCCTTTTGTTTTTAAACATTTTTGTTTCTACTTAAGTCTTGATAGATCATTTCTTGATTTCAAGACAAGTTCATTTATGTTTATCTTTTTCTTTGTCTTTGCTTTTATTTGTTGTTGTTTAAATTTAAATCATTGTAGCTCTAGTTTTGGTCATTATTTTATCATTATCCTTAGTTATAGGTATTCAAATTTGAACTGGCTCAGGGCAATTGGAATCTTATGTCATTCTAAGTTATTCATACTTATGATGCCTAATTTATTTTTTTATAGCTAACACTTTGTGCTCAGGTCTCAAAGTCTTAACATCAACATCAACTCTGATGAATGATTCTCAAGAACACTTTGTAAACCCTAGGCTCATGATATGGAATTAGGCTTCTAGGTAACATGCATTTTAGGCTTATTTGTCTATGATTAGATGTGCATCTATTTGTATACATTATAAGTCTAATCAAATTCTTGGTCTATTTTCATCATTTCTCATTCCATTCTCTCCCAAAATTGGGTGAACTACAATGGCCTGAAGTTCATGTTGGAACATGAGCCCATGGAACAATGTAGGCATTGCTTAATTTATATTGAGGTTAGGTAGTCTATTTCCATTCTTATTTTTATCTCTCTCATCACTTTTAACATTCTAATATGCTTGGTTTTATATGGATTTCTAAGTCATTACCCCATCACATGTTCATTTGCACCTACTCACTTTAACCTATCTTTTTAGTTATAACCCTGAGTTATTTTACTTGCTAATTGCCCATGTTAGGGAACAACATCTGAACCATGTCTGAATCAAATTAGCTCTATAGGGGAAAATAATTATTTATTCTTTATCAATGATCAAGATTCACCCTACTAGGGAAAAACTATTTTATTATGATCACATTTGCTCTATTGGGGCACTTCTTATTATATTCTCTATGGAGACCATATTCTAGTGGTGCTTCCCTTCCTTAAGAAAAATGTTCTCTCTTTTCCTATAATTCCAAGCTATCAACATTAAATCCCATGATGGAAATATTTTAGTATGCAACTTGTCTCAAGATTGATCAATGCCATAAGCATGTAACTTGTACTCTCAAATTGGGTATGTTTAAAGTGTGTCCTGTACTTTTATGGATTGTATCATTCCCATTCCCCCTATCTTTAGGGCCTATTATAATCCTAATTATATTTTAATAATTGATGGTAATCATGTGTGTGCAAGCATTAGCTTGTATGGATGTGATCTATTCCATGGGTTAATCTCTCACTTTCTCACTCTTTTTGAGAGTTCATCTTTTTCTTCCATCCTAGTATGTCCTCTCGAGTGGGTATCATGGGTCTATTCCAATTTCTTCTTGACAAATATTTTCTTTGAAAAGATGTTGCTTCACCTAAATGTCTCGCTACACCTTCTCAAATAGGGGCAAAATGTAGACATCCAATTCCTAGCAACATTTATGTTGAAATTATCAATCTTACTAAAATTGCACTCAAATGGACATTTTAGGTCAAAATCCATAAAATATCCTAAATGGTTCGAACTTGTCACTTACAAGTGCTAGTTTAGGTTAAAGTATCCCTAAATAGGGAAATGCATTTTATGGGCCATCTAACTTTGATCAAATCATTTTGAGTTAAAATGACAATTTTGCCATTTAGTGATCTAGATCACTCTTTTCTTCTAATTCATTGGTACACATCATATACCTTTGTTATTTTGTGTTGGCAGCATCCTAAATGAGAATATAGATCCAACACATCTAACTTCACTTTCAAATTACTCTCTATTCAAATTATGATCCAATAATATGAATTTTTAACCATTTTTATTAATTGTACACCAATTTTTAAAGAATTGGAATAAACTTGAATAAACCTACTTAAGCTAATTAATCCAATTTAAGATCTTAAGTAAGAATTAAATAGATCTTATTGAATATCTCATTATTGGAAATTGATTTTGAATATTTGCATCACCTAGTGACATTATTTATGGGGTGGCATCCATCAAGCCATAAGTGCATAAAATATCAGGTTATGGATCACCCATGCCTAGTTAATACCTCCCATGCCTTTTTAATACTTATTTATCTTGAGGATATTTATGAGTTTATTTCCAAATATTAGGATTATCCATGGCCACACATCTCAATCTTAAGATGGATGATCATGGTTGATCTTGACCAATCTCAAAAATCTATAAATAGAGAGGCCATAGACATGAATTTTAAGCTTAATTTATGAAAAGTTATTATGAAGAATTGTCTCCATAATCCTTTGTAATATACCATTAAAATTAGTTACAAGCTTCATTGATAGGATAGTTTAGTGATTTGGAATCATGAGCCTAGGTTTTATGGAGTGTTCTTGAGACATTGGAGGAGTTTACCATTTTTGTTGACAAAGACAAGGATGCTAATATTGATTTTGAGCCACATGGGTATTGTGAATCCATTTACGAAGGTAATATGATGTTTTATTTCTTTCATTTGTTCCTTTCTATCGTTTTTAATTCCCATAGGGATAGATAGGCTTAGTTAGTTAGTCTTTTATGCATTTTTTTCATGATTTATGGACTAATGTTTGACTAAATTGCTTTGTAATCCTCTCTAAAAATATTATAAGTGAATAAGTGTGTTTTATATTGAAAATTATAAGCATGGGAGAAAATTTAGATATGGTATCAGGTACCATGCATTTTTGTAGAGATTCACTAGGGGATGAACCCAACAGATTGGGCATAGATGGAGGAGGTCAAGATCAAAGTGATGTGACATTATAAACACATACCACATGATGAAATGATGATCATGGAACTAAATGAATGATGGGATCCAACCATGAACACCTTCCTCTTTCAAACTGGTGAGATTATGATCTTGCTAGAGGATGTGCATAAGATCACTCAGTTACCCTTGTGGGGTGATCTAATTTACCACATTGAGTAAGAAGAGAGATATTGTTTATTGGAGTTATTATATGGTGATGATCATGATATTATAAAATAAATAGACCATGATTATATAGAAATAAAATATGTTCAAATATTAATATTGGTCTTACAGTCTAATCTCATAATCTTGTACCTCATTGTCTCATCTGAACTAGACAAGTCAACTTATGAGAAATATTTTCATCATATCCACTAACCTCCAAAACTTATATCCAAAATGAATATGTCTTAAAATTATTTAATAATGTATTCATGTACCTGTATTCATCTCTATTCCATGATAACACATCCCTAATCAAATTTTCACTTCTACCTGGTTTTCTCACTATTTGCACTATTAGGCTTATTAGTGACAGGTCAACTTGGATGAGTGATTTAACATAATTGAGAGATATAAATTATATATAAAACACCATGGACATAAAATAAAAGTCTCAAACCTTTTCCTCTATCCATTTAAAAACTTTGACTTGGTTAACTCTGACTGTTACAATAATTCTCTGAGAAATAAGGCCTTTCTTATAAGTTCCAATCACTCACCTGACAAACCAATCATCCATGGAGATGACTAGTAGAGTTGAATAAAACCTAAAATTAATTAAATATCCATACCAATACATTATTATCACTTTAAAATAACTTATTTCATATTGGGTCACTATTAGGGCTCTTTGAGGGTTTAAACCATCGTCCAATCTTAACGCTCATTCATAAAGCATAACCCCTTAATCCAAAAACTAATGCCTATAATTTTTAAATAGTAACCTTATCCATATACCATGAATATATTATATTATAATTCATATGTTACACATGCCAATGAACACTTGAAATTCCTTCTCGGGTTGAGAACCCTTCATTATGTGCACTCGAGAGACCTCAAAACCATGTTTCAATCCTTTTATTATAGAACATGAGCTCAAAATTTGTGAGAATTATTGAAAAAATATACCATACCTCTAAAAATACTCACCTATCTATACTTTCCTTAGAAATATAACCTCATTATACCCCATTAGCCATACTCTCTTTGTTTGCTTACTTAAACCTTATCCTATTAATCACATTAGGCCTTAAAACTAACCTTTATGCCTCTTTAAACGTGATATAAAAATCATTATAAAACTAAATAAAACTATATAATGATTAAAAAACTAATTTAAATCCTTAATAGGTCTTCACAACACCTCATGACACCTCATTATGTCAGGCAGGGTCTAGAACTAGTCTAGTTACAGACTTAGACCTAAGGTCTTAACCCTACAAGCTTACCTTAAAACTCTCATGAGTTATATAATGCATTATATGCATTATATAAAAATATTATACAGCATATTATGTCTCTATGAATCTATCTCACTAGACCACCATGCTCAAACCTTGTCACTAGGACTTTACAAGCTATGACTATTGCCATGACTAGGCTTCTTAAGTACTTGAAGCTTGAAAACTGATCTTGAAACATTATTTGATGATTATAAACATTGATTACAATCCTTAAATTATCTTAAAATAATTCAATATCTATTCACATACCTCTTCATTCTCATCATGCACATTCTCATGATATGATTATGTTTGTTATGACTAATTTTCTCAAGACACCTTATACTCAAGAACTAGTAATCAAACATGATTTAATGATCACTTGACATAAAAAATGAAATAAAACATAGAAAAATCATTATATTTCCTTAAAATTATCTCTTATCATATGGATTCCTTTTCACATCAACAACATAAGCTCATGTCTCACATGCCATTCACCATGCATCTTTACTAGATGCACCTTGACATCAATGACATCAACCTTGACATCAATGAAAACACTTATCAATGTATATATGAATTATGATATTCTCCAAATTTTATAAGATATATTGGGTAAATTATACTACCAATATCATGTGGACCAAAGGTATTAGAACTTGACATATGGGTAATAGATCAACAACCAAATTTGACTTTATATCTTGGCCAACATTTATTGATTGATATGCGAGAAACTATCAATACCATATGTCAATAAATTAATTTACATTATGATAATGTAGAGTAAATTTTTACTCTACGTTTCATTTAAATTTTCAATCAAGCACTGTAGTTTTGGTTCTTGCGCACCTTGTGCAAAGTAGCAGAATCTTGAAGTAGAGGGCTGATTCATTTTGCCTAAGTATCAAAGCACAGTAAAAGCTGCCAAGTGTCACCCTCTGAGTGTGTATCCTTTTCCCCTTTTATTTCCTTTCATTTCATTCTTGGCCTAAGTTTTTAATTTAAGTAGAGGTTGCCAAGTGTCGATCTATGGGAGATGAAGTTGGACAGTTGGCGTCCTCTGAACACCTTTTTGTAACTTTTGGGAGAACCATGGAATGTGCCACATATCTAGTAGCAATTAAGCGGAACGAACCATGTGCCAACATCTACATCTCATAAGGGCACCTTCATTTTCTCTCTTTTTTTTTGGCAAAGACTTTCAATGGACCAAGCATCATAGAAAGTGGAAAGTGCCAGGTGGAAATTGTGAAGACCCTGAACTACCCTTTTTGAAGAAGTAGTGGAAGTCACCACGTGTCGACTACCAAGAGACTTTGTTTCAACACCTGGGTCTAATTTTCTCCTTCAATGCATAAAGGTTTCATTTCATACTGAAGCGTAGCAGAGGCTGCCAAGTGTCTCTCTCTGAGTCCCTCTCTACTCCATCCCCAGCAAAAGTGGAAGGCGCCACGCACCCCTAG
This sequence comes from Torreya grandis, assembly GCA_037957365.1. Lineage (NCBI taxonomy): Eukaryota > Viridiplantae > Streptophyta > Pinopsida > Cupressales > Taxaceae > Torreya > Torreya grandis. The sequence continues at coordinate 448,855 of JARHVA010007589.1, read as the reverse complement.
ATGAAGAAGCAAAAGATGCCACGTATCTTCCCAAAAGTAGCAGAGGCTGCCATATGCCAATTTTTGAGAGACCATATTTGAGTTTCATTACTGAATAAAGGTTTTGGTGGGCCCTGGATGTTACTTTAAAGTCCATGGAAGTTGCCAAGTGTCACCATCCGTAAGAGTCTGATATGAGTCATGAATAAAACTACAGCACAACCAAAGAAAAGGAGAGAGCCACATGTCTTTGGTGAATCCGGTGGAAAGTGCCAAGTGTTATTTTTTGAGGCCTAGAGGATTTTTAGAAAATTAACTAAGTGTCCTCTCCCATTTCAAGCATAAAAAAGTGTTCTGTGTATTTGTTGTCGTAAAGTGAAATGGAGGGAAAATTGGCTGGAGTTAATTCGAGTAGATGGAATAGTTTATCTGGTAGATTTTTGGAGCCCCCCACAGCATTGAAGGCAAAATTTATTTGTCCCCTATGAGTGAAGGATGGAGAGGATTGCGTGCGAAAGGGGATGATGAAAGGAGTGATCTGAGGCTATAAAAGAGGAAGAGATATAAAATCTAGGGGGGGAATTTTATAGTTTTAGACTTTTCAGAGTTTTGACCAATAATATCATTTTCTTTTGTTCCATTTTCTTGAGTTGAAAGGTTTATATGATTGTGTGTGTTTCTGCATCTTTTGTATGACTAGAATATTCAATAATAAAATTAAACACTATGACCTTATTGATGTTATTTGTGTCAATTACAAAGTAGTTTATGTTGTAGATTTTATAGTGTTGTGATTGGAAATGTTATTTGCTTTTGTCTCATTCTCTAGAGTCCAAAGTTCTACATAACTATGCATGACTTCTGTGCCTCTTATGTGATTGGAGGATTCTATTAAGAAGATAGAACATTATGCCTTTGTTGACAATTCCTATATCTCAGCAAAAGACTCCCCTATTGTGAGCCTCTATTTCTGTTATTCCAATCTTTTACATTGATCATGCACTTGTCTGCTCTTAAATGTAATAGAATCATATAATAGCCTCACTATGCTCAGGTTAGGATTAGGATTACACTTAGGCACATCACCATAGTTAGGTTTTAATTCCTGCATTTTGCATTCTATTTAGTCTCCTATCCCTTTTCCCCAACACCCTATAAAATAAAAGAGACCAGCTTCTTTAAAACCTGGAGGTTGTTTCAAGCCACATTGTCCCATAGCTTGAAACTTCCCATTGTTGATTGGTTAAGATCTAGCTCAATTTTATGCCATCAATAGTTTTTGGCATGCCCAATGGGATAGTCTTGAAGTTTCTAACAAGATTGCATGAACCAGAGAGCTACAAGGAGTCAGAGCTGTGGACTAGTCACTAGATCACAATCTACTATAAATCTAGGTATTCTTTTGCCACCTCTAGTAGTTAGTCCAAGAAGAAGAGCTAACCAGTTTCTACTAGTACCAAACATGGGAGCCAACATCCCTCCAAGAAATTGTGTGAGTTGGAACACTGGTAGCCCCTTAATCCTCCCAACACCACCAGTTATTTGGGACCCTATTCCAGGAAATGCTCTACCCAAATTTAGTGGGCAAGACTCAAAAACACCCATGGAACATCTTCAAGATGTATCAGATGTTTGTGTCATACATGGTGTCATAGAGAAAAATGTGGCCCTAAGGTTGTTAGTAGCCTCATTCAAAGGGAAGGCTTTAGAATGGTATCGATCCTTGATCCCAAATACCATTTGTACATGAGACTAGCTTGGAGATCTATTTTTTGAAATATTTGTAGAAAAGGGTGATAAGTCCTCTTTATTACAGCAGTTGATCACCATTCAAAGGGGACCACAGGAGGACATGACTAATTTCAACACCAAATTCTAGAAAACTTGGGACAAGATCCCTATTGCAGCCAAGCCACCACCCGGTATGTCCATAGTATTCTAACTCAAAACTTTAAATTTAGATATATCTATTATGATTCAGTCACTGGGAGGACACACTTTGCCAGCAGCTTATACCCTCGCAGTCAGAGCTGAGAATCATTTGATTGATGCTGGAAAGCTACCTCTAAGGCCTCCCATGCCTATGTTCCCAGAAATTACCTTGCCCTTACCCCAAGAGGTTCCTAAGGCTGTAAGCCTACCTACATCTATGTATGCTTACCCTCCATCATCTACAAAATAACTAGTCCCTGCTCTATCATTCGATATGGATGATATCAAGAGTACGTTAAGAACATTCTCCAATGAGCTAATTAATATGAAGAGGTAGCAGAATACTTTCCACAAACCTCCTTATCAAGGCTATCAAGGAAATAGGTTTGCATCTCAGACCAACCAGTATCAAGGCCCTCCCAGGCAAACCAACCATCAACCAACAAATCAATTAGTTGCAGTTCCCACACCCTCACAGACCATTCCTCCCAACTCAAATAGGGAAATGGTTCCAGGCCAAAACAATTATGTGGATGATACTAACGCTTGGTGTTTCCCTTGCAATGATGCTCACACACCTAGAGATTGTCCTAGGGGTAATCTATAGCAAAGGGTAGCTGAGCAGGAAAAGAATGGATGGCCAGTGTGCCAGTACCAGTAGTAGTCAAGCATACCAATCTCTTGACATGCAGAATTCAGTTCTAGTGGCTCAAATGCAAGGAATGTCCTTTCAATAGGAGGAAGAAATAGCCCTAGAGCATGCTTTGTTCTCATGGTTTGAAGATGAAGAAGTAGTTTTCTTGAATGAAGCATCTACATCCCAAAGGCCAGTAGTGCAATCTGACTACTATACCAGATTAAAGAGGAGAATGGTGGAGCAACCTAAGGTTGTAAGTGGTCAAGACAAGAATAATCCTCCATATCAAGGGCAAAGGAATGATATTGTTAGACAAGAGGTACCCCAGCCAGTACAAGATCAAGGGATCCCTATCCAAATTCAAGAAAAGACAAGGTATCCTTATTTCCAAAAAACTCAATCTTTGGTACCGATCAATGTAGTCGACCAATTAGAGAGAACTCCAACGTAAGTCTCTATATGGGATATCTTGGCTATTCCTGAGTAAAAGACATTACTGCAAGAAGCTCTACAAGGGCTAATAGTGCTTGAAGGTGTTGTTACCAAGGGAGGACCTGCTGGAAAGGAAAAGCTCAAAAATCTAGTTCCTCTAATGACAACAGCCTTCAAGAACAACGTAGCACAAGTAAGTAAATCCAAGCCAGAGCCTTTCCATTTGACTCTAATAGTGGGAAATAAACTTTTGCATAATGCATTGATAGATTTAGGGGCTAGTACAACTGTGATGCCTTGAAAATAAAATATGAACCCCTTGCAAAAGGAGTTATGCAGCTAGATGACAAAACAATGCAAACCATAGGGAGAATAAAACAACTCCCCTTGTAGTTATACACATGTCCAAACATAATTGTCAACCAAGATATAGTTGTCATAGATATACCTCCCATCTTTGTTTTACGTTTATCCCGAGACTTTACAGCAAAAATAGGAGGGTATATGTCTCTTGACTGGTCTCACCTCATTCTGAGAACCATGTATGGTTCAAAGATGAAAATTCTATCTGAACCACTATCCAAAGACCACATCAACAACAAACCAACAACAAGATTAGAAGTAAATCATGCCATGATGAATAAATAAGAAAGAAATTTTGTCGAAGAACTAGGAGAATGGACTGAGCATGATCAAGAAGAAGAAAATAGCCAGTTGTTGGCTATGATGCATAGCGACCCATATGGGAACTATGACTCTACTGGTTTGAGCACGTATGTCATTTTTGATGAGGATCAGGTGATCCTAAATGTTATAAGAGAAGAGGCACCTACTGCTCAAGATTCAGAGCTTTGGACTTTGAATTTTGATGGGGCCAAAAGTAAGCATGGCGCTAGAGTAGGGATTTGTCTTACTGCTCCAAATGGTGATAAAATTTTAAGGGCTATCTGATTCCAATTTGCTTGCACTAATAATGATGTAGAGTATGACTCTTTAGTACATGGGCTCTTGTTAGCCTAGAAAAAGGGAGTAAAGAACCTGAAAGTAAAAGGAGATTTAGAACTAGTAGTGAAGCAAATACGGGAAAAGGCAGTAGCCAAGAATGTGAGAATGAGGTCCTACGGGCATAGGATTTGGGATTTGATAAAATATTTTGATGCCTCCAACATTGAAATAATCCCTAGAAGTCAAAACATTGAGGCTAGTAGGATGGCTCAAATTGGCTCACAGTTTAAACCAACAATTGGCCTATTGGTTAACAATGAGTTAGTAAAAGTTATAGTGAGGCCAACCATCCCAGACAATGATGAAAATTGGCAAGTGTTTGAAAATGATGCTCAGGTAGTCTCTTTCTTATAGCAATCAGATGAGTTTATGGATCAGTTGCAAACTAGAATTGAAGAGGCATATGGTGATTAGATTATTCAATTAAGGACTAATAAGCTTCCCAAAGGATTGATCACCTTAGAAAATTTGTTTGACCCAAAGGATGTAAGCTTGGGAAAGGAAAGGTTCCAGGTAGATGAGGCAGACTATTCTGAGGTAGAGATGAGTGACGGGAAGAAGCTAAAGGTTGGGAACTCCACAACTCAAAAAGAAAAGGAAAAACTAATTGAATTGTGTCAGAGATATGATAGAGTCATAGCTTGGAGGTATGAAGATCTTTATGGATACAACAGGGATGTTATCCAGCACACAATAGAATTGACTAAGGGATCCAAGACCATTAGATAGAAATAGAGTCCAATAAATCCAAGGATTGAGCCTCTAATGGTAGATGAGTTGCAGAAGCTTTTAGATTCAAAAATAATATTTCCAATCAAGCACTCAACTTGGGTATCAAATCTAGTCCCAATTAGAAAAAAGAATGGAGACGTAAGACTATGTGTAGATTTTAGAGATCTAAATAGAGTGTCTCTAAAAGACCACTATCCCTTACCCTCCATGAAACAAATTTTTCAAACTGTGGCTAGATTAGAGAGGTTTTCTTTACTTGATGGTTTCTCTGGGTATAATTAGATTTGGCTAGTTGAGGAAGACCAGCATAAAACTACTTTCACTGCCAAATGGGGGACATTTGCCTATGTGAAGATGCCATTCAGCTTATCAAAAATAGGATCCACCTTTCAATGAGCTATGGATATAGCCTTTGGTGAACTTATAAACAAGGTCATCCTGGTCTATCTGGATGACCTCACTATTTTCTCAAAAAATGCTGATGATCATTTAGAGTCTGTCTTCAAGAAATGTCAAGATTTTGGGATATCTTTGAATCCCAAGAAGTGTATTATTGTTGTGCCTCAGGGTAAATTGTTGGGGCACATAGTATCCAAGGAAGGGGTTTCTATAGATCTTGAGAGGATCACAGTTATAATGGACCTACCTCTCCCAGACAATAAAAAGGCAGTCTAGTCCTTTTTGGGAAAGATCAATTTTGTCAGTAAATTCATATCTGATTTTGTAGGCTTGGTTAGGCCAATGACACTCTTGCTTAAAAAGGATCTGGTCTTCAAGTGGACTATAGAAGGAAGGTAAGCTTTTGAGGGGGCCAAGAAGGCTATCTCAGCAGCCCCAGTGCTCAAGAACCCATATTTTTCCATGCCCTTTGTAATGTATGTCTATGGAGGGGAGTCAAGTATTGTTGTTGTCCTGACTCAAAAGAATGACAGGCTAGAGGGGGAGCACCCAATAGCCTTTTTCTAAATAACTCTTAGAGATTATGAGACCAGGTACAATTTTTTGGAAAGATAAGCCTATGCCATGGTGAAAGCCCTCAATAAATTCAGGCATGTGATATTAGGGAACAAAATTCTGATACTTGTGGCTCACCCAAGTGTCAGGGAATACATCATGGAGGGGGAGATTACAGAGAAAAGATCCAATTGGATCACTAAGATCCTTGAATATGATGTGGAGATTAGACCCACCAAGCTAGTCAAGGGTAGGGGTATGTGCCAATATATAACCCAAGAGCTGGAAAAGATGCTACCTGAGGAAGCAGATTCGAAAGGAGAGCCAGAGACGGTGCTTATGTTACAAGAGGTTGATCCAAAATCTTGGGTCACCAACATGATTCAATTCATGAAAAATGGGATTTATTCAAGAGAACTCCCTTAAAACAAGAGAAGATATTATAGAATATAGGGAGTTCATTTTGTTTCAATTGAACAAGTCCTTTTCAAAAGAAGTTTTGATGGGAAATTGCTAAGATGCGAGGGAACAAGCTGAAGCCAAGAAGATACTACACGAAATGCATCATGGAGCATCAAGGGGCATTTTTTTGCAAAGACCACAACCATAAAGATAAGTGAGGTGAGATATTTCTGGCCTACTTTATCTGTAAATTGTTATCAGCTGGTTAGAAAATGTCAATCCTGCTAGTATTATATAGGGATGTAGAGGAATGCAGCCATGCCACTGAGTCCTATAGTTGTGGATGAACCTTTTGCTCAATGGGGTCTTGAATTCATTGGGATGATAAATCTAGTGTCCAGTAGGGTCACAAATGGATATTAACTACCATGGACTATTTCACCAGATGGACCGAGGCAGTCCCACTTAAAGAAGCAACAGAGAATGTGATCCTAGATTTTCTAGGGGATATCACTACTTGCTTTGGGGCACCTCATACCATCATTTCAGATAATGCTAAAGCATTCTTGGGGTCTAAAGTATCTGAATTTTCCTTGAGACATGGAATACATTTAAATACTTCATCTAACTATTACCCTCAAGGTAATGGTCTGGTAGAATCAACCAACAAGAACATGATAAGACTCATCAAAAGGATAGGGGCTGATCACCACAAAGAGTGGCATAAAGTGGTCAATCTAGCATTGTGGGCTGATAGAATCATGCCCAAGTAGGTGATCAAAATGTCTCCATATGAATTGGTGTATGGAAAGTCTGTCGTGATTCCCCTAAGCTTGGAAATCCCTGCTCTCCAGCTGATCAAACAAATTGAGTTAAAGAAAATGGCCCCATGCAGGTTAGACTCGCAGAACTTCTGGAAGTTTAGGAAAAGAGGGACATGGCTCATGATTCATTGATCAAGCACTAGGGAATGATTAAGAATTATTTTGATAAAAAGGCTTCAAATCCTAATTTTGACGTGGGCTCAATTGTCTTGAAATGGGATGCAAGGGCCGCTAAGCCAGGTCAGCATACCAAATTTGAAGCACTGTGGACTGGCCCATATAGAATTCGTGTGTGTAAGCAAGAGAATTCTTTTGAGCTAGAGTCAATGGAAGGGGAACCTGAAGAGATTCCTATAAATAGAATCTATTTAAAACATTTCAATTGACTTAGCTCTCTCATGTATTATAGTTAAATAGTTTGCCTTTCTTGTTTTCTCATTGTTTTCCCCGCTTTGCTTTTGAATAAGTGTTTTGAACATATGTTGCCAGCTTTTAAGCTGTAATTTTCACAATTTTGATCTAGCAAAAGGTGGAGCTTCTTTTTGAGTAGGCTTAAAAGTCCTAAGGGTTGCTAGTAACTGTAGAGTAAATTTTTACTCTACGTTGCATTTAAATTTTCAATCAAGCAATGTAGTTTTGGTTCCTGCGCACCTTGGGCAAAGCAGCAAAATTTTGAAGCAGAGGGCTAGTTCATTTTGCCTAAGTATCAAAGCACAGTGGAAGTTGCTAAGTGTCACCCTCTGAGTGTGGATCCTTTTCCCCTTTTGTTTCCTTTCATTTCATTCTTGGCCTAAGTTTTGAATTTGAGCAGAGGCTGACAAGTGTTGATCTCCAGGAGATGAAGCTGGACAGCTGGTGTCCTTCAAACACCTTTTTCTAGCTTTTGGGAGAACCACAGAATGTGCCACGTATCTAGTAGCAGTTAAGCAAAATGCACCATGTGCTAGCATATATCTCATAAGGGCACCCACATTTTTTTTGGCAAAGACTTTTAATGGACCAAGCAGCATAGAAAGTGGAAAGTACCAGGTGGCAATTAAAAAGACCCTGAACTACCCTTTTTGAAGAAGCAGTGGAAGTCACCACGTGTCGACTACTGAGAGAATTTGTTTCAATGCCTGAGTCTAGTGCTCTCCTTCAACACATAAAGGCATCATTTCATACTGAAGCATAATGGAGGTTACCAAGTGTCACTCTCCAAGTCCCTCTCTACTCCATCCCGAGCAAAAGTGGAAGGTGCCATGCACCCCTAGATGAAGAAGTGAAAGATGCCCGTATCTTCCCAGAAGTAGTAGAGGCTGCCATGTGCCAATTTTTGAGAGACCATCTTTGAGTTTCATTACTAAAGAAAGGTTGTGGTGGCCCCTGATGTTACTTCAAAGTCCATGGAAGTTTCCAAGTGTTGCCATCCATAAGAGTCTGATATGAGTCATGAATAAAACTACAACACAGCTAAAGAAAAGGAGAGAGCCACGTGTCTTCAGTGAATATGGCAGAAAGCGTAAAGTGTTATTTTCCAAGGCCTAGAGGATTTTTAGAAAATTAAATAAGTGTCCTCTCCCATTTCAAGCATAAAAAAGTGTTTCATGTATCTGTTATCGCAAAGCAAAATGGAGGGAAAATCAGCTAGAATTAATTTGAGTAGATGGAACAGTTTATCTGGTAGATTTTTGGATCCCCCCATAGCATTGAAGGTGTTGTCTATTTGTCCCCTATGAGTGAAGGATGGAGAAGATTCTGTGGGAAAGGGGATGATGAAAGGAGTGATCCAAGGCTATAAAAGAGGAAGAGATATAAAATCTAGGGGGGGAATTCTATAGTTTTAGACTTTTCAGTGTTTTGACCAATAATATCATTTGCTTTTATTCCATTTTCCTAAGTTGAAAGGTTTATATGACTGTGTGTGTTTCTGCATCTTTTGTATGACTGGAAGATTCAATAAGAAAATTGAACACTATGCCCTTGTTGATGTTATCTGTGTCAATTAAAAAGTAGTTTATGCTGTAGATTTTCTAGTGTTGTGATTGGAAATGTTATTTGCTTTTGTCTCATTTTCTAGAGTCTGAAGTTCTACATAACTGTGCGTGACTTCTACACCTCTTATGTGATTGGAGGATTCTATTAAGAAGATAGAACATTATGCCCTTGTTGACAATTTTTGTATCTCAACAAAAGACTCCCCTATTGTGAGCCTCTATTTCTATTATTCCAATCTTTTACATTGATCATGCACTTATCTACTCTTAAGTGTAATAGAATCATATAATATCCTCACTGTGCTCAGGTTAGGATTAGGATTACACTCGAGTGCATCGCCATAGTTAGGTTTTAATTCCTGCATTTTGCGTTTTGTTTAGTCTCTTATCCCTTTTCCCCAACACCCTATAAAATAGAAGAGACTAGCTTCTTTAAAACCTGGATGTTGTTTCAAGACACATTGTCCCACAGCTTGAAACTTCCCATTGTTGATTGGTTAGGATATAGCACAATTTTATGCCATCAACAGAGAAATAGATTCATATCCCACATGATTTATGTGATGAGAGGCAAATATATATAGTTTTTGATAGAGTTACTAGTAAATATATAAGAATTGGCCATATAGCATTATAAATAGTTTTAGCAAATAAGGACACCATAAACCACCTTGGCTCTTGGATTTGATTACTTGGAATAAATTGGTTTAAATATTATAAAATTACCGAAAAGATTAAAAAAATACAAAAATATTTTCAGCATTTTCATGTGTTATTATCTCCTTGGAATCTATGTTATTAGTTCCATGTTGGTAGATAGTACATCATCCATTTATAGATACACATGTGTTTCACATATCTTTTTAAGTTTTATATAGGCATACCCAAGCACATGATATATGCACTTTAAGATGTTGGGACTTCACTCAACTCATGTCAATTGGACATTGGGGCCATCTACTTCATTGATCAGGATACACCCAAGTTATATCATTCTATGATCATTTTCTATTTTTATGTTTGAGCTTATATTCTTACAGATGCCTTTATCCGTGCTTATATCTTTTGAAGTGTACTTGATATGATATGTACTTAATATTTTTTGCTAACACATATCCAAGGACTAATATGACATGTTTTTTATTGGTTTCATATAATTTATGCTTTTCTTTTATGCACTTCCTTAAGTGTCTTACTTTGCTTGTTTGAGCATTTTAACATGCTCCTTTGATTATGGCCCCAGTGGATTTATTTTCATATTTTAACATTTTACTAATTCATGTCCTTTCAATTTGATGACAATTGAACATGTCCTTTGTTTGAAGTCTCCACTGACCATTATATTTTGATTTATTTTTGAGTTTATTATGTGGATGATTGATTTATTATTGATCTTTTACTATTAATATCTAGACATTACCTTGATTCACATCATGAATCTTAGGATTTCATGTGATCACATACTATGTACCCTATTTCCATATCTACTTAGACATGTTACTACCATATACTACATGATCCATACACAAATTATAAATTATCTTGTCATTTTGAGGTAAGGTAACTACTAGTTTCTACTTCCCCTCACCTAAAAAATGGAGTTATATCAGTGGGGGCATGTCATAGTGTCATGGTTTTCACACCTTCATAGTTTTAGATTTTAGTGGGGGCATTCAAAAAAGGCTTGACTTCCACACTTATTCAGTACTCAATATTTTTAGATTATAGTGGGGGAATGTTATGGAAATATGTTCTTCACACTTACATCAGTTCTCATATTATTTAGATTTAGTGGGTACATGCCATGGTAACATGCCCTTCACACTTGAAATTTTTCAAAATTTGCCAAATTTCATAGTTATATGATTTAGATATACATTTGTGGTAGCATTTTATACATTGGTACCTTGTTACACCTAGGTTTTAAATTGAGATATATATGAGGTATATATGCCATGAAAAGAACACCCAAAATTGAAAAAATAATTTGGCTCTTAGATTTCAAACAATTCTATGGAATTTATCATATCAAGATGGACTTTTATGGACTATTATTGAGTCAATATACTAAAATATTTGGTTCACTTTTTGAAAGATTGAGGTGATTAAATTGCTCAATCTAATTTATAGGATGGAGTGATTAAATCATCCACCCTCATTGAATTTATGGTGTGATTTGACTTGGATCACTCACATTGACCATGTTATAACTATGATTGGGTTACATGGTTGAGCTGATCTCAAATATTAAGTGGAAACTCACCTTTTATCTAAGATTGGGGTCAAGTTACTCTCTCTCTCTCTCTCTCTCTCTCTCAAACACACACACACACACACATGTATATATGTGTATATATATATATATGTATATATGTATATATATATGTATATATGTATATATGTATATATATATATATGTATATATGCATATATATATATATATATTTGTATATATATACATATATATATGTATATATACATATATACATATATACATATATATATACATACATATATATATACATATATATATATACACACATACACACACACACACACACACACACACATATATACATACATACATATACATATATATATATATATATATACATACATATATATATACACACACACACACATATATATACATACATATATATATATATATATATATATATATACATACATATATATATATATACATATATATATATATATACATACATATATATATATACATATATACATATATATATATATATGTACATACATATGTATATATATATACATACATATATATATATATATACATATATATATATGTATGTATGTATGTATGTATGTATATATATATACATACATACATACATACATACATACATACATATATATGTATGTGTGTGTGTGTGTGTGTGTGTGTGTGTGTGTGAAATTAGAAGTTTCAAATTTTTCCTAATCTCAGTTTCAAAGCTTCATAATGAAGCATATTTTCAAATCAAATTTTTGAAAGGCAATATGGTTACATCCATACAGAGATATACTCCTAACGTTGCTCTCGTTACTTTCAAACTTTTCAAATTCTTTCAATTCTAGATTATATACACTAATTATATACTATAACATGATCTTGGTTACAATTCAATTACCAAAAAATCCCTAAAATTGGACTTACACAAATATAGGGTGTGTTATACACACCCAGGTACACATTTATTTTACTTTAAACTAATAGTTTTATTACTAGATTAAGGGGAGGGGGGATGTAGACACTAAATTTGAATTATATAGCACCTCAATATTATATACTTTCCAAGTGCCTGTATAAACACAATATTTTTAATATTTATCACTTACTAACACTTAAACTTTTGTAGGAACCTCTTGAGTTTCAATCTATCTGAGTGCATGCCTTAAAAGGTGTACTAGGAAAGGGTTGGGTAGACTATTGGTGCATTGAAATATTATTATGTCTACATATAACTCCTACTATTATTCCAAATTATTTAGAGTTTATATCCATTTACCTCCTATTATTCCTCCTCTAAATCCTAAAATCACAAAATATGGCTAAGTTTAAAATCCTAAAACCCTAAAATATGGCTTTCAAAATATGGCTAAGTCTGAAATCTAGTAGGACCCTCCAAAATATAGAATTTGAATTATAGCTCTTATAGATTTGAAACCACTCTCAAACATATTGAAAGTATAAATATAAAATATAAGTATAATAAATTATGTGTACATGTCAACTTATAATTAAATGTTTATTTTATATTTATATTGCCTTTTTTACCTCATTTTCCTACTATGTCGTCTTGGATGACTCTGTCATTCATCTCATCCTACTATGTCGACTAGTATGACTCCAGCATTCATACTATAATATCTAGGTAAATAAAATATTATAAAATTGACTTGGTGTTTCTTTTTATTAAATATGTTAATTCACACCTTATATAACTAGGTTAGCCCAGCTGACTTAGTTTGAGACCTAACATCTCTTTTACCTCCAAATAAGGTTGACCTAGCTGACCTCGTTGATTAAATTATTGAGATGTTTTAGGTTAAATAATTGGATATAAATACCCACTTGACTTCATTTATAAAAATAGGATCATTCAATTACACATCATCACAACTCACAAATCTACTTATACTATCATTTCAAGGTTTCATTGCTTAGGGTTTTGCCTTGGAGTAGTACAATTCATCTTTTATATGTATTAGATGCATAGGATAAGTATTTTAGCCTATATATGATCTATTATTTTGATCTTTAAAATTTAAAACAACCTCTTTCAAAGCACCATTGACTAAGGGAGAGATTGAGGCATGACAAATTCATTTCAACAAGGTAAGAATATTCATAGCCCTTCATTTTGGTATGTAGATGTTTCATAACTAATGGATTGACTTGAATCTCTCTTTGATTAGATTAATTCCATATTTTATTTAATAGAATTATCTTTTCTAGTTTATTATCTTCACCATTTGTGCCACAAGATTTTATGAGCACTAGATTAGCTTGTATGTTCATTTACTAGATTATCTTGTATGTTCATTTAGTAGATTAGCTAATTTACATTTATCACATTATAAGACCTAGTTAGGGTTATTACATGATGAAATTTAAATAGAGGATTGGAAACCTATCATTTGTGATTATGTAGTAATATATCCCTTAGTTAGGTTTAGTAGATCCATAATTGGTCATGACCTTGAGATAATAAAGTATTGCTAAGTGGATTGTTAGTTGATTGCCTTCTCTAAGATTGAATATTAATGAGTAGGATAAGTTGTATATCTATCTTATTTAGTTTACATAAACTTCTCATGGATGTACCCTTCATTTTTTAGACTTTTCCATTGATGAAAGGCTTGCAGTCACTATGTCTTGTGGTTATTTCTTATCTCTTAGTCTGACCATATGTTATTCTAATGACTATGTCTTCTATGCTACTCAAAATGATATAAACCTACATATTATCATCCTCTACAAGTTTTTGACCTATACTTATTTTTTAGCTTTCCAAATACTTGCATCCTAGATAGATGCCTATGCCAATGTTAGTGTCGTATGCCAAAATAAGTGTCTAGTGCTCTCTAAAGTTATAAAATTTGTAAATGAATCATATATTTATAGTTGGCCTAAGGGATTTAATGTGAGATATTTTAAAAAGATAATAGTATATATAAAATATCAATCCTAATTCATTTCTCACCTAGAAAATACCTAACAACTCATAAGGTACTTATCAAAAGCACTCAATTAAGAATTCAACTGAGCAAAGCTTCCCAATTATTTAGTATTTTAATATCAATCATAGGGACAACCCATATATAGGTCTGAATTATTGAAAGAGCATTCCATGATCCATATTTTTTAAGTTACAAGCTAGGTCACTCTATATACTTGTTTATCACATATTGCATCCTTATGCACACACAACCCAACATGTAGGGGAGAACTATATAAGTAAGGCACCCTCTTCAGAGTATTGGATATGTAGGTAGTGCTCATTAATAGAGGGGTCCTTGGGGAATCTTGACACCATGTGCCCACCAACCCATTATTCCAACAATAACTTTAAGGGTGAGTAATTTAGGGTTTGTTTATTTGATAAAGAGTGATAACTTATGCACAAGATTTGAACACACCAAACTAAAGGTAACATAAAAATTGAAAGGTTCTAGGTGGTCACATCTATATCCAATTAATATTATGTATTGGACACCTAATTATAGATTAAACACCAATATCGTAACTATCCATATCCAACATAAGCATTTAAGGCCACATAAGGCAATTTACAAAATCTAATGATTGATCTAAAATCCAAATCTAGTCTACTTCTACCATATTCCATATCATATTTTCATGCACATAGTAAACCAACTAAGTACTCTTGTATTTAATTAATTGTAATATTAATAAATAATATTACTTTCTATTTTTTACATATCTCAACATTTAAATCCAAAACATTTTTTAATCTAAGCATGAAAATTAATTAGCCTACTGTAAATATGTTTATCACCCTTGTGCTTATTTATTTCTATATTTGTAACCCTTTATGATATTGACCCATCTCAATTTAGGGTTAAACAAATAGATACTATCATTTATGATAACCTATACTTGTTTCATATGTTTCAATGGTTTATTCCATGCATCTATTGTGGCATATCATAGTTTATATTCATTTATTATATATTTCCATTATGGGCAAGATACACTCATATTTATATAGGCTATACATTGTTGATAACAAGGCATATACTTACTGTATGTCCTTTCATACATCTTGTTCACATTGGTCCGTATTAATTATTTTTACCTTCATAATTATATTTTGTCTATATTAGGGCATATTATTACATATAGGGACATTGGTTACACCTATTTTCCATTCCCTTTCTCATATTACATCTACTTTGACATATTGATATTATAATATTGATGAGATTTGATGATGACATCTTAAACTGATTATATATGTGTTATAAATGTGATTTAATGATTGTTAAAATTTTGTATATTGTATAATTTAAACATGGTGCACCTAATAATTTTAATTGGAGATGAGTGATATGATGGAAAATACTTTACCTCAAAGGGAGGCATATGGTTGGCTTAATCAATTTTTAATAACATGATTCAAAAAGGCTACAAGAGATTTTCAAGAGGATATCAAGAGGTGATATATTTTTACTTATCTAATTTAGAATCAAAGAGTTTTCACCACTCAAAAAGGTCAATAGGATTTGATTCATAGAGTCTTTTCCACTTAGCAGGGTTATTATGATCTACTAATTAGTTATCAAGCCCAAATGGCAACATTAGTATGACCCATGATAGTTCAAGATTTTTAAAATATGGTAGTGTGGTTCTATACTACCATGTACCTTTTCATTTTCATTATATTAGTTTATTGGTAATTTATTATTGATTTATATAGACATTAATCTAAAAGTAATCATTGTCCATTATTTTTAAGTAAATAATATTTTCACACATCAATATGGGACACAAGAGCATTGAATATCATTCATGGACTCGTAGTTGTGGTCAACACATTCATACAAAAAGTGAGAAGATTTTGGTTTCCATTTGATAGGGTAAAAGAGTTGTAATATGATATATAGTAATTTCTCTACTTTTGTAATAAAATTACTTCAAGAATTAAGTATAATAGCATAATTATATCCAAATATGACTGAAATATATCCAAATATATGATAATAGATAAGGCACTTCAAGGGGGCAACCTCCACAAGCTTCAATAAGAGCAAAATTCACAATATGATGATAAATAATTACCCACTACCTCCTATATATAGTCTATCTAGGCCATGGTTACTCCATAAGCTGACCTACTAATCAAAAGAAAGCATAGATAAATGTAATATAACATCAAAGAGGGATAATTAAGCCACAAGTCAGTTAATATTATCCTCATATATGTGATAGGTTAGGGGCGTCGCATGCCCTTCCCCTTTAAACCAATGTTGTCCTCAATGTTGAACAACTCTAGATGTTGTTGCAGAAAATATTCACCTTCCCAAGTTGCATCTTCACTACTCTAGTTTTTCCACTTGATCAAATATTCCCTAATCTCTCTAGTTCTCACCCTCTTAGTACATGTTTGGAGGATCTTCTTTGGTTCCAAAATGACACATCCTTCTTCATCTAGTTCTGGGACCTATGTCTGGACAGAAACTTTCTGTCCAATGACCTTATTCATATAGGAAACATGAAATACTGGGTGTATGTGAGATGAATGAGGTAACTCGAGCTTGTAAGCCACACTTCCAATTTTTTGTAGAACCTGATAAGGGCCATAATACTTAGGAACAAGTTTGTTATCCTTTTTCAGTTGCTTCAAGGACATCTACTTGTAAGGTTGGAAATGAACAAATACCTAGTCACCCACCTCAAAATTTTGCTCACTACAGTGTTGATTTTCTTGTTGCTTCATCCTATTTTGTGCTAAGGCCAAATTCTCTCTCAAACTAGCCAAAACCTCTTGTTGATTTTGAATGTGCTCTTCCACATCTCGAACCTTAGTGTGCACCTTTAATGAAGAAGTGATGTAATGTGGATGGTAACCATATAGTGCTAGAAATGGAGATATTTTAGAAGAGGTATGGAAAGATGTGTTATACCACCATTCTGCAAGTGGTATCCATTTAATCCAATGTTCTTGTTTATCTGATACAAAACAATAGAGATACCCCTCTAAACATTTGTTAACCACTTTAGTTTGTCCATCAGATTGGGGGTGGTAAGATGAGCTATGAGCTAGCTGAGTACCCAAACAAGAAAATAGTTCAGTCCAGAAATTAATAGTGAAAATAGGATCATGATCACTTACAATTATTTTTGGGGTTCCATGTAATTTGAGAACTGCTTCCATAAAAATAGCCGCTACTTTACTTGCTGAAAATGGGTGTGAGAGAGCACAAAAATGGGCCTATTTTGTAATCCTATACACAATGAACAAAATAATATTCTTACCTTCAGAATAAGGCAACCCAGTGATGAAATCCATGGAAACCTCATCCCACCTTTGACTAGGAACTGCTAACAGTTGTAACTTACCTGGGGTCTTAACTGTTTCACCTTTATTCTATCGGCATATCAAGCATTCTTTCACAAAATTTTTGACATCTCCCTTGAGTCCTTCGTAAAATAATTCTTTCTTAATTCAATGATAAGTTTTCAAGAACCCTGAGTGTCCCTCAATTGGAGATGCATGCAACTCTACAAGAATCTTATGCTTAAGTTTTCAATTTTTGCACAAGTATAACCTACCCTTATACCATCAGACATTACCTTTCCATTCAAATTTGTCAGAGGATAAATTATCTTGCTAGAGATTCTGAATCAAAACTTGTGTATCCTTGTCTTTCTCCCATTCTAACCTAGCTTCATCCACCCAATCTGCTTGCAACATGGACATTGAACAAAGTAATGCTTCTGTGGATGCATCCCATTTGGATAGTGCATCTACTACTACATTATCTTTACCCTTCTTGTAGATGATTTCAAAATCATAACCCAACATTTTAGTTACCTATTTTTGTTTTTCCTTAGATGATAATATTTGCTCCAAAAAGTATTTGAGACTATCATGATCCATTTTCACCTTAAAGTGTCTACCCATTAGATAAGGCCTCCATTGTTTAACTACATGAAGAATAGCCATCATTTCTTTCTCATAGACAGGTTTTTGTAGATTCTTACCTTTAAATTGATGACTTTCAAATGCAATGGGTCTTCCTTGCTGCATTAGTATTGCTCCCAATCTAGACCCAGAAGCATCACATTCAATAGTGAATGTCTTTGAGAAGTCTGGAGTAGCCAAAACTACAGTGGTGCACATAGTTACTTTTAGTTTCTCAAATGCTTTGGTGGCATCATCATTCCAATGGAAAGCATCCTTCTTTAGCAATGCAGTGAGTGGAGCTGCTATGCTGCCATAACCTTTCACAAATCTTCTATAGTAACCTGTTAGTCCAAGGAACCCTCAAAGGTTTTTGAGAGTTTTTGGCATGGGCCATTCCATTATTGCTTTGATCTTCTAGGGATCAACTTTGAAACCTTCATGGGAAATAATGTGACTGAGGTACTCTACCTCTTGTAATTTTAAAAGCACATTTAGATGGCTTCGCATAAAGTTGGTGCTTCTCCAAAACTATCAACCCCTGTTTCACATGTTGCAGATGTGCTTCCCATATCTAACTATAAATCAATATGTCATCAAAGAAAACTAGCACAAACTTCCTTAAAAAAGGCCTAAAAATAGTGTTCATCAAGCTCTAAAAAGTAGATGGTTAATTTTTAAGACCAAAGGGCATTACCAAAAACTCATAATGGCCCTCATGTGTTCTAAAAGCAGTTTTATGAACATCTTCATCCTTGATTCTAATTTTATGGTACCTCGAGCAAAGATCCAATTTTGTGAAATAAGTAGCACCATGCAACTCATCAAGTAAATGATCAATTATTGGAATATGAAACTTATCTTTGATGGTGTACTTGTTGATTTTCCTATAATCTAGGCACATCCTCCATGTGTCATCCTTCTTGCACACCATGACCACTGGTGATGAATATGCACTTTGGCTATGCTTGATGATCCTTGCCTCCAACATCTCATGGACCATATTTTCAATTTCACTCTTTTTTTCATATAGATATCTATATGGTTAGATATTTGGTGGTTGACTACCTGGAATTAGTTGAATGGCATGATTATGTTCTCTTTTTGGTGGTAGTCCTTTTGGCATGGCCCCAAAAATAGATGAGTGGTCCTCAAGAATTATCTGTAGATCAAGATGTGTAGATACCTATGTGGGTTGAACTTCTATGGATCATAATCATGCAATAATTCCCTCTACCCCCTTTTTTAGCATCTTGGTAATATGATGTGAACTAATCATTTGTGGAGATTTCAGATGTGATCCACGTAGTTCAATTTTCTTACCTTCAGAATGAAATCACATGAATAGTTCTTGAAAGTTCATCTCAATGGTACCTAAGGTTATGATCCATTGGACTCAATGGTACCTAAGGTTATGATCCATTAGACTCCCAAAAAAATGTCTGTGTTACCCATGGGAATAACAAACATAAGAGAGTCAAGATTTTACCCACCCATAGTAAGCTTAATACTATGCCATTTGCCTGAATAATTAATTGTGCCACCATCTGCAATCATGACCTGAAATTATAGTGTTGGGTAGATGAAATAGTTCAATCGAGTGGCCAACTTATGGTTTATAAAGTTATGTGTGCTCCCTGAATCAATCAACACTGTCACCTTCTATTTCTTGAGGAAACTCACCACCTTAAGATTTTGTGGAGTGATAATACCTGCAAGTGCATGACAAGAGATTGTAGGTTGGGAATCTTCAAGTACCTCCTCTATATCTTCCTCATCATCATTGGAGGCATCATCTACTTCACCAACCTTTTTTGGTCCCTCAATGTAGAATAACTTCTTCTCAGCACATCTATGTCTTTTACTCCACTTGTTGTCACAACCAAAACATAATCCTTTTGCATGCTTCTCTTCAATTTGCTGAGGGGTCAATCTAGCAGGTGGAAGAAATGTTGGTGATGATATGCTATGATCTTTGAAGTGAGTGAATGGCTGCTTCTTGTTGGCTATGAATTTTTCCTTGGCTCTACGTGCCATGATAATAGAATCAAAAATCTTAAGTAGATTAAACATGCATACCTCATGTTGAATGTGGTCCTTGAGTCCACCCAAAAATAGGTCATTCAAGTTTGCTTTAGAAATTGTCTCCACACATAAGGATAGGTTTTGAAAATGATGAATATAATCCTTGACAAATCCAGTTTGTCACAATTTTTCTAGTTGGGTCAAGTAATTCTCTGTCACACTATTGCCATAGTGTAATTGTAGCTCCTCTATAAAAATTGACCAGGTGACATTGAGAGTCATCTTTATCTTTTGAGCACACAACCATCGATACCAAATGAATTGATCATGTTCAAGATACAAGGATGCCATGGTAACCTTCTATCCACCTAGAATTTGATGTAGGTCAAAAAAATATTCATTTGGTTGATCCAATTGAGTGGATTTTTTCCATCAAATTTGTGTATATCCACCTTTGGTAATAGGTTCCTCTATGGCCATGGAGTTAGATTTGAAGTAGACTGGTTAGGAGAACTATTTGGTTGTGGAGCTAAAAGCTTCACCCGAATGCAAACATGGAGGTTACTGAGTGTCACAGTCACCGACATCAGTCAAGCCAACCGACGTCGATCAGGTGGAGATAGGAAGCTATCGACATCGATCAGGGATCGGCTGACATTGATCATCTCCAGACAGATAGGGATTGATGTCGGTCACCTGTGCGGTTCTGGAATTATCAGTTTCATGAATAGTTTGTTAACAAACCGGTTGTTTGCATGTTAAAGACTAATTTTAGTCTTGAGATGTAGTTTTTAATTATTGTAATTGGAAAGTCTAATTATTGTTTGTATGGGATCTATTTAATAGAATCATGGGCTGTATTGTAAAGTGTGATAGATAGAGAGAGCAAGGTTAGCTCCTTCAGAGGGAAGAGAGCAAGGTTATCTCCTCATAGTGCCACAGTGCCAAGTGTGTATGATCAGGTAGATCTAAGAGAGAGCAAGATCTGGTAGAAGATCCATAGGGGTGCTGGTGTGGAGAATCTAAAGGGTTCTTCATGTGTGTATGATCTAGGTCAGCAGGTGTGCAAGTTTAGGTTGATCTACGGTGTAGCAAGATCAAGTTAGATCTACATGGGTAAGTAAGATCAGTTTGATTTGTAGGTTGTTGCAAGTTCATGAGAGATCTACTTGGAGTGCATTGTGTACTCAGACTTGGAGTATGTGTGTATACTCTGTGGTACTGGTAGTAGTGATACTGACTGGTTGGAGGTGAACAACTCTGTGTTTGAGTTGTTTGTTGTGACTGTAGTTGAGAGAGAGAACTCTGGAAGAGATTTACTATTTATGCCCTAGAGGTGTGGGATCCCTAGAGGAGTGTAAAGAAGATTGTGGCATCTTCTTTGTTGTATTTCCATTTGGAAGAGTATTAATACAATTGGGTATTGTCTCTCATATTCTGTGTTTTTGATTTCTAGTTACTTGTTACTTCTAGTTAAATTCTGTGTTTAGTTGCTTATACAAAGGTAATCAATTGTGCTCCTAATCCTGAAAAAGTGGTATCAAAGCTTAGGTTCACTAACAAGTGGTATCAGAGCTAGGGCAAGGGAGATCAAGGTCAAAGTCAAAGATGAGCAATAGATCCAAATCCAAAAATGGAAAAATAAAGATAACCTGCTGGAATTGTGGAAAGAAAGAGCAGGTAAAAAAAGATTGTTGGTTTGTAGAAGATAGCATGAAGGAAATAAAGAAGTAGGGATTGTTGCATGGATTGTTGCACTGGATGCTTTTACACTTTCTTTGGATAATAGATTAGAATCTTGGGTTGTATAATCTCCCACTTGGAGATAAACAACTGTACCTATACCTATACCTGTACATCATCTAATCTATTTTCTGGCTTGTATCCCTCTTCAAGATCAATCCTAAAGACCAACCACCACACATCCTGTGGTGCACCGCATGTCAACCAAGTAACCTACCACATCAAAATCTACATACCCATGTTGAGAAGTCCCTGACCCTACATAACATGTTAACCAGCTGCTGGTCCCTCTCAGATGCCTGAGAACCCACTGAACTGCTCTATAGTGCTTCTTTCCCAGATTGAATACAAACTTGCTGACAACACCCACTACTGGGGCAATAATAGGTCTAGTACACATGTACTTAACCTCATCATGTGAATTGGGACCTTATTCTGTGAACTGTTCATCCATAGGTGTGCACACTGGTTTTGCATCCCACATCTTGAACCTCACCACTACCTTATCCACACAATCATCTAGAGACAAAATCAACCTATGACCTTCCATGTCTCTAGAAAAACTCATGCCAAAAATTTTGTTGCTCCCAAATTCTTCATGACATACCACTGAACTAACTTTACCGTTAGCTCAGCAAAACCCTGCATGTGTGACCCCACTACATACAGTAATAAGATAATGTTGTAATCATTATCCAACCTAGCAAAGTAAACACAATGGTTACAATGACATTGAATAAATCCATGCTTTGTCATACACCTGTCAAACCTATACCACTATCCTAAAACTTCTTCAAGACCATATACCCTGGCCTTCCATCTCACGTGTCCATTTCCTCTCTTCTTTAACCAAAGAATCCATTCATCTCTCAGTGCTTTCATCTTGGCTGGAAACTCTACCAAATCTCCCATTTGGTTCTCTTGCAAATAATTCATGCCATGCTCCCACTATTTCCTGGATCCTACCTGCTTTGTAGTGAGCAACAAGTATAAAGAAGGGGAATAATAAATTTGAGGCTTACTTATACTTTCAGTCCTCCACATGGGCATTTGAGACTCCTTGACAGCTTGCTGTCCACCCAAAATCCATTATACAAATGACCAATGTCAGTCACCTCCTAGTCTGCACCTGACCAATGTTGGTTCCCTATGACTGACCTAACTGTCGACATCGGTTCCCTGACCGATGCCGGTGTCCACACAACTAATGTCGGTGTCCACCTGCCTGACATTACCAACTTTGCCTATCTACACATGAATGACATCGTTACCTATCTAATCAATGTCGATTGCAATTGACCGACGTCGGTAACTATGTTTTCCTATGAGTGATGACTTTTTACCTGCGAGCTCTCTTTGGATCAAAACCCTGTCCAAACTGCCCTGCTCAGAGTTATTCAGTCCCATCCGCTGATCTCTATCCATCATCTCCTCCATAAACACCAAGGCTTTCCAGTTCTTAAGTTTGTCAAAAACATTTGACTTCCTCTTAAGAACATGAATCTCCTTCTTACTCATGTGACCAAGCCTACAAAGCCACGTCTTCATAATAGAAGAAGAATCAGTAATACAAGTAGGTAGATAAAGAGTACCTGCTTTCTTACCACCAGCTAATTCAAGTGCATCCGCTGTGAGAGTTCTTGTGCATCTCTCATCACCCAAATTTCTTGAAAAAATTAGCCTCATCTTCAGAACTGGGACCTGCATGACATCCTTCAACACCCATGTGTTGGCCGTCTGCAATTTCAACCGCATTTCCCCTTTGCCAATACTTTGACAAGGCTCACCAACCCCTAAATAAATCTTTCCAAAGTCTCCATGGACCTTAACATGGAAAAATACTCTATTTGGGGCTGCATGGAAAGAGGAAATAGAATTTATAACACAAGATTCTACTTTATCCAAGGAACATATAAGAGCAACTAGTGCAATAATCTATGCAACAATACCTGCTTCTTTATTTCCTTCATGCTGATCTTCTACCAACCAAAAATCTTTCTTTACCTGCTCTTTCTTTCCATAACACCGTAATTGACCATTCTTTCTTTTGAATTCCTCCATTCTTAGTGTACTTTCTTCTGCCATTGCTATACTCCCACTCAATCAAAAACCCCTGAAAGTGACCTGTAATCAAACACAAACCTGCTTCGAACCAAGCTCTATGAACTTGCAACCCTAGATCTGATACCACTTGTTAGTGAACCTGAGCTCTGATACCACTTGTCAGATCTAAGACACTTCAATCTCAAACTTGTTTCATTCTCAACCAAAGCTTTCCATTTCATAAATGTGTCAAAAACATCAGATTTCTTCCTTATGCAATAAACCCATACCTTTCTTATAACATCATCAATGAGAACCACCCTGGTGGGTTTGTGCAATAGAGTTAGCTTGATGATTTGAATGATTAATATTCAAATCCATCATGATATCTCCCAAACTATCTTGTATGGATTGCATATTAGATTGTATGTCTTGCACCTCACTATGAATGCCTTGCACACTATAGTCAAGCTGGCTCACTTTGTGATCTATGTCAGAAAAACCTGGTATAAAGGGTCTAGTACATCCCCCTTATAACTCCATCTCTTCCTTTTTAGGTGTTTTACTTGGAGTTTTAGCACCTTTTCCTCAGCCCCAAGTTTGTGGACCTACCATAAAAGGGTTTTACGATGTCAACCCTTATTGGCACTTTTGACCCAACTTTGACCAAGTGATTTTGGGATTATGTCAGCCTCAAATAAAAATATACAAAGAACATACCATAACCAAATTTTTCTAATATTTCTAAAAATGTAAATAACTCATAAAAATTCTTTGAATTGTGCACTATAGAGAAATTTTATGAAAAACCATAAAATAGTGATAAATTTTGTAAAATAGATCCAAATGACTTGAAATTTTAATGGAAGCTTAATTTGATTATTTCTCACCTATAGTAAAAAAATTTTTAGAGAAATTCACAACTTTTTTTTATATATCACAAAATTTAAAAATTTAGTGTTTCACCCACAAGATTGCCCAAATCGCAGCTCTGATACCACTTGTAATGAAATCACTTCAAGAATTAAGTATAATACCAGAATTATATCCAAATATGATTGAAATATATCCAAATATATGATAATAGATAAGCCACTTCGAGGGGGCAACCTCCACAAGCTTCAATAAGAGCAGAATTCACAATATGATGATAAATAATTACCCACTACCTCCTATATATAGTCTATCTAGGCCATGGTTACTCCATAGGCCGACCTACCAATCAAAAGAAAGCATATATAAATTTAATATAACATCAAAGAGGGATAATTAAGCCACAATTCAGCTAATACTATCCTCATACATGTGATAGGTAGGGGCATAACAACTTTTGAATTTTAGATCACTTTCATATCTAGTATTTAAATTTGAACATAACTTACAAGTTTGGCTGAAAATTCTTCATTGATCCCTCCTAGGTGGAATTTTTTGTTTTAATTTAATATATATGTACACACACATTAAAGAGTGGCATTATGTAGACACGTAATTTTGATAAAGGCCTTGTAATTAATATATTATTAGCATGTTATTGTACTTATGAGTCATTGGTTCATATTAAAATCCTAATAGTTCATTTTTCATTTTGGTGAGCTCCATATAGATTTTGAATTAATCTAGGGTTAACTACGATATATCATTCAAACTTGAAAATCTTCAAATCTATCATTTGTTTGACTTAGGATACTACCAGATACTCATAAAAAAGTTGTATGTCTTTAATTTTAGAGTTGTTTATCTTGACTAGTCTATAAATAGTCTTAATACTAGTTTGACTACTATTAGACCATTTTCATATTGGTATTATCGGTGATGGATCCTTTTGGTCCTTTCCCCATTTTTTATCATGTTTTATTGTGACATGATTAGATTTCCCACTTCCACAATTTTTCATTGCATGCCAATATAGTTGTTATGATTTACTATGTGTTTTCCTCAGTCTTGCATAAATCACACCTTGAACAAAAAATAATAATACTCACAAATCCAACATAACACATAATTTAGAGATTGAGGAACTCACTTGAGACACAAAAATAAATCATCTATAAACCCACTATGATAACACAACATAAAGACATACACATTCCCATGATATAAGAAACACTTAACACATAAATAGTAAGTATATTGAAACCAATTTTTAACACATTCAAACTTGTTCATACAATAATCCATATTAATTATCATACCAAAAATATTAAAAATCATACTCTTATCTTACACTACAAGATCATTAAATAAGGACTGTATTGCTTCATAAAATTCATATAATGATAATTCTCATAGAACCTTTGAATCCTAGCTCACATGCTTCTTAAAACACTTTGACTCTTCAAGATCAAACACGTAACTTTTTCCATCTATCTCAAATGAGAGTTTGATGTCCCTATTTATATCTTGGACCCCTTTAACCTATGCTATCTATTAGTTTGTTAGCACCATCTATTCATTATTTTACAACTAGAACTCCACCTATCTATCATCATTAACATATTATCTCGATCTCTTAGAAAATTACTATCAACCTAGATCAATCCTTTTCCATCACATTTTAATTTCCTTGATGCATTAAACCCATTTGATGCTCATCAACTTGTTTATTTCATCCTTATGTTTCTTCCTGATTTATGTTTCTTCTAACCCACACATTAATGTTTCCTTTTACCCAAGTGTTATCCTTCTCTCTAAAAATTCTCTTTATCTAGTGCATTGGATGTTTTTGAGATGATTTTTCACATTTCACTCATGGATCATCAATTTTAGAACTCCTTTCAATGTTTGCACTATGCAAATATATGAGATCAATGTTCCCCCACACTACATTTATTGTCTATACTTTAGACAATTTTTTACTTGATTTAGTTATAACGGTTTATACTTCATGCTTACTCATAACCTCTATTACCTTATCTAGTAACTCCTTGTCCATTATATTATAATGATCCATCAAAGGATATACTTATGGTAACAATTTTTGTGCATCGTAAATTATCATATTAATCTTTTTATTTATCATGAGGGTTTTATTCTCAAGTATTTAACACAACTTTGACCAATTCTCTTTTAATTGTATAACTCACACTCTAACACTTATTCCTCCTTTTTATTTCTCTAGTGGTTTTCAAACAACAAACATAAGTTGGTGCGCTTTTTATTCATTTATGTGTTGAACGTAAAATCTTTCTTAAAATTCTTCTCTTTTTTCTTTCTCTTTTCCAGTATACACATGCACCATTATTTTTTTATATGTGGAATTGTAATCTTTCATCTAAGCATCCATGTATTTGTGTGGATTTTTAAATTTGTCAAACATTTGCATTGCCTACTTTGTTTTGATGTGAAAAGCATTTATCTTCTTCATTAATTTTTCTCTTGAAAATGGTCAGAAATATAATAATTAAAAAAACAAAAAAAACTTCCGTTAATTTTATTCAATGATAGACGACTACATATATAGGTTAGCTAACGCCCTACTTTTATGGAGTTTAATCTTCTCATAAACAACTAAGACAATCCCTAAAATCTCTCTCTCAAACCTATTTATAATGAATTATTGTTACAACTCATTATTCATTTACAATAATATAATACGAATTATATATTATTTTAAATTATTTCAACATCATTCCTTTAATTTGGACATGAAATAAAATATTATTAAAAAACTAAAATGAACATGAACTTCACACATTCTGATGATCTGGGACACATCAAACTAGACACTGGAAGCCATCTACCAATCCATAGAAACGCATCAACCAAACCAACAAAAGTAATGGGTGACTCGATGGCAATGACGTTTTGAGCATGGACGGTGGAACTTGCGTGAATCTCGTTTAGATCTAGTGATTGCAAGATTTCAAGGTCAAAGACACAGCCAGACAGTTGCACGTGGAATCAAGACATGAAGGATGCATAGGTATGCGGAATGGACGTTGGAATGTAGTGTATACAACATGACTTGTAATCAAGAAACCACAATGCATGTGGAACACTGAATAATGTGACGAACGACAAAAATAATGCTTTCACAGGTTCTTCTATGGAAATATTTACAGATTTGATGGCGATCTGAAGGTGACGTCTGGTCTGCTACACAGTGCCTGGGTCAAGCAAACCAATGTGTATAGCAGCTGTATCTAATGCAAAAATGAAATCTGGGAACAAGAAGATGCAAGGCATGACTATTCTCAGAGGATTAGTAGCTGAATGTTGATTCTTATCACCTTAATGCCAAGGTTTCAACGGATCAATACACTGATTGAAACTGTCAGCAAACACTCAGACGTCTAGCCGTATTTTCAATGATTTGTTTGATATACATAAAAAATAAATTTCCTTCTATCAATGTACACCTAAAAAAAGATTTTAGGCATACCCAAAAAAAACTCACATATACCTAATATCCAATTACAAATAATGTCAAAGTGCACTGAATCCTAAAACCATACTTAAATCATAAACAAAATCAGCATAGAATGTTTTACATCTGGCGGGGTAATAAAGAATTAATAACTCGATTTTTCCAGTCTTAGGAATTCCCCTCTTTAATAAAAAATGGTTAGAGATATACAAAAAAAAAACTTTGTTATACTTATTCAATGATGTATGATTACAGGCTAGTTAACTTTAATTTCATGGAGTTTAGCATTATTATCAATAATTAATATAATCCTTAAAATATCTTTATCAAACTTATTTATAATAAGTTTTTATTATAACTCATTATTTTTCCACATAATCCTAGATTTTGATCACTTTTATCCTCTTTGTTTAAAGTTTTTCTATAAATTGTTCTTCAATGAGAGGTGTATAAAAGGTACTCAATATTCATTAAATTGTTCTTCAATGAGAGGTATATAAAAGGTATTCAATATTCATTCCTAATTTCTTATTTGGTGTCTTCATATATAAATTTATAACTTCAAAAAATTATAGCCTCTTCCACCAACTCTATCAACTTTAGAATTTACCACATGTACGTACCCCTCTCCATATAGAGATTTTTTTTTGCATCCTCTGCTTTTGTATAGAACATTAGACTACATTTTTCATTTATTTGGCTAGTTTCACAAATGTTAGCCTGGATAACTCTTTAGTCATTCTCCTTGGGTCCAAAATTTATCTTCTCAACTAGAATTTAACTTTTGTTCCTTCAATGAAACTATTGTCTTAACTAGAATCTAAAACTTTGATTCCTATCTGGTTTTTATTACAACTCATTATTTTTCACATAATCCTAGATTTTTATCACTTTTATCCTCTTTGTTTAAAGCTTTTCTATAAATTGTTCTTCAATGAGAGGTGTATAAAAGGTACTCAATATTCATTAAATTGTTCTTCAATGAGAGGTATATAAAAGGTACTCAATATTCATTCCTAATTTCTTATTTGGTGTCTTCATAAATAAATTTATAACTTCAAAAAATTATAGCCTCTTCCACCAGCTCTATCAACTTTAGAATTTAACACATGTACCCCCCTCCGCCCCCCTCCCCCCCCCCCCCCCCCTCTCTCTCTCTCTCTCTCTCTCTCTCTCTCTCTCTCTCTCTCTCTCTCTCTCTCCATATAGAGATTTTTTTTTGTATCCTCTGCTTTTGTATAGAACATTAGACTACATTTTTCATTTATGTGGCTAGTTTCACAAATGTTAGCCTAGATAACTCTTTAGTCATTCTCCTTGGGTCCAAATTTATCTTCTCAACTAGAATTTAACTTTTGTTCCTTCAATGAAACTATTGTCTTAACTAGAATCTAAAACTTTGATTCCTATCTGTGACAAATAAACATAGTATTCAACCATTCTTGTGCATTCCCCATCATATTCTCATGATTGATCATCCCCAATGACATGCTTAAAGATGACTCCTTTGAAGGTATTCTAGCCATTGTTGAATCTACTCCTCATCTTTCTTAACATGCTCTCTTCAATTCCTACATGGTTATTATATCATGTTCTTATTTTTTCACTATTTCATCTTCTTCTTGATACTTTCCACACACATTATCTTCCACATTTTGATTCTCATCCTATATGTTCCCCACTTCTTATCTATTGGATTCTTCTTCTCTATTTCCTTAGCTCAATACCGACTTCTTCAATTATGGGTTAAATCCCTATTTTCATGTATGATGTATCCCCAATGGTTGCATCTTTATATTCTACTAGATCATTCTTTACTTGTGAAACATTTCTAAGTCCTTATGGACTATGGATACTCTAGACACCCAACTTTGATACAATCCCATTATTTATGCCATTTATTGCATATTTGCACATATAGATTATTGATAAATAAGGTATCTATTGGTTCATTTTACATGGGTATTTTCTATTCTACTTCATGCATTTATACATTTTATAGTCATCTTCTCATTTTGTCATAGGTATCCCTAATCCTAGTTTCTTGTCCTTTTTGGAAAAGTTTGTTTTTGATGGATAAGAATGGTAATGTAGTCCTGTTCGCTAGGAGAATACTTGTCTAGACATAATTTGTGGAACTTTTTTTGAGTCACATTTAATTTAATTATTATTTTTGTCCATTACATTGAATTTTACATGCCAATAGGCCACCAAATTGAAAATCAAAACCTATATAAATAAGACACTAATTTAAGGCATTAAGGATGACTCTCCTCACTCTCAAAATTTATTTAAAGATTTTCATGTTCTATCTATATATTTTATTAATCTAAATTTAATATTTTCAAAGGTTGAATTCATATTTTCATGCTTGTACCAAGGGTAAAATAGGAGAAAGAAAATTTAGACTCACATTTATAATGTCACACATACACATAAGTGGAAGAACTAGACTTGAGATTGAGCCTTTTTTGAGGAACTGGAAATGTAGTGCAACACTTGGTCACTCAACTATGATTGACCAAGGTTAGGCCAACATAATACCTCTCACTTGACACCCCCCATTTGATATCAATTTAGTTTATGTGTATGACACTAGGGTTTTTACATTGTAGGTATTTCACAAAATATGATATGTCTCAAAGAGTGTCAACAACATCAATTAATATATGCATAAGTAGTGAAACAACCATATCTTTGTCACAATAAACTAGGATAAGTTTGTGGTCAATGGACTTGAGTGGACTACAATATTGTCCATTTATAATAGTCATGTCTAGTAATATTATGAGATTGTGTTGCTGGTATATCATTTTTATAATTCTAATTATTCTATATTTTCATGTTAATTAATGATCAAAGTCAATTGTGACAAGTTTTTAGTAAATGGACATGAGAGACCTATGTTCCTATCCACTTATAGTGGTCCTATCTATAACTAGTTTTAGACTTTGTTGTTGATCCTAAGCATACACAATCACCTCTTAGATACCAGACATGTGAAATTGAGCATTTTCTAGGATTTATCTTTGACCTTGAAGATTTATAATTCCTATTTTATATACAAAATAATATTTTATGGTGTTGGATTTCAATTTCTTTCTTTAATTTCTTTGCTTACCTAAGAAACTATGTTCTATAAGTTTTAAAACTCATGGAAGATGTCTTTATCAGAAAATCAATTTTTATTGGAGCCATGGTGTGAGGGGTATTTCCCTAATACTCAAGCCATTATATATGAATTTTAGTTTCCATGTAGCTCATGGTATACGAGAAATGCCTAAGTTTTATTTTTCAGCCATAGGAAGCCTTAGATTGTTTTTATTGTGGTGCAATGGTAACTAGTTAGCCATGGGAAGTTACTCTCAACATACTCTAGAGATGGGATAATGTGTCTACAAAAAGGTGGAATCATATGTAGTTAGTGCCCTTTGGACCATGTTCAATGTTTTACAATTTGGATTAATATATTCTGAGATCCTACAAAGTAAACACACCTTACTTAGTTTCACCTTTTTCCATCCTTTCATTCGTGGTATGATTGATTTTTTGTTAGTAGTAAGATTGAAGTGTATCATATTTATTGTAATTTAGGTTTAAAAATTTAAAATGTATTTTTAATATACAATTCATAATGTTGTTCATCCTTTATATTAAATCCTCTCTAACAATGATACACATTATGTTTATAATAATGATTAGACTGATGTTCACACTTGTATAATTTTAAATGCTTCTTACCTTAATGAAGAATAATACTGTGACATTTATGATTATGTTACAAAACCAAGATGATTGGTATAATAGTGTAGAATATAGTAGACATGAAAATGAGTATACTAATGTGGAATCTGAAAACTTAATCTCTTATATTCCTCGTTTCTATTACTCTTTTGATAAAACAAAAAAAGAGCATATTGGTAAAGAATATCTCCTTTGCCTTAATATTTATGGATCAAAATGTGAAGAGTAAATAATTAGTTCACCATTTTACCTTTTAAATTTGCTATGACATTACATCACATTAATCAATATAATATACAAAAGCATAGTCCTTACATATAAATATAAAATAATCAATATAATATACAAAATCATAGTCCTTGCACACAAATAACAAATGATACAAGTGAATATGTTAATCCCTCCCTTTCTAGAAAAGATGGATTTTTTAAAAGCACATATTATCCTAAATTATCCTATAGACATGGTTAATGGCGTACATGAATGTGATAATATTTATCCTCTCTTGAAAGTTACTAATAATGTTATAACATCTCATGATATTTCTACCCTTTCTCTTGAAATATCAAAGGCTACAAATAACTATGAAATCCAACTAAAAAGTGACATTATTGATTTAGATTTACAAAGTGATAGCATGTCATATTATGAAAAAATATTAAGAGAATATTCCTATATCCATATAATTTAAGTCTCATGATAATAATCATTATTGTTTCTCATTATCCTCTCCTAAGTCAATAAATCAAATGAAGAACATTGTGATGTTTCTAATCTCATAACAATTAAAAATGATATGTTAGGCAATGATTATCAGATTTATAATGGTTTTGTTTTATAATGCAATCCTAAGCCATGTAATGACATCCATCATGATACTATCATACCAATTTTCAAAATAGATAATTAATTACAAATCATAAGTGAGCCTTTCCAAACTACTACCATTCCCACTAGTCATATTATATCCATGATGCATGTTATTGGTGATTCCCAAAAGCAAGTAATTTATCTCACTTTAAAAAATACACCATGTTGTGATATTTGTTAATATCAAAGATAATTTTATCTTAGGAAAACCCCTTAAATGAGATCCATATGAACGTCCATATCTAAAATATGTTTTTAATGCCTAAACTACACTTATTTGATTTTTGCAATGATCCCATTACTCATTTAACTCAATATACATTTTATTTCAGACAATGGGGAAATGATGGACGTATTATACAAAAATATTTCCATAGAAGTCTCAAAAGATTTAATTCAGAGTGGTCTTATAGTTTACATTGTGTATCCTTACCTAATTTTAAAAAATTAAAATGTACATTTTATATGATTATAATAAATACATGGTACCAAGTTCACATTGACATCTACATGGCTTAAAATAGGGTCATGATGAAATTATCAAAGATTACATTTTATGATTCAAGAATAAGTTGCACTCTCTAACTTATCGACCCTTAGATTTGGAAAATTAATTCTTTCTTAGTAGGGTCAAATATCCATGCATAAAATTCACATTTTTTTGATAAATTATACATGGACATGCTCAAATATACATGTGATCCTAATTCCACAATGCAAAAGGATAATGAGTTAGGGTTATCTTCACACAAGAAATAATTTATCAATAAATAGTTGAATTCAAATCTAATATATAAACTAAAGAATCTAGTAAACGTCATTCATATGATATATGAGTTAATGGAAATAAATCCAATGAAGGAAAAACAAGTTAAGGTAATAAATAAAGGGAAAGAACTAGTTTACAAAGAACATTCTAAAGTAAATAAATATACTTTAACTAAGAGGACATCATTTCAATTTGACAGATTCAAAGATTGACCACATGATATTTTACACACATTGTTGGATAAAAAGTTAATCATTCTTACTCCTAATTACTATCATCATCCTCATCATCTAGAATATATAAAATGCAAACCAATTTTCACCTATCATGGTATAAGTGGACATCGATATAATGATTTTTATGCATTACATGAAAATATATCTCAACTTGAAGATAAAAAGATCATAACATTTTAAAAATTGGACAATAGGGTAATATAATAAATTACTACATATTCCTTAACAAATACAATGATATCTCAAAACAAAAATACAATGATATCTCAAAACAAACTAATTATCATTCAATCATGTGTCAATAATACACATAATGTAGATATTTTTGTCTAAAATGAACTATAACGTAATCCATATATAATGAAATTTATTTAAAGTGTGGGATACAATGAACAAGATTTAAAACATACAGATCGATCCAATATAAAACATATTATTTTACCCTTGGGACTCAAGATAATGAGCACATTATTGGTTGTACAACATAATATTCCATAGGAAAATACATTTTGGGGGAAATCTTGGTTACATAAAATGAATTAGATAGTGAATAATGATAATATGTTGTTTAGTAAGCTCAACCCTAAGCTAGTCACTCTTGATGATTACCACATTTATCTTATTTCTCAATTAATTTAAATCTATTACCATTATACTTTAGGCCTCAATAGCTAGGACTGATCAATAAAAACTTGGGGTGTGATCACCCACAATAAATATCACATAGTCTATCAATTCCCTAAGAACAACCTCACTAGACACAATCTACATAAACACTTGGAGGGATTTATCTATGATGGTTGCACAATATACATCATCCCATAAAAAAACATGTAATATGAATATCAAAGTTATAAAACTACTTAAAACTATGCAAACACACTAAATATACATTTACATATTCACATGAGACACCTGAAGACTAGTTGTTATTATACCACCTACATCTCCTCCATCTTATACCTTAGGAAAATTATCTACTACAAATGTAAACAAGATAAGACACTTATGAGATGACCACAATCATGTTTATGATAGAGTGAAATTTACATCATAGACATTTAATATATGGATCACATGATCCACATATGACAATAAAATATGATATAAATTTGTAGCATTAGGTCAACCCCTATTCCAATTCCATAATAGAGATCTCACATATCATTTATACACCTAAGGTGTAGTGGGAACAATCTAATGAGTACTAAAATATCATGTGACATGTTCAAACTAGAATATTTCATACACGTTAGGGCATCGATCATGTATCTAATAACTCACTCATATTTTCCTAAACTACACCCCCTCCTATGGCCTTCCTAAAAAAACTCTATAATATTTCCACAAAATATCACCAATAAATAGTTTTTCCAATATTTGGTTAAATTCCATCTCCTCATGACATGTCCTGTACTAAACCACCTCTCAACATATATCTCTAGATGAACCCATCCATCATGAATAAACCCAACATGAAAAATCACAATAATGTGTTAGTAGGCTTGACATCACAATAGGGTAGTCAAGCCCAATATTCCTCCAATCCCCTCTTGAATAAAACTATGCAAATATATTTATAAATTGGCAAACATAATATGGCCCTAATAACACATTGTGTCATGGTCCTTGTAAGCCAATGCATTCTCATTTGTAGTATTTTCTCTTCCTTAGAGCTCAAAAATCATAATTTATTGATATAAAGATGAATTAATTTTTTTTCAACCAACATATTTATATGGGTTGAATTTTTTTTCAAAATTAAAAAACTTATAACTAATTCCTCTAAAATTTTCATACTTGATATGTCAAGTGATACATATCAAAACCACTCCCTATGAGTTGCATTAGAACACAAATAATGTGCTCTTATGCATGGTCATATTTCGATAATGCCAATTGAGCCTTTTAAAATTTTAAAATTTAGTTATTTTTGGAATTATCTTGTATATTATTAATTATCTTGAAATTCATTTATTATAACTACCACCTTCTAAAATATTATTACTGATACTTTCAGTTTTGTCTCCTAGGCTTTGTCTAATGTGATTATGTGGAGTGCTCTCATACCGCCTATATTTTTTTGTGAATTGTTTGTATATTTTTGTTTAGTTAATGTATGGATATATTTCATGAAAAAAAAAATATTTAGCATGTAATTCTCATCATAATACATTGAATATCTAAAACTGGTGAAAATACAATATGTGATTTAGCTTGTTTGGGAATAATGGAGTTTTATTCCTATTTTAGTTAAGGGTCTGGATTAATAAATCAATACAATATATATATATATATATATATATATATTCCTAATTTATGAAACTATTTTTCTTTTTCACCTTTCTAAAAATAGTACTAAATAAGAAAAATAATAACTTAGCTGGAAAACAGACTTGAACGACTAATCTAGAGGTTGAAAATGGTTGTGCAGGACTGGGAAAGTGTCGTAAACTTGAATCTATCTTTTGTTAGGTTAAAGGATAGGAGTTCTAAAAATTGGATGCTTTGGTGTTTGGCACTATTAATCATTCCTACCATTTTTGTCCAAACTAATCATTGAGACCATAAACTTTCTAGGTAGTTGAGTTGTACCTATGAAAAATTGAGTGTTAGTTGTTGATGGAACTCATTATGGAGTTGATTTTGTCTTCAAAAACTAACCCTCTATAATGCTTGATAAAATGATATTTGAGTCACTTGAGAAAGAAGGGGGTTAGTTTGAAAGATTTACTAAATGTGAAATCCACACCCCTTATGTGGGCACACTACCTACATACCAATACTCCAAAGAGGGATCAAGCCATATGTAGTTATCCCACCTAATGTGCTTTGTGTAATAGTGTAATGTGGATGAAAATGCCAAATTGATATTTTTTGAGGTGGCTAGGGACTTGTATGAGGATTTGAATATGTTTGTAGCTATGTTGGGTGACTATATGCAGCGAATAGGGAAGTTTGCCTTAGTGCTTTGTTTGTATTATTTCTTGCTTTGTAAGTTTTTTATCTCCTCCTTTGTAAATGAGTTTTGAATTGGATTTTATAGGGAATAATTGGTCATGGGTTGATGTATTCATGTTAGGTTGACTTAATCAAGGATAAGGACCAGATGAAAATGACCATTGGGGCTCAAAGTGTAAATGGATAGGACTATCAAAAATGGGATAATTCTCTATGAGGTGCTATATTCCAAATGGGGTACTCCTATCCTATAATCTTAGGACATGGAGGAACAATATTGGCATGGGGAATACTATTTATCTGAGGTAGAATGATCATTTAGAATGTTCCATAGGACTGGTAAGGACGTATGGATAGGGTGTCACACGCCACACTCAAACTACCAATTTGGATATTTTATATAACTACATTCCCCCCCTTTTATTCTAGTGATGCATCAAAGTGAAATACTAGGATAAAGGGAAAAAAGAAAGCATACCTAGACTTACCTACAAGGGTGAAGCCCATGAAGATGTGCGATGCTAAGTGTGTATAGAGAGAGCACAACATGAAGCATAAATATATAAGAGAAAATAAGGAGTAGATAATTTTTTAATAGACATGTTATGTCTAAAATAAGAACATATAAAGGATGGATAAAAGAGAGAGTAAGAAAAAGTAGTGAATACACCTCACTGGGTATGTGAACCAATATAAAACTTGTTGTGATGTTGAGTGATACTGGGTATGTGTTGTACCAAAAGTAATATCATGAATAGAGTTGAGTGCGTAATTCTCTGAGGGTAGCTCAATAATACAAAGGCTGGCCCTTTATCTCCATCATCACCCAATATGTAGTGAATCAATGTGATCATGCATGTGTTAATTAATGATTATATTGTGTGTCTAATCTCTCTAAGTAGGTGGATCAAAAATACAAAGGATAACTAGTCTTTTATATCCATCATTGCCTAATAAGTGTGAACTATGAACTGATACTATTATGAATGTGTGTTGTATGAGATAGATCATAAATCCCATGAATTATCTATAATATAACAATGTAGTGTGGATAGTAGAATGTGTACTGAGAACTAGGCCAATCTTGGCCACTCCAAAAGGTGAAGATTATGTTTGTATGAAAGCCACTCCAAAACTGAGAACTAGGCTTATATGAAAGCCACTCCAAAATGATGCCAACCACCTATAAATGGAATAAGGCATGCAAGTGTTGAGAATACTTGGGTAATTTAATGAAATATAAAGAAAAGAAGGCAAATGTGTCATGCACATTACCCCTAATCATTGGTGTTTGGAACATGGATTTTGAATGGGAAATTGTACCAACTATCCAATCTAAAATTGGAAGTGAGAGCCATCATGTCATGCATGATGGCCCCTATATCTAGATAATCTGAGTAAAACTATACTAAATCTACCTAATATAAACTAAATTGTAGCTGATAAAATTGTAATTGACCTTACTTTTCTATCTATTTCTAAAAAAATCTAGGTTTTCAGCTATTTGGATAAGAGTGCCAAAAAGTGGACACTTTGTTATAGGTTGCTATAGTCCGAATGGGGCGCTCTTGTCATTTACTATTTCTGATGACTATTCTATGTTTGTCACTATTTTTTTGGTCTATTCTATGTGTTTTGAATTTTGATTGCTATTTTGAGTGTTCTAAAAACTAATTTTTTACCAGTAAATAGATCTAATTTTTATGACAAAACCCCTATTTGTTGCCCCATCTTCTAGGGTAGGAATGAAGACCCTATAATGACTTCCCTTAGAAGAAAGAGCCCTAAAAGTGTGTTATGCTATGAAATACATGATATAGTTATGATAATCTAAAATATATCTCAAGATATAACATACTTTATATTGGAGATTGTTAGATCAATAGGTGTATTCCTAGATAGATGTAAGAATGTAATAACAGTGCATCATACTGAATTGAAACTAAAAATATTATTATTTGTCAAAGAGGGATGGAGTATGATGTCCATCATAGCATCCAAGAGTGTAAGATAATGCATGATGTGGATCATGGCATTGCAAAAAAATGAGAAGCAAATAAGCATGTAAATCAAGAAGCAAGAAACATATAAAAGAGGCCAAGGGGACGAGAAAAAAAGGGACATGAGCACATGTCACTCAAAATAGTAAAGCAAGCATATAATTCATATCCAAATGCCCACATAAAGATATAATTTCAAACAAAAAATATTGGCATAAGGGCCATAATCACATATAAGAGTACAAGCAAAGGACATTGGAAAATGTCCTAAGGCACACACAAGTAGCAAAATAGGAATTGAGAAATGCAATCACATATAAATAATCAAATAAAGAAAGGAAAGCATGTAAATGTTGAAAATACTATCACCTCTAACTAATCAAAGCAAGAAGTTAAAGTATGCAAAACATGTAGTAAAAGACTAGGTAGATGCTAAGAAATACATAAGTGCTATATACTAGTGAGTGTCGATAGAATAATCTATGCAAAATAGTAAGTAATGTACATCAACATGATAAATAGAGTGTTTAGTGTAGGAATGACATAACCTAGATGGTATAGTTATGTAGAAGATTCCATTGGTGGGTAGATATGTCATGTATGTCTTGAATGTACAAGTAAGATGCCACCTCAATGGGTAGAGTGAAGTAATCAAGGATCTTGGTATCACTGCACACACTCAAAAAAGATCAAGTGAAGCATGGTAATTTAGATAAATCAATAAAAAATAGTATAAAATAACAAAATGTAAGTCTAACATGGTAGTATAAATGTAAAGCATGGATAATGCACATAATTGAATTTTTTTTGGTGTTTTGAGTTATTTGAATGTTTTTGTATTTTAACATGTTATATTGTTTTTGGTATTTTAAAATAAGCTATGTATAAGTAAGCTAATAAATTATGTACAAGTAGAAATAAACTATGTATAAGTAAGTTGTTAAATTAGTACAAGTAGAAGAAAACTATGTACAAGAAATACTGAGAAGAAATGATACTAACCAATGAGTCTCATAAGATATTCATAACCATGTTGTCCTATATCAAAGAGAGGGATCGTGCATGATCATGAAACATGATGGAAGGGTTGAGATTGTGACTCTAAAATATGTGTATGTTGTAAGTGTTATGAATTCTCTATAGTGGAAACTAACTGTGGGGTCCCCCTATAATTCTAAGAAGTGGATGTAATTGTGGGGCTCTTAGGGACCCATCTAGTAGTAGAATAATCTCTCTAAAAATTTACTCTATGTGTAGAGGAATGAGACCTCAATGATACTACCCTCAATGTGAATATTATATATGGAAACTATCTAGAGTCCTAAAAATATCACTGATGTAGTGGTTTCTCTAAGAGAGGCTTTTGTGGAAGTGTATGAACTCTCTATGCTGGTGAGGGAGGCCTTGACTATGTCTAAATCTCAACTAGAATAAGAACTATATCCAATGGAGGATATAAAATTGGTGACTATCGAGTAGGAGATGGATCTAAAGTGGGGAGTGGTAACTCATACAAAACTCTAATAACTATAATAACTTGATTATCATGAATGTATTTCACACATCTATGAACTATAAAAGGTACTGCATGAAGTTTCTGGATCCGTGATTGACCAAGAAACATGTCAAAGAATCCTTTATTAGGAAAAATAGTAAATGGTGTGTCCACATGTGCTGGACCAAACTATAGAGGAAGTAAAAGTCACCCAATGAATTCTATATTTTCCCATTGAATCCACTAATAACTATGTCCATCAGGGTGCTAACCTGAGTGGAAAAGCTACATTCATGGTTGTAATCAACCTACCAATATTCATAAACTTGGGTGATAGCATGTAACACATTATCTACTATAGGCATAGAGCTTGTAGTAGGTATAGGATAAGAGCTAGGTGATCCAATTTTGAAGGGAGGAAGAATAGATATAACCACTAGTGTTTCTTGTGTCTAGTGGTGATAGGGAAATACTAAAAAGTAGCTAAAGAGTTATATACATCTAGGTATAAATCATGTATGTGGGATGAAATACATGTAGTTAGAGTTATAATGTTTATAGAAATATGATTGTAAAGAACATTACACATGAGAGATAGGAAACAAGGGATAGGGAGCATGGAACTTTGCACTAATGCATAAAAACTTTGACTTGTAACATAACATTTCTAACATGTTTAGCAAGATAGAGTTCAAAATTATTTTACATGATAGAGAGAGAGTATGGAAAAGAAATAAGGAAACCTGTATTAAATAAAATTAAACATTACTTTGAAGGAAAGGGATCTTAACATGTTTATTAATAAATTTATTAATATCATCACATATTATAACAAGTAAGCATGAAAGGGAAAGAATGAAGCTTTGCATTAACATATAGTAAACTTCATCATTCATATACATGATAGGACTAAGTATGGAATCCTTATTATTTACAAGAAATGTTTTGAAATAAGTGAAATCCATTTTTGATTTTATATAAAATCTAATTTAATTAAATTTAAAAAAATTAGAAACATATTGCTAAAAATCAGTAAAGAATTTTCCATAGGGTTTCTAGGTTTTTTGTGCATAAATGAAGTAAATTAGGTTCACAAAATGATTTATCTTATTTGAGAATAATGGAGTTTTATTCCTATTTTAGTTAAGGGTCTAGATTAATAAATCAGTATACAATATAGCAATACGTATAGTCCTAATTTGTGCAATTGTTTATCTTTTTCACCTTTCTAAAAATAGAAATAAATAATAATAAATATAACTTAGCTAGAAAATAGACTGAGGCGATTGATATAGAGGTTGAATATGACTATATAGGACTGGGAAGGTGTCATAAACCTAAATCTTGATTTCATTGGGAAAAAGGAAAAGAGCACTAAAAAGAGGATATTTTGGTATCTAGTGATGTTGTCTATTCCTATTGCTATTTTCCAAACTAATCATAGAGAACTAAAACTTTTAGGTATTTGTATTGTGCATGTGTGAGCATGTCTATGAAAAATTGAGGGCTATTTGTTAATAGAACTCACTGTGGAGATGATTTTGTCTTCAAACCCTAACCCTCCATCATGCTTGATAAAATGATATTTGAGACACTTGAGAGAGAGGGGGGTTAGTGTGAAAGATGTACTAAACATGAAATCCACACCCCTTGTGTGGGCATGCTACCTAAATACCAATACTCTAAAGAGGGATCAAGTCATATTTATTTCTCCCACCTAATGTGCTTTGTGCAATAGTGTGATTCAGATGAAAATTCCATATTGATAGTGTTTGAAGTGGATAGGGATGGGTATGAGGATTTGAATATGTTTATAGTTGTGTTGGGTGACTATGTACATAGAATAGGTAAGTTTTCCTTAGTTATTTATTTTTATTCTTGATTGATTTATAATTTTTTTTGTCATTTTCTTTGTAAATGAGCTTTGAGTGAAATTTTATAGGGAAAAATTGGTCATGGGTCAGATGTATTTATACTAGGGTGACCTAATTAAGGATAAGGATCAGATGAAAATAATCATTAGGACTCAAAGTACAAATGGTCAGGACCACCAAAAATGGGACACTTCTCTATGGGGGTGCTATAGTCCAAATGGGGTACTCCTATCCTATAGGCTTAGGAATTGGGGGAATATGATTGGCATATGGAATACTATCTAGCTAAGGTTGAATGATTGTATAAAAGGTTTTAGATGACTAGAAATGAAAAAAAGGTGTCTACAAGGGTTACAAGAGCATGAAAAAATGACCTATGGATGAGGTGTCACAAGGCACACTCAAACTACCAATTGGACATTTTATATGACTATAATATGACAAAACAATCAAAAGTTAATTGATATATAATTATAAAACTCTAATTTGTTTAAACATATTTCTAAAATTATTTTTTTATTATTGGTAAGGTGGGGTTTTTTGAAATAGGTGCCCAAACCTATAAAAGAAAAAAATAGAGAAGAGCTAAGAATCTTATATATACATCAACTTC
Organism: Torreya grandis; assembly: GCA_037957365.1. Taxonomy (NCBI): domain Eukaryota; kingdom Viridiplantae; phylum Streptophyta; class Pinopsida; order Cupressales; family Taxaceae; genus Torreya; species Torreya grandis. Next base: position 406,073 of record JARHVA010007589.1, on the reverse strand, counting down.
TGCTAGCAAAACATAAAAAGCTACATATCAATAACTACACAACATAAAATAGATATAAAATAACAAATAAACAACTAACAAACCAATGCTCTAAAAAATAGAGATATAATATTTGTGGTCTCTAAAGGTATCTTCCTAGTTATGAATATTCAATTTTAGGTGTTTGTTCATCTATTATAGAATCTGGGGATCTTGATTAGCTCTCGTAGAAGTCATTAACCACTTGCCTTTCTTGTTTAAACTAGTTATTTCCTATTCAAGTTTTCTACTGATCAACTGTCTAATAGTTTTCATACTTGAAATGATATTCTTCATAGCATATTTACTAAAATTGACCATAATATTCAAATTCTCTCTCTCTCTCTCTCTCTCTCTCTATATATATATATATATATATATATATATATATATATATCTCAGTCTTTTAACTCGAATGACCAACTCATTTAGTTATTTTTTGGTGCTTATGAATCCACCATACTAATTAATCTTATTCAATTGATCCTTTAAATATGTGCTCTCCCTCATAAACCACATGATTAAATCCCTATTAATACCTATTTCCTCTTTCATCTCTTTAATCTATTCTAATTTTTTAAATTCTCCACCATATCTTCAAAATCAACATTCAAATTTCTCTTACCTGTATCCTTATCATTCATTTTTGGATTATATAAGACTCTTTTATTATAAGATTCAAGAAGGTGTAAATAGGTCACTAACTTTTCTATATGATCTTCCAAAGTATCAAGGGAGTTATCCTTAGAAATACCTCCACTATTTAATCCAACCACCTTGTCTCTCCTAGAACTAGTGACATTATTCCCCTTGGAAGCACTCCTCATTTTCTATATCAATCCCCCTTTGACAATCCCATATTTCTTACCTTGACTAGGGTTGCACATAAGGGCCTTATTAATGCCTTTAAATTGTTTGAAAATCATGAAAATGACACCCTGGTGAAGGCCTTATTTTTTCTTCCCCTTCTTGACATACAAAATAGATCACTCTAGAGAATGTAGAATATAAAATGGAAAGATTAATGAAATATGATGCTTGGAATAATTCAAGAAGATAAATTTTGACATGTGTAATACCTTATATCTTCCTTAAATATTAATGTAAAACATTATATGTTTTAATACCTGATCAAATGGGTGAGAAAGATCCTCATTAGAGAATCCACTTTGAAATCAGATCATATAGTTGCCTTTCATCAAGAATTTTTCCTTCTCATCCCTAAAATCCCTTCTAGATTTGAAGATATTGGTTACATATACTTTCAAGTCAGTCACTTGAGTGATGAGATCATCTATTATTTCAATGGAAGATCTATTTAATTCCATAATTCTATTCTTCTAACTTTTCACAAAACTTTTAGAAATATGCTTGTCATGACCTTCCACCCATTGGATATAATTATCCAATCCCCCTTCTTGAAGGATATCCCAAAGATATGAATCTTATTTAAATTAGTATACCATTTTTTTTTTCAATATTAATCAGCTCCCAACTCATCTTGAAGATAATGTACCTAAAACCACTTTGTTTATACAAAAACCTCTCCTCTTAGACCTTTTAGAACCAATAAGTTTGAACTGATTAATCCAGCTCACTTCCCTCTCATAATTAACTCTTACATCCTTCTAGCTACTATTTTGGGAAATATTCCCATTAAAATATTTATAATTTATTAATATTTCAAATTTTCTATCATTACAATCAATCATGCTCTACCAACTCATCAAATTGAACTCATCATCAAAGCACAACAAGTGAATGAAAAAACATAAAGTCGAGCAAAAAAAAATCCATGATAAATGAGTATTTAAGTTATTAATAACCTCTAATTATATTCTTTTAAGAATACATATGGGGAGGTCATCCATACCAAACCATAGTTTTACTCTCTTAGAGGTGACTCCCACATTAGCCAACTAATCAATAAAGTGATTACCCTCCCTATAGATATGTTGAATGAAAACCTCCTAGAAGAAGTCAATAATGATGAGTGATTCCTCTATTAAATGATTAATTTTCCAATTAACTAAACTATTATTGCATAAAACATTTATGATATTATGGGAGTATCCTTCAATTACTAACCTATTAATTCTAACTCAACTAATTTAAAACCCCATAAGGCTATCAATGCTTTAGATTTGTGACTAGTTTTGATACCCATACTAGCTATAAAAGTTATCACAATTGTCACTTTATCATATAAAATAATTCTTCTACCCCTTAAGGTTCCTAGGTTTCATTTTGAAGGATCATCAAAGTTTAGTTTAACCCAATTAGGAGAGGGGATAATCACTGAACATTTTCCTAATATCAGCTCTTGGATCATTCATATTATTGTTTAGCACATTAAGCTTTAAAATACTCATAATATTTGCTTCCTCATCCAGAATTATATTGGTTTTTCATGGGGGACCACTCTTAAAGTTTTACAGGATACTATCATAAATCTTTGTAGTAACCTTCCTACTAGATAGCTTAGTATTTTGAATATTCTATTATTCCATTCCCTCCAAATCCTTCTAAGGTTATTATTAATGAAATCAAAAACCATGAAATCAATAATTACATCATAGAGGATGGGTGATCTAAAAAAGTTTTAAAATTATCAAAAATAAAAACCCAAACCCCATAATAAAAAGATCAAACAATCTCATGGACATCTATTCACAAGAGCCAAACCTCTCTTTCTAAGATTTTCCATTGTTAAAATATTATTTTTAGAAGTCAACCAATGAAAGATGATAATATTAGGAACTAAATCCTTATCCCATATCTTGTTGATAAGTGTTTACATTGATGTCAATGTTGATGCCATTGATGTCAAGGTGCATATAGTAAAGATGCATGGTGAGTAGTCTTTAAGGTATGAGGTTGTGTGCTTGATGTGACAAGGAAACCATGTGACAAGGGATAATTTTAAAGAAAGAGAGAATTTAAAGACAAGAGATAATTTGAAGGCAACCTAATGTCTCTTATGTTGGTTGATGTCATGGTTTAGGTCAGCTTAAGGTTGTGAATGCTATCACAAAGAGGTATGATGGTCAAAATGTGCATTTAAGCATGGTGATAAGGCTCCAAGTCTATATTAGGTCATAATAATTTCTTTATCAAAAAGTTATTTTTGTATAGGTGTGAGAGTGTTTTATGAAGAGTATTCTTATTTGATATCATTGAGGTAAGCATGTTTGAGTACTAGTTATTGAATACAAGGTGTCTTGAGAAGCCTAGTCATAGTAATCATAGTGATATCATAAGCATGTGCATGGTGAGCATGAATATGTATGTGCATAGGTTTGTGTATATGTATGAATTTTTTTAATAAAAAAATAAGTCATTTTATCAAGTTGAGAGGCATCAATGAGAGTTTTAGGGTAATCTTATAGGGGTAGGACCTTTAGACCAAGTCTTCACTTAAAATATTTCTAGACTTTGCTTGGCATAATGAGTCATCATGATCTATTATCAAGGAATATGAAAGATGTATAATAATTTTTAAGCATGATAGATGCCATTTTAGTATGTGAGTGAGGTGAAGAGTGCATGAAAGAGGTATGCAGGTCAGTTTTAAGGCATAATGTGGTTTGCAAGTCAAGGTCTGAGAGAACAAAGAAAGAGAGTATGGCCTAATGTGGTATAAGGTTATATTTCCAAATAAATTATGGATAGGTGAGTGTTTTTATAAATTTTTCATGCTATTTCAAGTATGTTGACCAAGTTTGAGGTCATGGTTTATAATAAAAGTCATGAAAATGTATTTGGATGTCTTTCGAGTGTACAAAATGAAGGGTTATCAACCTAAGAAGGATTTTATTATGCTATTTATCTCATCAAAACTTTTCATGGGAATGTAATATATTCATGTTATATGGGTAATTGTCCTAGAAAAAAAATTAGGTATTAGTTTTTGGATTGAGGGGCTATGCTTTATTAATGATCTTTAAGAGTGGAAGCAAATTTAAACCCTCTTAGAACCCTAATAAGAACCTGATGTTGAAAATATTGATCAAAATTGGCCAAAATGGATTCATATGATTAATTAAGATATTTTATATTGTATTCAACTCTCCCAGGCACCTCAAAGTGTGTGAGTAGACCCTATAGAAAAGTGCTAATTTCTTAGAGATTTGCGATAAAAGTTAGAGTTGACCAAGAAAATGTATGAAAATATATGAAGGATGAATATTTAGACTCATTTTTCATGTAAATTAATATTTATTAATATATTATATACCTAAAGTGTGTTAAACTAGTCATCCAAGTTAGCCAGTTGTTAAAAGGTCTAATGGTGGAAACAATGAAAAACCTAGGCAGTAGTGAGAAGATGTTTAGGGATGTGTTATCATGATATAATGATGAAAAAAATGGCATATATATTTTTTTAAATAATTTTAATTAATATTAATTTTTTAATAAGTTTTGGAGGTCAGTGATTCTAGTGAAAAATTTGATCACAAGTTGATCTATCTGGTGTAGATGAGACAATGAGATATAAGGTCATGAGATTAGTCTACAAGACCAATATTTTCCATTTAAAATTATCATATTTATATTTTATAATTTCATAATCGTATTATAATATAATTTAGATGAATCATAAGTCACTAAAATTTGTAATACATGTGTTGGAGGTCTGAGTCACTATGACTAGTCTTTGAGGAATACTCGCAGTTCTAAGTGAGTTCCAAAGGTGTTTTTGAGACTCTATTCCCTAAGTTGAAGTATATAATTCATTTATTTTTGTTTTTTTGGGAATTTTATGTCAAATAAATACATTTTATAAGTTTTCATATTCAATGAAAGTGATTGAAATGTTGAAACCCAAATGGCTTGTCTAGATCTAGTTTGATTGTGTAGTGAGGACAAAATATTGATCTACTAGACTAATATTTGACATCAAATCCTATAATTTTTGTATTTTATAGTGGTATATATATGAAAAATGATATTTTAAATTTTTATTAGTCATGGTAAGTGTTATTTCAAGTTTGTAAGATCAAGTTGTTCATGATTAGCTTTTGGAGTATTCTAGCAGTTCTAAATGGGCTATTTGCAGAGAAGTGTTCGAGTCATTTTGCCCTGAGTTGTGAAGTCTAAATCATATGGTAATGAACCTGATGTAATTTAATTTCTATATATGTTATTTTTTTCCATTTTTATTTATCTTTTTTTAAAATATTTAGCAGTTCAAGATAGATTTTTTGTGCATGAGAAGGCCTAATTATGAATAGTACAAATGGTGTGCTTCAAATGGTGGTTGTCTCTAAAAAGTATTATGGATCCTAGATGAGATTAATAGAGGTATATTTTATTTTTATATTATATTTTACTACCATTTTTGGAGTTTTAATGTGTTCTAAGGAAGGCAAAGTGTAACGTGTCCTAAAGTAGACCTAATGGAATCAGGTCTCTATGAGACCTAAAAGAGAAATGAGGTCTAATAGACTTAAGATAGACATAAATGGAATAAATAATAATTTTATTCATTTTTATAATATGTAATAATACCTATTTAATTTTTTACCTAATAGGTTAAGTGTTATTAGCTAACTAAGTGGCTTATGAACAAGGAATGATATATATACAAGGCAATTTTAGGTGTGTTGATGAATGTATAAGTGCAAGAGAATAAAAATAAAATTGGTAAGGATAAGGAGGTATTTTAAAACATAATATGAGTGTATAGGATCTATAACTAATATTTTATGGTGTGATATGCATATGATGATCAAGGTCATATGACCTAATCAGTCTTGTAAAGACATAGTTGAGCAAAGAGGCCTAAAAGATAGTTTGAGAGGGATAAGAGTGTGAAGAGATAAAGAAGTTGATAATAATATATTATGTGATAGACATAATATTTTTAAGGTGATCAAATTAATCATGTGAATGATTTGGTGCTGAGTCATCTAAGGGGTTGGTGCCTCCTTACAAGTTGTTGCTTTGCTAGTTGAGGTTGGTGCTCCATGTGGAGTTGGTGATTCACTAAATTTTGATATTTTTAATTATATTACTCTAGCCCATTTTTAAGTATTAATGGGTTTTATTACCATTGATTATCTCTCATATATATAGTGTGTTGTCTTGTGTAATCTTGTTTCATCCTTGTATAGTTGATTACTTGATCTATATGTTGGTGTGATGGTTAATGTATGTTAAGGACAAATTGAAAGATTTTTTTTAAGACATTGATTCACCCATATAAGTGTTTGTTCTTAGAAAATTTGGTATTATATATATTAATTTTAATAAAACCTAACAACCTAAAGGAGATCCTAGAAGTAAGGATGGCTAATAGTCGATTTCAAGGAGGATTCGCTACCAATAAGGCACCATTATTAAATAGGACAAATTATGCATTTTGGAGAAAAATAATGAGGACATATCTAATTTAAATAGACCATGACATATGTTAGTTATTTTTTGATGGGCACACTCTATCTCCTACACCACCAAGTGATGTAGCAATCAAGAAGGAAAGTGAGAGCAATTTGAAGGCAATGAATGCCATTCTATGTGGCCTATAAGAGGAAAATTTTATAAATGTAATACATTGTGTGTCATACAAAGAGATACGGGATAAATTTAAGACCATATATGAAGGAGACATGAAGGTGAAGATGGTAAATTTGTAGACCCATCAAAGATAGTTGAAAATTTTGAAGATGAAACCATTGCATCCTACCTGTTGAGGGTTGATGAAGTGGTCAATATCATTAGAGGATTAGGAGAAGAAGTGAGATTATAAAGTTTTTCAAAAGGTATTGAGATCACAACTCCTAAGTTTTTTATAAAGTGTCTATAGTAGAAGAGATGTAAGATTTAGACAAGCTAGAAATGGATGGGCTTTATGGCATCTTGACTACCTATAAGATGATAACAAATGAAGGAAGACCTCCCAAGATGAAATCAACATTAAAATCTAAGAAGTCAAAATATAAGAAGTTTAATGATGAGTTATGTTTATATGTTGATGATGATGAAATGATAACCATGTTTGATAGGAAACTAAGGTTTGGAACTGGTAAGTAAAAGGGTAAGTTGAATATTAAATGTTTAAAATGTGGTAAGATTGGTCACTTTGAATCTAAGTGTCCTAACAAGGATAAAACTAAGTATGATGAGGAACATGATGAAAATCATGGATATGATAAGAATGTCTATAATCCTAATAAAAATAAGAATTTTTTTGGGAATCATGAAGGTAGGAAAAGGTCATTCAAGAACAAGAGAATTTTTATACCAAAGAAAATAATAACATATCTGATATACGTGATACAAGTAAATCTGATAGTGATGATGACAATAATGAACATGAACATAATAACAATGAAACTTTATTCATGGATATAGAAACATACAATGAGGTTTTCTCAAAAGTGAATGACCTTATGGATAATAAATAATCAAATGAAAAAGAGGCTGAAGTAAACCTAAGGTAGAATTGGTGAGTGATCTAGAGTTAAAGTTTCAAAGAAGGAATAATCACAAAATAAGATCATTAGTTAATTAATATGAATATAAAATTGTTTTTTTGTTAAGAAATAGTAAGTAACACATCTAAGGAGTATTATGAGATCATCAATCAGATTGAATCACAGATGGAGATAGTCATTACTAGTTTAAAATCTAAAGAGGAAGGATGTACAAGGTATGGAACTAAAATATAATCCTTGAAATATAAGTTGGATCAAGCATCTATTAAGTTGAATACCTTTATGAAGTTTTAAAAGATCACTAAAGCTCTATATGACATCTTGAGTAGTCAAAAGTTTGTAAGTGATAAGACAGGTCTTGGTTTCAAATAAAACCAAAAGGAGGTAGCTCAAGTCAAGATGGATAATGAAGACAAGAATGTCAACATGAAGATACTAATTAGATATCATAATGCTATGATGTATTATAATTCATTCAATGTTTACTATTTTACATGCAATCAATTTGGTCACAAAGCAACAAAGTGTAGAAGACCCTCTAAAATGAGTATGCATGGGATTATGAATGGAATCATCAGTCAAGAGGTATGAATGAGGTTATTTTATAAAATTTTCATAATGTGGGAAATATTTAAATATTTTTTCCTATTAAATTTATAAGGCCATCAAGTCAAAAAAAGAGGTTTAAAGGCCCTATAGTACAAGAGAGAATGCAAATGAATGTGTGTAGACCAAAGACAATAAAGGTGAGTCACGATCAGTCTACAATCCAAAGTGGACTATTTTATATGATATAACATAATTTAGATGTGAAATCAAGTTAGGAATGTTCATTATTATCTCAGATTGTTGACCACATGGATGATGAAGAGGTCAAGCCAAAGTGATTGATCAATCCTAAAAGGATCTTGAAGGATATTCAGTCTTATGAGAGCATATAGATCTAAGAATATCCTAAGTTTGTGTTGTATTAAATCCCTATGGAAAGGGGTGACTCCATTAGAATTCATGAAGAAATTATTTAGTTATCATAACCATGGTGTGTGCTTGGTTTGAGGGGGAGATATTGAGGTTTTTCATAAGCTCCAAATGTAGTTGCTGATAAGCATAAAAGAGGTAAGCAAAGCAATTCTATATTTATAGCAATTGGTAGTTAATAATGAATTATGTTGTAGATGGTTTGATAATTTTTCTAATTCATTTGGTGAGCTCAAGTTGTAAATACAAAAGGGTGACTTGGTAGCTTTGAGTTCTTTCATAGTTTATGAGAATAGTTGCCAAAAAGGGAGAATGAGTGGTTCTAGGAGTTGCAGTGTGTATGATTATTTATCATTAATGTCAAAGGGGAAGAAAGACTAGAATAAGAGGATGAGAATGATCAGTTTATAGTATGTTTTCAATCAATTAAAAATGGGGATTTTATTGATAAGTGTTTTCATTGATGTCAAGGTTGATGTCATTGATGTCAAGGTGTATCTTGTAAATATGCATGGTGAGTGGTCTTTTAGGTATGAATTTGTGTGATTAGAGTGACAAGGAAACCATGTGACAAGAGATGAATTTAAGGAAACATAATGTCTCTTCTATTGGTTGATGTCATGGTTAAGGTCAGCTTTAAGTTATCAGTGTTTTCACAAATAGGTATGGTGGTAAAAATGTGCATTGAAGCATGGTGATAAGGCTCTAGGTATGTATGAGGTCATAAGATAATGTTGATTAGAAAGAGATTGTTTTATATGTGTGAGAGTTCCATATGAATAGTGTTATTGTTTTATATCATTGAGGTAAGCATGTTTTGGTATTATTTCTTGAGTACAAGGTGTCTTGAGAAGCCTAGTCATAGCAAACATAGTCATATCATGAGCATATGTATTGTGATCATGAAGATGTATGTGTCAAGGTATGACATTGTTTAAGAATCATGAAAGTCATGTGATCAAGTTTAGAGGTATCAAGGATAGTTTTAAGGTGAGCCTATAAGGGTAGGACCTTTAGACCAAGTTTTCACCTACATTATTGATAGACTCTGCCTAGCCTAATGAGGCATCATGATTTATTGTCAAGGTCTATGAAGGATGTATAATAGTTTTTAATAATTAGATAGGTTTATTTAGTATTTTATTGAGGTGGAGAGTACATAAAAAGGAGTTTTAAGGTATGTTTTAAGGCCTAATGTGGTTTGCAGGTCAAGGTCTAAGAGAGAAAAGAGAGAAGAGTATGTCATAATGGGGTATGAGGTTCTATTTATAAGAAATTATGTAGAGGTGAGTTTTTTAGAAGTGTTTCACGTTATTTAAAGTATATTGACCAATTTTGAGGTCATTGTTTCTTGAAAAGTCATGAAAATGTGTTTGGAGATCTCTTGAGTGTATAAAATGAAGGGTTATCAACCTGATAAGTATTTTCTTGTGCTTATCAGCTCATCAAACCTTTACATGGGAACTTAATATATTAATGGTATATTTGTAAGGTTACTATCTCAAAATTATAGACATTAGTTTTTGGATGGAGGGGTTATGCTTTATATATGACCATTAAGAGTGGAAATAGGGTTAAACCTTCTTAGAACCATAATAAGGACCTGATGTTGAAATTATTGATCAAAAGTGCATAGAATGGATCAATGTTCTTAGGTAAGATATTATTATTTTTATTAAAATCTCCCAGGCACCTCTAGGTGTGTTTTATTTGCTAGATGTGTGAGTGGACTCTATAAGAAAGTGCTAATTTCTTAGATATTTACTATAATAGTTAGAGTTGACCAAGTCAAAGTATGAAAAATAGATGAAGGATGAATATTTATACACATGTCTCATGTACATTAAGGTTTATTAATATATTATATCCCTTAATTATGCTAAACTAGTAATCCAAGTTAGCTAGTCACTAAAAGGCTTAATGGTGGAAATAGTGAGAAACCCAAGCAATAGTGAGAAGATGATTAGGGATGTTTTATCATGATATAATGATGAAACAAAGTAAATTTATACAATTTTAAATTATTTTAAGTCATGTTAATTTATTTTATAAGTTTTGGAGGTCCGTGATTCTAATTAAAATGTTGCTCATAAATTGATATATCCATTGCAGATGAGACAGTGAGATATAAGGTCATCAGATTGGTCTACAAGATCAATATTTACCATTTAACCATATCATATTTATATATAATAATTTTATAATTGTATCATAGTATCACCCTCATTCATCATAATTCATTTGAGATATATATATAGGTGTTGGAGGTTTAAGTCATCATGACTGGTCTTTGAGGAAAATTGGTAATTCTGAGGGAGTGAGTTGTAGAGGTTTTTTTGAGACTCTATGACCTAGGTTAAAGTATCTAACATATATAGTGTTTGTTTTTGGGACTTTTATTTCCTATATATGATTCTTATAATTTTTTATATTTATTGAAATTTTGAAACCAAAATGACTTGTTTGGTTTTGGTTTGATTGTGTGTAGTGAGGACAAAATATTTATCTCCAAAACCAATATTTAACATCAGAACCTATGATTTTTGTATTTTATAATGGTATATATATTTAAAATTATATTTTAAAAGTTAAATTGGTCATTTTAAATATTATTTTATGTGTTGAAGATCAAGTTGATCATGACTAGTTTTTGGAGTGTTTTAACAGTTCTGAGTGGTCTATTTGCAAAGAAGCATTTGAGTCCTTTTTCGCTAAGTTGTGAAGTATAAATAATATGGTGATGACCCTAAGGTCATTTATTTCCTATATATGTGATTTATTTCCATGTTTTTTTTATCTAAGTTATGTTTAATCTATAGTATTTCAAGATAGACTTTCTATGTATGAGAAGGCCTAACTATGAATAGTACAAATGGTGTGCTTCAAATGGTGGTTGGATATAAAAAGTTCTATGGATACTATATTAGATTAGTATTGGTATATTTTATTTTTATATTATATTTTTTTTCATGTGTGGAGTTTTAAAATGTTTGAAAGAAGGCAAAGTATAACGTGTCCTAAAGTAGACCTAATGTAATTAGGTCTCCATGAGACCTAAAAGAGAAATGAGGTATAATAGACCAAAAGGGACTCAATACTAATTTTATTAATGTTTATGAGATTTAATAATACATATTTCATGTTTGACCTAATATTTTAAGGGTGAGTGGCTAACTAAGTGGCATATGAACAAGGAATGGTATATATACAAGGTAGGTTTAGACCTATTGATGAATGTAGAAGTTCAAGTGAGTAAAAAACACATTGGTAAGAATAATGAGTTATTTATACCATCATAAGTGTGTATATAATATTTAATGAAGATTTTATAGTGTGTTTTCATATGAATATCAAGGTCATATGACATAATTAGTCTTTAATAAAAACATGTTGAGCAAAGAAGCCTAAAAGGTAGTTTGAGAGGGATAAGAGTGTGAATAGATAAAGAATGTGATAATCATATATTGTGTGATAAACATAGTATTATTAAGGTGATAAAATAAATCAATTTAATGATTTGGTTCTGATTCATCTATAGGGTTGGTTCCTCTTTATAATTTGGTGCTTGTTAAATTCTAGTTGGGTTGGTGCTTAATTAGTTGGGGTTTGTGCTCCATGTGGAATTGGTGCTTCACTAAATTGTGATATTTTTAATTATATGACTATATTAAATTTTTATGTAATAATGGTTTTTATTCCCCTTGAGGGTTCCCCACATATATGATGTGTTGTCTTGTGTAATCTTGTTTCATGCTTGTATAGTTGATTACTTGATTTATATGTTGATGTGATGGTTCATGTATGTTAAGGAGGAATTGAAATTTTTTTAAGACATTGATTCATTCCCTCCATCTAAATAGTTTTTATTATAACACATATTTCCCTAGGTAATACCATCATGAAGAGGCTGAGAAGTCTTGTTACAACTAACTTTTACATTATAGTACCTTTCAACATAATTAATCCAAACTAATTCATGTTATTTCATAGGATTAGGAACATGATAATCCATAAGTAAAAGATTAAAATATAAAATAATAGTGTCACCATCTCCTTTATGGTTCTATTTATCTATTTGCTTCCAACACCTACCTTCTTCAGTGAGATGGATGTAGTCTTTCACTTTAGTGCCAAACCCATGTTGAATAAGATTACCAATTTGGTGAAAATATTAAATATAAATTAGATTTCAATAAAATAGCCAAAAATCCTATCATAATCTCATGCTTTCAACATTTCAAATTTTCCATTTTATTCCATTGAAAATGACATTTTTTATGGTCACAAAATAATTCCAAAAATAAGAGACCCTAGCAAACTAATCTTCATCCAAAAAATGTAAATCATCTCTTAAATTTAAATACTTATGTTTAAGAATCCTTGATCAATTATTTTATCCATAAATGAATATCCATTCAAATTTAGTAATAATGGATTTATTCATCCACTTAAATCTTCTTAGACATAATCTACCACAATGTTTTGGAAGATAAACCTTGTCTTAGGAAACCTAAGAAAAACTATTTTTTATCCTCCATACTAGTCCATAAAAATATTCTTTACATATTTTCTAAAATAGCCTTGGGTAATTTGAACAAAATAATTAGGTAGAATGAAAGACTTTATAGCATGCTATTGATGGGAATGAGTTTCCTAGTTTGGGAGAGATTTAATCCTTTCCATCCAACCAACTTCCTTTATAATATTTCCAATAGAGGATCTCAATCTTGATCAAGAAGGGCCTACTAAATAGGGTAATACCCATATAATAATAATTCAATTATTTTATCTGACAATCCAAGATTCTAGAAATCCTATTTTTCCTACCTATGGAAGTATTAAAGATCAAGATGGATTGTTTTCAATTTTTTTTGTTTAGAAGCTAATTCAAAGTTCAAGATGATATTTTTTAGTTATCTAGCCTCTATAGCTAAATATTAACAAGAATGATGGTGCCATGAAAAAAACTTGATTTAAAGAGGAATCCACATTTTGATCTGGTATAAATCCCTTCAATGCTCCATTTATGAGGGAAGTCGATAAGGATATACCAAGTGATTTAGCCATGATGATAAAGAGGAAAGGAGATAAGAATATCCTTGATTGATACCTCACCTAATGTAGAAAAATATTCACACACACCATTGATTAAAATAGATAACATAATAGTGGGCATACACTCTTACATGAGCTTTCAAAAGTGATCTTTGACATAAAAATACGTCATTACCTTGTTAAAAAGTCCCAATCCAATCTATCATATGCCTTATTCATATCAAGATTAACCACCATACCTAATTTATTTATATTTTCCATGGAATGTAGAGTCTCATGTACAATAATAATGCCATATTATATGTCTTCCTCTTACAAATCCCCTCAAATTAATGAAAATAATCTTCTCCATAAGAGGATATAATCTAAGAGAGAGTAATTTGGTGAAGATATTATACATTGAATTACATATGCTGATAGGACAAAAATTAGTGAAATTGCTAGACCCTTCCATCTTAGAAAATAACACACTAAATGTTTTATTCAATTCCCTTAAATTTTTTCAAGAGCTTATAAATTAATTCACAACTAAATCTAAGTCCTCCTTAATAATATCCAAAAATATTTGAAGAAAGGATATAGGGAAACCATCAAGCCCTGATTCCTTATCCTTATTTAATAAGAAGATGATAGACTTAACTTCATCAAGTGAAGCTAGTGATATAAGGCCAATATTGTCATCTTGTTTAATGAGATTTGGAATTACATGAATCAGTTCTTGATCCAATAAATAATTCATTCTAGAGTTAACCACAAACATTTTAAAAATATAATAAAATTTCCTCCTTAATGATAATAATATCCATGCAAACTTTCTCATTTTCGTTTGTTAATTTCTCTAATTTTATTATGGGTTCTATGTTTACTAGTAGAAAGGTGAAATAATTTGGTGTTCTTATCACCTTCCTTGAGAAAAATGGCTCTATAATTATTCCTCCAAAATATCTCTTCCCTAGACAAAATAATAGGATATTAATTTAAAATGATCTTCTCTTTATGAAGAGTTTGTTGATCTGAACCAAAGACTGTTGACTGATCCTCAATAATGTCCAGTTTCTCTCTAATTTTGATCTTTTGGATGATTCTTTTTTGAAATAATCTTTATTATAGAAAATGATATTATTTTTGAAATTTTTTATTTTCAAATCCAAATGGAACATACTTGAGCCTTGATAGTTAGGATCCCACCAATATATAGTTCTATCTTGAATATTTGGATGGTCAAATCACATATGCTCCATCCTAAAGGGAGTTATTTATTTTTTGGTCTAAATGTACATATTTAACATCAAAGGGTTATGGTTTGAGCTGATGTTTAGGAGGGAATATAGACAAAAATCCTTATGAAATATCCCATTAGTTTAAATCAACAACCTATCTAGTCTGACCTGAGTTAAATTCTTTTTTTTACTCCTATTAGACCATGTGAAAAGAGAGAGTCTTAGTTCCACATCAAAGAGGTTGAAGTCATAAATTAAGGTATCTAACTCCTCCATATTGTATTAATAATTATATTTTCCTCCTTTTTTCTCTTGAGAGTAACAAAGTATTAAAATATCCCATAATCATACACATAAAACCATTACAGTTTTGACTAAAACATCAAAACCATTTCCATAACCTTCTACGTCCAATAATATAATTTGGTGCATAGACATTAGGGAAGATCCACATGACTCTATCCTCCCTATTGTTAAAAATAATAACTAAATGATGAGTGTTTTTAATTATAACTTCTCATTCAATAAATTTATCATTCTAACATGCTTACAACTTCGATAATCTCCTAAAGAGATTGCACTATACATCTCCACATCCTTATAGATTTTAGTTTTCCTATCCTCAAAAATCCTCTCATCCATTTTGGTTTATTGTATTATAAACACAATAGGGTTGTGGCTCCTTATTAAGTCCCTAAAATTTATGTGTCTATTATTCTTTTTCATACCCATTATATTCTAATGTATGATTTTCATTTAGATCTTGTAGGCTAGGATTTGATATATTTATCATGAATCATTGCTTGAGTTTCATCTACAACTTCTCCATTTGTGATCCTTATATTTAGTTCCCTCCTAATTGTTATTATTTGCTTCAGTGGAGAACCTATGAACATTAATATAGAGCCCCTTATGGTATTCATGGAATGGGTAATATACTCCTTTCCTTTCCTATTCTACAAAGAAGAAACTAATCTTGATAAAACCTAAAAGTGGGCCATCTCCATTTCTTTAAAGATCTTATTTTTTAGATATATCTCCATTGAGGGAGAATGAGACAATGTCACTGGAGTATTTCTTAGGACACCATCCTATAAGTCTTCTTCCTTTAAAGTGAGCAAAAAAAATCTCATTTTCCTCTAACTGATTATTTAGATTTTCTCCCTATAAATATTCAAGACAAGAAAATTGATTATGAATAATGGGAGAAATAATAGACTTCTCCAATGGTACTTACTCCATAATGGAGTTTACCTCTAAATATACCCATTTGATTTCTTACACAATTTTATCATCCTAATTTTTTCACTGCTTATCCTAATCCAATAAACCTTCCAATCTTAGTTCACTTTGTGAACCTTCCTTTATTAAAACCTTCTCAATCTCAAAGACTACTGGAGAGGGTCATAGGTTATATTTTTCAAGAAATTTTAGATCCTTCTACCTTCTAGGTGAAGAAGTCTGATCCTTATGTTTATCCCTCATTCCTTGTCTAGTTTTTTTATCACCTTTATTTTATAAATAAACTAAAGTTTTTTCCATATCTTTTTTCTACCATGCTTATATTTCCTTTTTATAATTTGACCAATAGTTTTCTTGGTTATTAAGGGATAAGGTTTGAACATGTTTCCTATCTTGTTACACATGGTGTACTTTAAATTAGAGTCTTTAAACTCAATTTTTTAGATTCACTCCCCCTGATGGAGTTTAGAGTGACTAAGGAAGGGAGTTCATGATTCAAAAAAGCATTAACACAAAATCAATCATGCACAAACCTAGTTTTGGATTTCATAGTGGCATAAAAAACTCTTAGATATCTAAAGGTCTTAGCCATGCTTATAAACATATATTATTCCAAAAAATCCATGGGGAGACCCAGGAGTCTTACCAAATGGTCATTAAATATATATCCTCCTTTTCTAATTCAAAACTAGATCAACATTTCTATAAAAAAATTCAAATCTACCTAGAAACCAAGGGCCACCTACCAATATTCTCGCACAATGCTCTTCATTGTTCAAATGAATAAAGAAAAAGACATTATCCATGGTTGATATCTCCAAGTTCCATTTAGGTGACCATTTTATTTCATCCCACTTCCTAAAAAAATTGATGTTAGGTCTAACCCCTAGTCTCTTACCCATAAGGGCACACACCATCCTTGCTAAAGCTCTATTATTCAGAGAATATTCACCTTTAATATGAAATCCCTTGGCATATTTAGAGATAAAAAATTATTTATTGGGTCAAATTTCCTCCTAATCTAACTATTATCAACCAAATTAGCACATTTTTAAAGGTATTTTAAGCCTTCCAAATTTAGAATAACATGGAAAAAATCATAATCTATGGGTTTCCTAAACTTGGATTGATTCTTTAGGTTAAAGGGCTAGCTCCCCTTAATGAATCACTTAGGCTCACTCAAAACTACTCTACCAACTTGCTAGGAAAAGAGAGAAAAAACTACTCTAATGGAGGTGATGCACCAAAATATTTAGACCAATAATAATCAACTGTAAATGCACTTCAAACATGAGACCAACTTAAAACAAACACTACTCCTAATCTACATATGTGATGAACCTCCTATAGCAGATTACCTCCTATAATAGATTTAATCAAAATATGCAAAAATAAAATAACTCTTACCAATAACAAAAACACAGAAAGCTTTTATTGATCGTAAGCCACTTCGATGGGGTAACCTCCTTTGAACAAGCTCAATACAATGAATTCATGGATGCCTTCATTGGGCCTCAACACTTACTTATATACTAACTCTATTCTAACAACTACTACCTCCCTTGTATGTGGGACAATTCAAATATGCTCTAAGGGATGACTTACAAAACATATGCATCCATAACAATTATTACACTAATACTACAAAGAGAAGGGTAAGGCATGGGTTCTTAGCATCCCTTCCCTCTTAGAAAAAGCTTTGCCCTCAAAGCTTCAGATGTGGGAATTGTTGTTGAATCTGGAAGAGTGGTTCCAATGTTGCATCTTTTCGTTGCATGCCATGACATTAGATTAAGACCTCTATGATGGAGTGGGATCGAAGTTGGTGGGTGCACCTGTCTAGGATTACTTCTAGCTTGAGAAGGATGGAGCCTTCATTATCAAGTGCTGGTAAAACTATTTGCACTCAGATGTTAGATCCAAGAACTTGTTTTAAATAAGAGACATGAAAGACAGGATGAACTTGGGAGGAAGGTGGAAGCTCTAACTTGTAAGCAACTGACCCAATCTTTTGGAGAATCTTATATGGCCCATGAAACTTTGGAGCAAGATTTTAGCACCCTTTTAGTTTTAGTGATGATTACTTGTATGGATGCAAATGAAGAAAGACCATATCACTAGGTTAAAAGGTATGCTCAGAGCAGTGCTAATCAACCTACTACTTCATTCAGTTATGTGCCATGTGGAGATTATCCCACAAGGTGTGGAGAATCTAATCTCAGTTTCAAAGAGTAGTGTCAACTGCCTAAACTGGTGAGCTGCCGAGATTATATAGAAGAAGTGGTGGTGGTGCTTAACCATAAACTGCTTCATAGGGAGTCATTTTGGTGGAAGTGTGGTATGAGGTATTATACCACCATTCAGCTAGGGGAAGCCACTTGGCCCATTGATGTTGTTGTTCTAAATAAAAGCAATGAAGGAAGGTCTCTAAGAATTTTTTGACTATTTTTGTCTAGCCATCTGTTTGTGGGTGGTACCCAAAGCTCATTTTCAACTGTGTGCCTATGCGATAAAATAGTTCTGTCCAAAAATGGTTGGTGAAAGTGGCATCACGATCTGAGACAATTGAAGAAGGAATGCCATGAAGATGGAAGATATAATCCAAGAAAACTTGTGTGATTGTGGAGGCTATGTATCAGTGGCTGAGTGCACAAAAATGACTATATTTGAAGAGGTGATCGACTATGACTAGGATCACTATCTTTCCGCTAGATTTAGGGAGGCCCTCAATGAAATCCATGGAAATATTTGTCTAGATCCTAGTAGGAATGGGCAAATTCTCAATTAAACTAGGAGTCAATGTGGTTTCACCTTTGTTTCATTGGTAGGTATCACATTTAGCCACCATCTATTTAATTTTGGGTTTCATGCCTTTCCAAAAGAAGTGTCGACATGCCCGCTCATAGGTTTTGAGAAATCCTGAGTGCCCTATGGAGGGGGAAGCATGGATTTCATAGAAGATAGCATGATGTAGGTCTAGACTTTGGGAAAGCACCAGATGACCCTTGTATCATAGAGAAGCACCGTCCCATGAATAATGTGGTACTATAGAGGGGGTAGTGGCCAATTGATGAATGAGGTGGCATAAGGAGGGATCATTTACAGACCCTTGTTGGACAAATTCCAACCATTTTGTAATGGGCACAGAGATGGTAGAGAGGGAAGGCTAGTCCTTGAAGGTTCTTGAGAGAGCATCAGCCACAACATTGTATTTTTCCTTCTTATAGGTGATCTCATAATCATAACCCTTGAGTTTGCTGATCCACTTCTACTGAGCTAGGGATGATACCTACTATTCTAAGAAATATTTCAAACTCTGATGATCAATTTTGATGTAAAAATGGTTTCCCAGTAAGTAGGGTCTCCATTTTCATACTGCATGTAAAATTTCCATCATTTCCTTTTCATATGTAGACAAGGCTAAATTGAGACCAGAAAGGGCTTTACTAGTGAAGGCAATTGGTCAACCTTCTTAGAGAAGAAAAACACCCTAGCCGATGCCACTAGCATCACTTTTGATGGTGAAAGTTTTGGTGAATTGTAGTAGTGCCAAAACTAGTGTGCTACACATAGCCTATTTGAGTTGGACGAATGCCTGATCAGCGGTTGCACCCCAGGTGAAAGCATCCTTCTTCAATAAGGAAGTCAAAGGAGCTATAATCTTTCCATAATCTTTGATGAACTTGTGATAGTATCCTATCATGCCTAAGAAACCATGAAGGCTCTTAAGGGTGGTTGGTTGAGGCCAATTCTACATAACATTGATTTTTTTGGGTTCGTACAAACCCCATTGGCTGAAACAATGTGCCCCAGATAGTCGATTTCCTCTTGACCGAATGAACACTTGGATTTCTTAGCACATAATTGATTGTCTAATAATAGTTATAATGTCCTATCAATATGTTGTAGATGCTCGGCCCATTTATAGCTGTAGATCAAAATGTCATAAAAGAAAACTAAAATAAATTGATAGAGAAAAGGCTAAAAGATTTTATTCATGAGTGCTTGAAAAGTGGAAGGAGCATTTGTAAGGCCAAATGGCATGACAAAGAACTCATAGTAACCTTCATGTGTATGGAAGGTTATCTTGGGAATGTCATCAGGATGCACTCAAATTTTATGATAGCCAAAATGCAGATCCAACTTGGAGAAGAATTTGGCCCCATAGAGCTCATCAAGAAACTCATCTATGACATGAATTGGGAATTTATCCTTGATAGTGAGGTGGTTAAGGGCTCAAAAGTCAATGCAAAGGTGCCATGACCCATCCTTTTTGTGTACAAGAAGCACTAGGGAAGAATATGGGCTGGTACTAGGGTGAATAACTCTGAATTTGAGGAGTTCCCAAATTAAGTTCTTAATTTCAGTCTTTTGCTGATGGGGGTAAAAATATGGCCGGATGTTGGGTGGGATGCTTCTTGGAAGGAGAGGAATCTAGTGATCTTTAGGGCATGAAGGGAGCAAACCTATTGGTTCTAAAAAAATGGTTGTATGCTTGTTGAGTATAGCTTGTAAATTTGTAGGGTGGTTAGTAGTAGCGAGGGGCTGGAGTTGAATGGAATGCAGTTGTGTAATGACCCCATGTGAGCCTTTCTTCAAAAGTTTTTCCATGCGATGAGAACTGATGATGTTAGAAGATCCTAGTAATAACCCTTTTAAGGTGTGCTTCTAACCATTATTTGTGAATTGCATCTAAAGCTCAGAGAAGTCCCATAAAATATGTCTTAATGTACGAAGCCACTGTGCCCCTAAAACCACATCACACCCTCCTAAAGTTAGGGCAAACATATTAGAGTGACAATTATAATTGGCAATTTCAATATGCACATTTTGACACTTCCCTTTACATGTAAATGTGCCCCATTAGCAATCATGACTTCAAAGATAGAATAAGGGTATATAAAGTAGTCTGTTGCCTTAAAAATATGAGGATGGATGAAATTGTGAGTACTGCCCGAGTCAATGAAGATTGTGAGAGGGATCTTTTTGAAGCACCCTTTGACCTTCATGGTTTGGGGAGTGGTGACACCTACTAGTGCATGCACTGAAATCTCAGGTTGAGTCTCTTGAACTGTTGGGTCCTCTTCAGTGCTAGGTTCTTCTTGAGCAACATGAAATTTTGGAATATTAGGCTCGCTATCTTGCTCTGGTGGTGACTCCACATCTAGCAAGTAAATTTTTTGTTGGATGCACCTATGACCCTTAACCCATTTATCATCACAATTGTAACATAATCCTTTCTCTTTGTGAGTCCACATCTCTACCTCAGTCAGGCACTTGATTGGTGTGGTTATGGTTGTCCATTGATTCATTGTGTTCTTTTCTAGTAAAAGGGTGGGAGGTCAACGCTATGTGGAGAGTTTATCTTCTACTAACTTAGCCAAACCCAAAGCATCCATCATATTTTTAGGTCAAAACATTTTTACCTCTGAGTGGATTGGCTCTCTGAGGCCACTAACAAATCAACTTTTGAAGAAGTCATCTGACAACCCTTTAGTGTGATTAGCGAGTTTTTCAAATTCAATATGATATTCACAAATAGTACCTATTTGACAGAGTTTGGTGAGAGCTCTTATTAAATCCTCAAATGCTAAGGGACCAAACCTGCCCAAAATTAAGGATGCAAAATTTGATCAATCGGGTTCATCATTTGTCTTGAGATACCAATGGTACCATTAAAGTGCTTCTTGTTCCAGATGAAAGGAAGCAATTGGGACTTTGTTTGCAGAATAAGTATTATGGAGGTTGAAGAATTGTTTAGCTCGATATATCCATCTTGTAAGATCTATACCATTGAATTGTGGAAAGTCTAGCTTAAGTCCATGGGAGAAGTTAGAAGTAAAGGAACGATGCTCTAAAGAAGACTCCTTCTACACTCTATTGAGCAAGATGTTATTATGTTGATTCAAGCCACACATCATATTGGTTAACTCTATAACCTGAGATTTTAATGTGGCAATTTCTTCCTCCATGATTTTTGTGCCTGCACGAGTGGTTACCATAACTAGTTGTTAAATGCTGGGGATCCTTCGTGTTTCATACCACGATGTAGGGCGGGGTTCGAGGCAGTGGCTCGAAAAAAAAAATTGGGCTTTTTTTTGCTACTTTTTTTTTAAAAATGTTGCTTTAGAAATGGATTGTCTATAACTATGTGGTTGGAAATATCCTCAACTGTGGATATGCTATTGTTTGCTCTCTGAACCTGATAAGTTAGATATGGACCCAGGGTTTATTTGGCTACCTAAAGGATTTTCAAATTCTCTCTGGCCACCAAAGTTGTCTGATCGAGTACCGCTCTCTAGAAATTTCTATCCATGGGTTTACCCCTTAATGATAGCTTTTGGTTTACCTCACGGGTGGGAACTAGTCAATTAGGATGGGGCCATTGCCCTTTTCACTGGCAAGTCCTCTCAATGGGCCAACTACTTTGGGGTTCCTGTGGTACTCCTCACAATGAGTTTTAGGGCTTATGCCCAAGCACTTCCCATAGTTAAGCAGATAGGTATTTACCCAATCTGAAATGATAGAACCTGCAATGAAAAAAAAAATCTTCCCAAAAATGGTGCAGCTCCTAGAAAACCTTGCTTCAAAAAAAAATTGCTCCAAATCTACCCACAAAGCCAAGAAAGCACTCTAATACCAGATGTGATGAACCTCCTATAGCAGATTACCTCTTACAATAGATTTAATCAAAATATGCAAAAATAAAATAATTCTTACCAATAATAGAAACACAGAAAGCTTATATTGATCACAGGCCACTTCGAGGGGGCAACCTCTTTTGAGTAAGCTCAATATAATGAATTCATGGATTCCTTCATTGGGCCTCAACACTTATATACTAAATCTATTCTAACAACTACTACTTCCCTTGTATGTGGGACAATTCAAATATGCTCTAAGGGATGACTTACAAAGCATATGCATCCATAACAATTATTACACTAATACTGCAAAGAGAAGGCTAAGGCACGGGTTCCTAACAACCTCTTTACATCAACATTTAACATGAAGGTTGTGAAGAATGCTTGGGATAGGAGGACTAGTAATGAGGTCATGAAATTATACTAATTAAAATACAACTCATTAAATATTTCAAAATTCACTTGGACACTTCAAAATACCGACAAATAAGTTTCAAATTGAATATGAATGAAAAATAAGGACAACATACCAAGGAAGCAAAACTAATCACTTGATAAGATTAAACAAGTCATGAACACACATTGAACCTAATCATAGGAGGAGATAAACCATAATTTTATCATTGATAAAATGATTCAAAATTCATAGGGATTTTCCATACCCAGGTGGAGGATACAAACATATCCCATAAAGACTTAATTTATAGAATAATTAGATAGAATAAGGGAGGAGGGTGTAGGAGAGAGAGAGAGAGAGTGAAAAATATCCAAAGAGAGTTAAAACAAGAAAGGAGTTTGAAATAGATCTATTAGGTCTCCAAGGACAGGTTTTAATTTACTAAATATGTTATTATCCTCCAAGTGGTGTGAAATTTTTAAATCTTTCTTGACACATTGATCTTCTCTTCAAAATTGTTCCTTCTCTTAGCTCCTGAGAGGACACATGGCACTCTCCAACATCAAGGCATGTTGAGTTATTATAAACATAATATTTACACCTTTAATTAGTTTTATAATCTCTTCCAATATACATCTTAGTGGAAATCATAAAGTAACTTCTTAGGTGTCTTGAAACCCGTTAATCTCACTAGGCCAATCTTGCTTATAAGTGTCAAATCTTGAATTTATAATTATAAATGTAATATATCTCCATGGATGGCCTATTAACATAATATAAAACTTTTAAACATTCATTTTTAGGTTTCAAACACTCTCTGAGACTTTATTTTGCATCAAAATCTCTCATTTGGCATAATTCCTTATAACACTAAAAATGTGTAAACCTCCTTCTGTAGAGCAATGTACACATGATATTTCAAAAAAAAATATATTTTTAAGGACCCAATATCAAATTACATCTACATGACAAGTTTTAGGATCCAAATATAAGTGAAAGTGTCCTTTTCCTACTATTCTCTCTCCTCAATTAGGCCTCCTTGCCTTGAAACTAAGTTTTGGCCCAAAATCACTCCCACATGTGTGAAAACTATAGGAAGTGTGTGAATAATTTTATTAATTATAATACCATGATCCCTATAAATTATAATTTCTTGAGACCCTTATGGATGGGTAAACCATGAAATTATCAAAAACCCTAGTTTAGGTGCTTGCATAGGCTTGAGAGGCATTTAGAGTGTTTGGTAATAAAATTTTAGACTCTAAAGATTTGGATGTGTATTTTTAGTCCTAAAAAATCATTATGTAACTCAATATACTGAGGAGATGTCTCTTGAAGTGCTTAATAGGTTTCTAGGTGGACCATTTGACTAGTGAATGATGCATCTCTCACCTTCTTGGCCAACTTGCTAACTTGCAGAGTTAATGCATCACTTTGAAGGACATGAAAATGTATGTGAATGATATTATAACATATTAAAATTATTTTTATACTTATTAATTTGATTTGGAATCCACTCCTTTATCTACACCCTCATAAACAAACTTACTACCCTATTTTTGGCCTTGTTATGTATAATTTTACCTCTGCACGTGCCATCCAAAGACATAAGCATGTGATCATGAGAGTTGTGAATATCACCAAGGTAATTTTAAGGTTGAATAAAACATTATAAGTCATTTAAATTCTTCTTTTTTCCATCAGGTCAAAATTATCTTTTTAGACATCCAAAAAGTTTCTTAGGGTCTTAAGGATGATTCTAAGGGATATGTCCTTAAATTGAAAACTAATGCCTACATTTTTTAGGGAATAGACCCTAATAATCAAACCTAAGAGATTTATAAACCATGGAACTTCTCATGAAAGATATGATAACTAAGAATTATCCTCTCGAGTAAGCAAACTACATTTTATGAAGTCTAAAAGAGATGAGCTTAACACTTGGTCTAAGTTTCCAATGGTTTGTTTAGGTCTAAAACACCTCATGTGAGGTTTTAAAATCACTCCAAATTGTAATTATCTCTCCATGATATCTATAATTCCATGGTTCATTCATTTAATGTTTGAATTCAATTAGACATGTTTATCCCCAATGGTTCTATTTTGTCCTTTAAGAGATTTGGTTATTTGATTTCCTCTTAGAGGGTTCTAAAACTCTTTCTCCACCTTTAATGAGAGTTTACACAACCATATCAAGTCAATTTGACTGCTAGCTCTTTTTTCCACTTCAAAGAATCAAAATATCTTGAAGATACTCTTAATGAAATCATGGGTACCTCACTTATATTACTTGATAACTAAGCCATCACTCTTAGTCTACATTATCTCCCTCTTCACAAGTTTGAAAGGCAACTTCAACTACTTAGGCCACCTATAGGTATGTTTTTTGGTTTTAGTTACATATTAGAGTCTAGGGTTTCAATGTAAATATACTATAATATCTATAGTGTTGAGGATTTAATATTATATTTTGAACCTTCTTAACCTCCTCAAGATATCATATCTCCACAAGCATGCCTTCTCTCTCTCATGTTTTTTCAGGACACGACTATAAGTGGTCATTTGGGGTTTCCTTATCTTCATGAACTTTAAAAATTTAGAAATTCTTAAAAACTATTTAAATTCACCTTCATGTGGTTTATCCATTATATAAAATTTTCAAACTTAAATCAAGTGATCATCTCTCTTAACAAGGCTAGACAATACTCAACTTGATTATATTTGGCCATTTTACATGTAGGTATCTTGACCAGGTGTCTTGAACATTGTATAGATTGAGGACACACCTTTTTCCATTGAGATTAGACTAGTCCAAGTGTTGAAACACTGCATTACTTTCAATTTTAGGTTATCAAAATCCAAACTTGATGCATTTTAGCCAAATTTTCTCACAATGTAGACCTATAGGTCTACAGACCTACAAGTCTACATTTTGATTAGATCCTTTTAAATTATAGGTTTGATATTTTTTACCTTTTTTATCTATTCAAAACTTGATACCATTTTTTCATCTTTCATTATGCCCTTTATAACTCATCACTAATGCATGAGTGTTGCATTTAATGTTCCAAAAAGACTTATAGTCTAGACAAACTAGTGAGATTGCAATTTGATGCTTAGGCCTTGTATGATGCTTGTCTTGATTATTTTAAACCCTATAATCACTTATTTACTTCCTCATTACCTATATAATGATTTCAATACTGTTATAAACGCTTTCACCATGCAAGACAAGACATTTTGAAATCACCTTAATACAAGCATGCCCATATGCACAATCCAATTGGTTAGAAAACACTATTTGTTGCTTATAAAAGATAGAATTAAAAAGATCATGAAGAATAAATGGTGGAGATATAGATAATTAGATATAATTTAAAAGTTATGGAGATCATTCATCAATGTTCATACACTTTTGAATACCTTGGAACATTCAAGAAACAAAAAATAGTCACCCTACAAAATGAGAACAATGGAGGTTTATTATCAAATTGAGGCCACATGTGCAAAGTGTGACTTGGTAAATCACATTAAGTATCTTAAAATGTCTTACACATCTCACCCAAATTATATTATTTAACCAAGTCATATGAAACTATCATTTAAAGGAAAATATTTTATCCTATGGGGTTTGAAAGTAGTTTTAGACCACCCTAGAGTCTTAGTGATTTTTCATAAAAGAGATGGGATGAATATATAAACCAATTCCAAAATTTTGGATCTTACTAGGACCCCCACCTATGGAAAAAAATTTAGACCCTGACTCTCTCTCATGGCTATACCATCCACATAAAGTCTACTTTTGCAAGTTTGTGAAGAGAGTGATGGAGTTTCTAAAGTAAATTTTGTAGTTTTAGGACCCATACCTAAAATATTAGCATGGATTTAAATTTTATAATCCCAAGATACATATTTGAACTATTTTCACCTAAATGTGAGCTTCTTAAGTCTGTAATAGTGATTGAAATTCCCTTATTTGGTGTTTAATTATAAGAAACTAATCACTTTATAACATATGTGACAATGATATAACTTATTCAATAACCTTAGTAGGTGTATTCTATGGATATTTGGATTTTGTGAACTTTGACACATGTTATATTTAGTTAAAATCACCTTTTTCCTTTAGAAAACTTACCTTAAAGTTCACAAAAGAACCTTAAACTTTCCAAACACATGTGAAATGTTTGTATAAAGTTATTAAGGCATGAAATTAATTTTAGGTACACCTAAGGACCTATAACACCATTTGTAGTCACCTCTTTACCACCTTGACATAACTAGGCTAGTAAAAGAGAAGAATAACCATTACCTTAATATTATCAAATAAACCTTAAAATATACTAATAAGGTTTTATAAAGGCATTTTGAAGACCAGTACGGTATATAAAGTGTATGCAACGAGAAATTAAATAGATCTATAAATCAATCCTAAATCGAAAAAGATAGATCCTACTTACACTTCCAAATGGGGATACATTAGATAATCAGGGTCATGACCAATATGGATCCTCTAGACATAATCAAGTGATCTCTTACCAAAATAATATTACTATGGAGTATTTCAAAGCCTCCAATCTAGAAAAACTATGAAATAACCCTAACTAGGTCTTATGTTTTCATATTCACTTATACTAGTAACAAGTAAAGCAAAAGTCTAATATAGTGGTCACAAAAGCCACTGGCACAATTTGGGGGTTAGTAAATAATAAAGTAAACATGTATAAGAGAATCCTAATTAAGATATACATAGGTAAAACTATAATTCATGGAGAGAGAGAATATTATTCAAAATCCATTACTTATGCTACTTTTATCTACTAAAAAGAGGAGCAAAGTTAGAGATACTTACTTGGAAGATGAACCCATCGAGACTCAATATCTCCCTTGGCTAAAGTTTCTTTTCAAGAGGTTTTTGTGGTTTTTAAGGATCACTAAAAAAGTCCAAAGCATCCAAGACTTCTCCATAATACTATATTCTTCTCCAAGTAGAAACCCTAAGCAAAAACTCCCTAAGTAGAATTATGGAAGAACAGTTTGTAAAAAAGCAAAAATGAATAATAAATCTTATCTACTCTCTAATTATGATTAAATGGATGCATTTATATAGGTGTATCTAACCATAAACCCTTCTAAAAGTTTCATCCAATAAGTTTAACCCAATCGACCTAGTATTGTAATTGACTAAAACTCACTAAGTCACAGACTAAGTTGACTAGGGCCTAACCTAAACCCTTAATAAGTTTTATTAATAAGAATAAAAGGTTGACACAATTTACATAGTTAGGTAATATATAAAAAAGGGATTTATGCTAGGGAAATGGATAATGATGGTGGTAAAAGACTATAGGAGTATATAAAATGTGAGGCCAAGCTTAGGGGTGTTAGAACACAATTAGATACTAAGAGGGGGGTGAATAAATATATAAATTAAAACTAGTTTTTTAACACATTTTCATGAAGATTAAAATATATATACATATAAAATCAAATACGTAGAGATCACATAAAATCAAATACATGTGACACTAGATTTATACGTGGAAAACCCAAAGGAAAAAACCATGGTGAGAATAGCTATTAGAAACTATTGTTCTAATCTAGCCTCACAGTTCAAAGCCTCACTAGTTACAAATTTATGGGAACTAACCCTAAGGAGACACCAATTTGCTAATTTAAGAGTATCAACTCTAAGGAAGCACCAACTCCCTAACCAAGCACCAGCTCAGCTTAACCTCACTAGTTACAATGTTTAAGGGCACCAACCCTAAGGAGACTCCAATCCCCTAACTGAGCACCAAATCAGCTTGTCTAATGGCACCAACCAATTATATCTATGGAGATACAACTCTATATTACAACATGGATTCATAAATTAATCAAACTCTACTCTCCCTATTACAATTCTAATCTGTAACTAGTCATTCTTTGCACCTTATCTCTGTGTGCCTTTCTTCCTCTCTACCCCTCTCTTTCTATGTCTATATATGTATCTATCTTACACACTTTATCTCACTCAGTTACTCTACATCTATGTCTATATCTATATCTATGTTTGACACTCTTCAATAATAACTCATCTTCTCTATACTTCTACCTCTATTTCTATATATTTTTGTTTGACATAATTCTAATGGCTCTAGTAGCATCTACCTTTGTCCTAGATGTCATATATATAAGTAATGGATATAGGGTTCCATATCTTATATGTGTTCACACTTAGACTTTAACACATCACACCAATTTTGGACTTTAGTTCATTATTACTTAAACTTTCACTTTCCTGCATCTTGATTCCATGCATCACATCATAATTATAGGTCTCTTTACTATCTATAGCATCTATTAGACTCAAGTTTTGATGCATAGGATATTTGATGTAGATTTGATCAGTTAGATCGATCAATCTCATTATCCATGTTAAGATATAAAACTTATATGCAAGTTCTTATGACTAACTTTTTGTTTGGACATGACTTTAAATGTTGGTAATTGATCTTGCCTTTATCACCATGATCTGATGGTCCATATTCAAATAGATCAAATTTAAAATGCATCCATTTGATCACCTTCTAATAGGCTCATGTTATTCATTAGATCTTTGTACACTTATAAACTTTATCTTTTCCATCTTTAAAACTCACCCATTGATCTTCTTGATCTGAGCTTCTATGTGTCATTATATCTTCAAAGATACATGATCTTTACCTCGACTTAGTCATTAAACTTTGACACTTTAACCTCATCTTGCTTCTTCATATATCTTTATATCACTTTATCTCCATCAATATTCTTGAACCTGATTGATCTTTAACTTTCCATTATGTTGATAAACATCAAACACTTTATAGCATTTGAGTGCATTGACTCTATTGGATCTCCTTTTAATGATCACCCATGCACTGTCAGATCTTATAACAATCTTTATCTTTATATCTATACAACCCTCAAGGATATGACACTTGGAGTAAGTGTGTGCCTTCTTTACATAGTTTCTAGTTCCTATTATTGATACATTTGGCGTCCTTGCATTACTTGTTGACCTTTTGACTTTAACCTACACCATAGATTAACTATCTAGGCTTTGTGATTGTGACACTTGTCACTTATGTGTTAACTCAGAGGTCCTTTTGACAATTTTACTGCATCATTCTCTATTAGATCTCCAATGTCTGACTAAGTGTGAACCATTGATCTTCCAACTAGCTCAAACTTTACCTTGTGCATATTTGGTTAAGAATGGGGACCATCTTAATTATGCTTGGAAGTTTAATTTTTCACCTTCATATCTTATGTTTTGCTCAACTTCCTGGTCTAAAATTTGGACCATATAAACTAGGCATGAAATTAAACAAACCCATATGCTCAATTCTTTCTAAATTCTTTACATGTGTGAGATATAATTCTATTAATCTGCTTACTTAGATTATTTTGCCACAAAGATAGCTATGCCTAAAACTTGCCTAAAAGTCCAACTTTGTTCTTGTATAACTCTTTTTGCACTTGGTCGCATGACCTAAAAATTAGTGCATATGATCCTCTTACATAGGGGATTCCATCCATACATCCATTTTATCTTTAATCCTTCATACGTGTAATATATGACATAATAGAAATGACTTCTCAACTTTTTCTTGCAACCTACAAATTTGACTATGTTGGAAAACACTATGAAAATGCCTTGAAGCCCTACTTTACTCAAGCATATATTTTGTCATGCTATGTTGTGTGACTTGAGATTTATCACGTATAAACTAGGCACAAAAATGAAGAGACCAATGCAATCATTTTATCCTAACACCACCATGTGTGTAAATGTTGACAACATAAATATGCTTACTTGGCTTTGTTTATCCCTTTTTACAAATTTGGCTAAGTATAAAAAAAAAAGTGATTATTGTCTTATTAGCTAACTTTGCATGCCCATAACTTCAACTTCACTTCATCTCATGGATTCAAACATGGCTCATAATAAATAGGGACTAATGTGGTCATAACCATATGACCAACTCCCCTAGACTCATCCACATGTGGTAATGGTGACATAAGTAAACTGTGTACTCAAATTTTCCTCTATAAACCCAAAATGTCTAGATTAACTATATGAGGAACTAGATGAATTCCACTCATGCACATAAGCACTCCAATCATCCTTGACCTCTAATAGGATGCCTTACACATCTTCAAATCACCATACTCAGCCCTAAGCATCAATGAAATCCATAATCTCCCTTTTGACATCAATGCCATGCTCTTAATGTGACTTTTGACATAAATGACAATAAAATTGCCAAAAATCTCCCCCTTTGTCATTGATGGTAAACTAAATTCTCTAATCTTTTAATATTCAGCTCCTTCTCTAGTTTTGTTTTCATTGGCTTTTGATAAGTATGAATTGAAGTTATTCATACCAAAATTTCTCCCCCTTAGGCAATGGAACCTTTTCCTAATACTCAACTTGGACATCTATTCTAATTCTACTTTGACATTTGTACTTTTTATCCAAACTTTTATAGAGAGCAATTTTCTCATTATCCCATAGAGAGCATTTGAACTTTTTCTCCCCCTTTGACATCAATGGCAAAGTGACTCTTTCTCACTATTTGTCTAAAGTGTTCTCCCCCTTTATCATATAAAGGAGTTTGTCCAAAAATATTCAAACATCAACTTATTAGAAATTTGCACAACGTACATACTTGAGTTGCCTTTTCTCTTCTTCGTCTTCTAGGAATTAATAAAGTTTTTATGGTCCTCACCCTAGACTTAGACTCTATCACTAGTATCTAATGATGTGATGTAGGATATTCCATACATGCTTACTAGAATTCTCTCTTTTAGTCTCTTAATTATCTTTTGATCATAGGACTTGACCAATTACACAGCTCTTCTACTCTGAGCCTTCTTGATCCTGATAGACTGAACAATCTAGCTCCCCCTTACTCCATGCATAACTTCTCAATCTATTCATGCTATCTAATTTATCTCCACCTAGCTTCATGCTCCATACTTGCACCAAGGGAATGACTATAACACATCATAGCTTCAATTAACACATATATATCATCATTTTACACATGTTCTCCAAGTTTGGTGACCTAACTTCTTTGTAAAACCCAAGATACACAATGTCAAGGGTTTCTTGCAATATAACCCTTATGCCAAATGAATCTATAGACCATATATATGAGATGTACTTCAAAAATCTCATTATGTCATATTGAAACACTCATTTTTTTCCTTGTAGACATTACTTGAGTTCACATCTATAGTAGACATCACTTGCTTCTCCACTAACAAGGGTCTCTTAAGAAGCATAGATAGAGACACCTTACTTTAAAATGTCTTAGAATAATTTGAAACCAAAAGTTTCCCACAAATCCTCATATTCCTTCTCCTCCTTGGTCATCTTATGCTTTCTATTCTTCTTCTTCTTAGGCTTAAGATAAAGTAACATACTCATCCATACTCATCCAGTAAAATGTTCTCCTTTTCTTCTATGATTGGATTGTTAATACATGGAGATAACATATGGCACACCTTTTCATCTGATGAATCTTCCTTACAACTCAAAATCTAATCACTACGCAGAGAAGACTGATGGTATATGCTTGATACTTTCTTTATAGCAGTAGGATGTTCACTTGAATCTGTGTATACCTTAGAACTATCCTCAACCAGCACCTTGGACTTCTCCTTGAGTTTTGTCTTCTCATTCTCAACATGTGCAGACATTAAGAACTTTTGACATTTTCCAACCTCTATAGCATTCTTCATCATGGCTTGATCTTTCACTTTCCATACATTTTGGGTTTGCTTATATGTTATGTTGGGATTACTTTTATCTTTTTAAAAGACTTGTGAACCTTTTTTCACACTGGGATGCATACCATTCTTCTTACTTTGTAATTTTGATCTTAAAAAGTTTGTTCTACAATGTTTAACTATGTGACCAATATTAATGTAATTATAGCACATTACATTTGTATCTAACAAGGGTAAAAATAAAATTTTACTTATAAAATTGGTTCTCTTTATAGATACAACTCTACATTTACTAGCCTTATGACCAAATTGATTATAACTATAACAATAACCATAAAAAGATGAGGAATACCCAATCATAGCATTGGGTTACCTTACTAGTCTTCTCACCTTTGTGTAACTGTCTACATTAGTTACCTTTGTATTCTACATCTTCCTTTAATTTGTAGAGATGAACTCATTAATCTTCTTCCTTTCTTCATGCCTCTTTTCTCCTTTAGCCTTCTTCACATTAGTATTATTTGTATTTATCATTGTATCCTAGAAAGCTTTCTCTTTCTTTTTTCCTTATCCTCCTTATGCTCTGAAGTTATCATATAACTTAGAAGATGTACTAGTCATGGGATTTTTCCCTTTTGATGGATTTTGAGAGCTGATCAATTCATCAAGAATATTTTATCCTCATATCAGCCTTAGACCTTTGACTATTTGTTCTTTAGCCTTTTCAAGCTCTTTTCTCAAAGCCACTATCTCTGCTTCTAGCCTCATACACTCATCAGATTTGAATTATAGTTCAATTTTGACTACATCTTCTATTCTTGTAGCCTCTTCAACCTAAGTCTTAAGGTTGACTATCATCTAATCAAATCTCTTAAGACTTTTGGATATTTTTTTAGTTTCTTTTTTTCCAAGCTTCATCTACCTTGAGTTCTCTTTTTTCAGCTTATCAATATTATCTAGAGCATGGATGAGTTCACACTCAAGGTCCACTTCTCCTTCCTCTTCTTCATAGAGTCTTCAAATTATTATTGATCTAGATCTATAAAAGTTGATTCTAATGTTAGGAATAGGGATCCATTTCCCTCAGCCACAAAAACATAGTCATGGTCATAATCTAAGCTATCACTATCATCCAATGAGTCACTATCTTCTCTTATATACAAGATTTTCTTGTTTTTAAAGAAGTTACTCATTTTGGAATAGTGGGGTCTCATTCTTTTGACATCTTCTTGCTCAGAGTTATCCTTTTTTTCATAATGGTATTTAGTAGTAAAATTTCCTACCTTACCATAGTTAAAGAATTTAAAGGGTAACTTACCCTGGTACTTTTTAAACCCTCTTTTCAATCTTCTAAGAAAGTTAACTTCTTCTTCATCAGTCTCATTAGATTTGAATGTAGATGCTTCTAATTTTTCTTTCCTAGATGTTTTGAATGCAACTTCTCTCTTAGAAGTATTTTCTTCTCCAACTCTCATCTTATAGGTAGTGAAGGTTCCATGCAAGTCATCAATAAGGAGATTATCTAGATCTCTTGCTTCCTCTATTACATAGATTTTAGAATCATACCTTGATGAAAAAGATCTTAGGACCTTTTTGACAAAGATTATTTCTTTCACTTCTTCTCCAAGGCCTTTTATTGCATTCACTATTTCATCTACCCTTAGAAGGTAGTCTAAAATATTCTCATCTTCAGTAATTTTAAGACTCTAAAACATACATTTGTATATTTTTATCTTGGCCTAATTTACCCTATCATCACCTTCATAGATGCTCTTTAGCTTGTTTCAGATGTCTTATGCATTTTGACAATGCATTACTTTGACAAAATATGATTTTGATAATCCACAAATAATAGAATTATTATCCTTGGCATTGCTCTCATATGCCTTCTTTCAAGCTTGATCAGTAGGAGTTATAGTAGGGGATGTATATCCATTTATTATAGACAACCATATATCAAACCCTAATGAAGATAAGTATGCTTCTAGTCTTATGCTCTAGAATACATAGTTAGATCCAACAAAGAGAGGTGCTCTATTTGATGAAGATCCTTTCTGACTAGCCATTGTGTTCACTATCCCAAGATCTACCTGAGCTGATTAATCTTCTCTCAAGGAACCCTAGGCTTTGATATAAATTTTTGGAACACAACTAGATACTGAGAGGGGGTGAATTAGTATATCAATTAAAACTAGTCTTTCAACACCTTTTGATGTAGATTTAAATATATATGTAGATCAAACCAAATATGTAGATATCACACAAACTCAAGTACACATGACACTAGATTTATACATGGAAAACCCAAAGGAAAAAACCATGGTGATAATAGATTTTAGATACTACTATTCTAATCTAACCTCACAGTTCAAAGCCTCACTAAAAAAACCTCACTGGTTACACATTTAAGGGCACTTATCCTAAGGAGACACCAATACCATAATTTAAGATAACAAACTTTAAAGAAGCACCAACTCCCTAAATGTGCAAAAACTTAGCTTAAAATCATTAGTTATAATGTTTAAGGGAACCAACCATAAGGAGACTCCAATCCACTAAGTAAGCTACAGATATATGGAGCCATAGCTCTAGATTACAACCTTGATTCATAAATGAATCAAACTCTACTCTCTCTATTACAAGTATAATCTATAACTATTCATTCTCTGCACATTATCTCTATGTGACTCTATTCCTCTCTACCCCTCTATTTTTATGTCTATATATGTATCTATTTGACACACTTGATCTCACTCAATCATTCTCTCTCTCTCTCTATATATATATATATATGTGTGTGTGTGTGTGTGTGTGTGTGTGTGTGTGTGTGTGTGTGTGTGTGTGTGTGTGTGTGTGTGTGTGTGTGTTTAACACTCTTCAACAACGTCTCATCTTCTCTACACTTCTACCTCTGTGTCCATGTATTTTCATTTAACACAATTCCAATGGATCCAAAAACATTTTTTTATATCCTATATGTCATATATATATAAAAAATGGATATAGGGTTCCATATATTCTATTTGTTCACACTCAAACTATAACATATCACACCAGTTTTGGACTTTAGTTCATTATTACTTGAACTATAAGTTTCTTGCATCTTCATTCCATGCATCATGTCAAAATTTTAGGTCTCTTTACTATTTATAGCATATATTATACTCATGTTTTGATGCATGGGATCTTTAATGTAGATTTGATCAGTTGGATCAATCAATATCATTGTCTGTGTTAGGATATAAAACTTATACATAAGTTCCTGGATGTTCTTATAAATAACCATTTATCTATACATAAATTTAAATGTTGGTCATTGATCTTGCCTTTGGCACCATGATCCAATGGTACATATTCAAATAGATCAAATTTAAAACACATCCATTTTATCACCTTCTTACAAGGTCATGTTATCCATTTGATCTTTGTACGCTTCCAACCTTTAGGTTTTTCATCTTTAAAATGCACTCATTGATCTTCCTGATCTGAGATTTTGCATGCCATTGGATCTTCAAAGATTCATGATCTTTACCTTGATGTATTCATTAAACTTTGAAATTTTTAAATCATCTTGTTACTTCCTATATCTTTAGATCATTTTCACTCCATTAATCTTCTTGAGCCTGCTCGATCTTTAACTTGTCATTATGCGCACTTTGTAGAATTTGAGTCCATTCTCTATATTAGATGTCCTTTCCATGATCGCCTATGCATTTTTAGATCTTATAACAAGCTAAATATTTATATTTATCCAACCCTTGAGGATATGACACTTAGCATAAGCACATTCCTTCTATACATAGCTATCAGTTCCTACCATTGAGACATTTGGCATCTTCACATTGCTTGTTGACCTTTTAAATTTAACCTGCATCATAGATTAACTATTTAGGCTTCATGATTCTGACATTTGTCACTTTCACATGAACTTAGAGGTCCTTTTGACAATTTGACTTCATCACACTCCATTGGATCTCCAATGTCTTATTTAGAATGAACCATTGATCTTCTAAGTAGTTTGAAATTTACCTTGTGCAGATTTGGCTAAGTATGGGGACCATCTTAATTATGCCTATAAGGATAAATTTTTAGCTTCATATGTTTTACTTTGATCAACCTCCTAGTCTAAAATTTAGACCATATAAACTAGGCATGAAATTGAAAAAACCCATATGCTCAATTATTTCTGAATCCTTCACTCATATGAGATATAATGCCATTAATCTTATTACTCAAATTATTTTACCATAGAGTTAGCTATGCCTATAACTTAATTGAAAGGCCAGCTTTGTTCTTGCATAAATCTTGTCATACTTAGTTTCATGACCTATAAATTAGCACATATGATCCTCTTACAAAGGGGATTTTATCCATATATCCATTTTATCTTCAAGCCTTCATACGTGTAAGATATGATATCATAAAAATGATTCCTCAAATTTTTCTTGTAACC
This sequence comes from Torreya grandis, assembly GCA_037957365.1. Classification (NCBI taxonomy): domain Eukaryota; kingdom Viridiplantae; phylum Streptophyta; class Pinopsida; order Cupressales; family Taxaceae; genus Torreya; species Torreya grandis. The sequence goes on along the minus strand of JARHVA010007589.1, from coordinate 368,865 downwards.
TATAAATTTGACTAAGTTTTGGAAAACACTGTCAAAATGCCTTGGAACCCTACTTTTCTCAAGCATATATTTTATTGTACTATGTCGCATGACCTAAGATTTAGCACATATAAACTAGGAATAAAAATGAATAGACCAATGTGATCATTTTATCTTAATACCTCTATGTGTGTGAATGATGACCTTATCAATATGATTACTTGGCTTTATTTAGCCCTTTTTGCAAATTTGGCTAAGTATAGAAACTTAGTGATTTTTGTCTTAATATTTAACTTTGCATCCCCATAAATTCAATTACGCTTCATCTCATGGATTAAAATTTGGTGCATAATAACTAGGGACTAATGTGATCACAACCATATGACCAAATACCCCAGACTCATCCACATATGGCAATGGTGATGTAAGTAAACTACCTACTCAGATTTTCCTCTATAGACCCAAAATGTCTAGATGAACAATATGAGGAACCAGATGAATTCCACTCATGCACATAAGTGATCTAATCATCCTTTACCTCTGATAAGATGCATTTTACATCTTAAACTCACCATACTTAGCTCTGAGCATCAATGACATCCATAATCTCCCTTTTGACATCAATGACAATCAAATTACCATCAAGGGGAATGGTTTTTAGGCTACATATATATAGATAACAAGTGGAAAAAGAGATAAGGATTATGTGAAGTACCAATGGTCTACCCACCCCTTTCCTAGTGCACCCCTTAAGGTGTGAACCAAAGAAATTAATATTTGATAGGTTCCTGCAAGATAGAAATACTCAATAATTGATAAAGTTTTAAAATATTATGTGTATACATATGACCCACTTGAAGATAATCATGTGTCACTCAAGTGCAATAGGGGATGGTGCTTTGAGAAATAACATGGTAACACACAACACTAAATCTAAATTTTTTTTGTAGTATTTTAAAGAAAAATAGCTAAAATTAAATGATGGAAAGGGGAATAACTAAAAATTAAATGTGATGCATACCTTGATTTACCTTTATTGATGGATGGTTATCTACTATGTTTTTATTTTTTATTGTAGAAGGTAGAGAGGCTACTTTCAACAAACCCAATAATACAAAAATAAAGAGTAAAAACAAACAAACGTAGGAAATCCAAGATAATTGGTGCTATGTGGATGGAATGTACTTGGAAATTTGGCAAGTTAGGGTGATAAGTGTTATGTTAGACCAAATTACCAATTCAAAATTCAGATTAAATTAGGTAACCAAAAATCCAAGGGTACTAAAGATCTAAAAACTCAAACAAGTAAACCTTATGGAAGAAAGGCAAACTCACCAAATCAAACCAAGGATAAATGTAAAAAAGATGGTAATCAAACATCGATGTAAAAGAAGTAAAAATCCTTAAATAAATATGGGAAAGTAGAAATGGAAAAAAAACATTGATGAGTGAGAAGTAATAGGCTAACCTCACTCAATAATGGAAAAATTAGATGAAAGTATAAATGGAATCAGGTGTCCATAAAAAGGGTAGTACAATAATGAAAAATGTTAAAATAAATCAAATCATGTCTAGAGACATAAAGCCATGGTGTAAAGAAAGTAATCCATAGTTGTTTAAACATGTTATTTTTCTCCAAGGATAGATAAAATTGAAACAAAGTAGTGCTAGCACATTTTTAAGATGTGAAGAAGAACATAAAGAAGAAGGGAAAATAAATTTAGAATCAAAAAATTTCTATCAAGGGGGGAAAGAAATGGGTGGAGGGGAGAATGAAGGAAAAACCAAGGTAGAGGAACTATTTATCAAAGTGAAGACACTCAAATTAGGTTTGTCAAAACAAGAGGACTATTGACATTAAGGACTATGAATAACTTCTCTTTGTCACACAAGTCTTAGGTCAAAAAATGAAGTATATAGATCATCCCATGAAGACTATATGCATGAAAATTAAAATGGACCTACCTTCCCATAATGTGTTCCCCATTCCTCAAGACCCCTTAGGGATCCATCAGTATACTACAAAGATTGGGTACTTGCATGAGAAATTAAGTAGCACCATAGAGTTTGTTAAATTCTCCAATTCCAATCTATTGGCCTACCATACCCCAATAGACCTCAGCTCTATTATGAGTCCAATTGTGGAGTTTGAGATTTGATTGGAGATATGAGATGTGATTTTAATCATGTATTTTGGTGTGATTTTGACTTTTGAGATTTATATGTTGACTTATGTATATCATTGCCTTTTTTTAAAAAATGATTTGGATTTTTAACTTGTTTTTATGTATTTTTCTATTCTTCCTCAGTTTTGGAAAACCAAACATGGGTGCTAAAGATTACTTTCATTTGAATACTTTGGACTTGGTTACTAAGAGAGTTAACTCAGAGAGCATGTTATGTAAGAGTCTCATAAATTCAAGTGAAATAAAAGTTTTATCTTGACTTTGACCTTATTTTATCCAATATGGAGTGAAAGGAAAGGAAATCAAGAGGAATGAAACATGAAACAATTTGAATTACTTCAAATTACAAAAAACAAAATGTTATAAAGGGTGAAAAAGAGGTATAATGATAGAAAAGTGTGATTCCTTATCATAAGAATGAGGGAAATTTAGGAAAACATGTTAATAAAGGTTTTTATGCAAATTTCATCTATCAAAGAATTAAAATCTAAAGCTGAAAATAGAGATCAAGAACTTGTAACAATTACAAAACACACTCTAGATAAGGAATGAAAATATGGTGATTTTATGAGGAACGTCAGGTCATATCTATGGTCTTCCACTATAATCATAAAAGATAAAACCATAAGGGTGCCAAAAACCATTGGAAAAATAAATGAAGTAGGAAAAAGATAGTATTTATGAGGAAGTCCAAGTCCTATCCATGGTCTTACACTTTAACTCATAAATTAAAACCCTTAATGGTTACAAAAAGTGTGTAAAAAGCATGAATATAAAGAAAATAAAAGTACATCATGAGGAAGATCAGTCATATCTATGGTTTTACAATGCAACACAAGAGAAAAGGGGAAACCAAAAGACAAAAAGGAAGTACCAAAGTTTGTGAAAATAGAGAGCTTCTATAGAGGGTAATACCCATGCAAGTATCCTACAAAAAATGTTAGATATACTATAGAAAACATGAAAATAATGGAAGGAATAGGAAAAATACTTCTTGAGGAATTCGACATTGGTGGGCTCTTTAAAAATATGACCTTCATTGGTTTGAAGGTGATAAATACTTAGAACAATAATATCTTAGACTAAATAAGGTCCCCATCATTTTTTGGCATATTTAACTTCTCTATCATGAGTGTAGTATAATTTAAGAATAAGACCACCAATGTTAAATGTACAAACTTTAACTCATTTTTTATGTTGTTTGGCAATACGGACCTTATATTGGAGATTATGTTAAAAAGTAGAAAGATGGTGTTCATCAAGAAAATCAAGAGTATGAAGGTGAGCTTCACGTAATTATTCTTTGGGTCTGATACCATGAAGAGATATATAGAGAGGGAAGGTAAAATTTTAATGGAAGTATGGATTCAAAACCATAGACTAGAGAGAATAACATTACCCTAGTGGTAGTATATATGCTAGTGAAATAAGCCCAAAGAGTAGGATAGAGATGAAAGTGTCAATCTGTGTGTGTTTCATGAATTATCTTTTGGATAATTTTATTAATAAATTTATTGGTAGCCTCAACTTGGCCATCACATTGTGGATGATAAGGTATGGAGAATTTGGGATTGATTTTAAATTTAGCATATGATTGTTTTACATCTTTGTTTTTGAAACTACCACCATTGTCTAAAATGATAGTATGAGGGACAACAAAGTAGCAAATGATTTGATTAAGGATGAATTTGGAGATGGTAGTACTGGTAATGTTTACGAGGGGCATAACCTCAACCCATTTGGTAAAATATTATGTGGTTGTAGTTATAAATACATGCCCATATTGAGAATGAGGTAATTTACCTATAAGATCTAATTGCCACATGGATAATGGTCAGGGTGATTCTATGATTTTAAGCTCAGCTAGAGGTGAATGAATTAAATCATCATAAATTTGGCAAGGATTAATTTTTTTAGAAAATTTGATGGCATATTTTTCAAGAGTGGGAAAAAATTATACCATATGTAAGCATTTATGGGTTGTAGCATGTCCACTATAGTGGCCATTACAAATGCCTTGATGTGCTTGTTCAAGAATGAGAGGAACCTCATCTTTCATAACAAACCACATCAAGGTACATTTAGTATTGTGATAATATATGATGTTATATCAAAATTCATACTTAAAATATTGTTTGTGAATGTGAGTATTTTCATGGGAATCAATGTTTGGAGGATAAGTTTGGTTTTTTAGAAATTGCATGATGTCTTTGTACCATGGGATTTATTAAATGGTGATGGCCTTAATGTGATAGATAATTGAATCTTTTTGGTTGAATATAATATGGAGATTTTGTTATTTGGATAAGAAAAGTGGGATCGGTAAGAAATTGGTGCAGATGAAAAAGAGATGTTGAAGAAGCAATGAAATCAACTATAGAATTTTGACCTCAAGGGATAGGATCGATGGTGAAATAAATGAAATATTTGGTAATATTAGTTGTGATTTGACTTGGAAATCACTATTGACTTGGCAGTAAATAAGTTAGGAATTACCTAAAGTATGTAAGTACTAGATATCTAAATTAAGAGAAGCTCTCATGCCTAACATTAAAGCTTCATATTCTACCATGTTGTTAGTGATGTCAAATTTTAAGCTAAAAAGTTGAATTTTCCAAGAGGGATTTTAAGAATATAACCTTCCCTAGCTCCTTGAAGGAATTTAGCACCATCAAAATTAAGGGTCCAAGGATCTTCATGTAATTCAACATTAATTTCAAGAAGTTCTTCGATAACTACATTTGTTCTAGTAGTATCAAGGAGGATAGTGGATTCACCAAGATTATTTACTTAAAATTTAGAAATAAAGTTATGGAAGTAATCTTCAATAGATATGGCTTGGTTAAGACCTTAATTATAGAGGATATTTTCATTGAAATGACTATCTTGAAGATAATTGGTAGTGGGCATAAGAGCTAGGACAAGTTGATCAGTGATGATTTATCCTTTGATAGGTTTTTGAGTAATAATTTGAAGATCAAATTCCATGAGAAGGAACATATACTTACCAATTCTATCTCTAGGAAGGAAGGCTTTGGAGAAGAAGTGATGAAGGGGATCAGAAAGGATGATAAAATAAGTGGTTTGATAAAGCATATAATGTTGGAATTTTTTAGCTACAAAATATATGGTGAGGTAATCACGTTTGACTTTTTTTAACATTTTTCATAATCAATGAGGCCTCAGATAATATAGTAGATGGCATACTCTCTTCTAGTATGGACTTATTGGCCAAGCATTGCCCTAATTGATATGGGTATGGGATAAGTATATAAAATTAGAGCTCAATTATTTGAAGGGGGATGAATATTAGGTGGGTGAATCAATGATTATTTCATATTATCAAATGATTTTTGATAGGGATCCATCCATTCAAAAGAATTACCTTTTTTAAGAAGATAATTGATGGAGTGGATATGATATACCATTTTAGGGATGAATCATCTAATTTCCCCAAGTTTATCGAGATAAGTGTGAATGTTCATAATGGATTAGGGGATGGGAATGTTAATTATAGCATTAATATTGATAGGGTCAACATCAATGTCATGAAGAGAAGCTAAGAATCCTAATAATTTTCTAGACGTGACACTGAAAACACATTTGTAAGGATTTAGTCTAACTTCATATTTAAGAAGATGATTGAAGATGATGGCAAGATCAAAAAGATGAGACTTGAAACATTTAGACTTAGAAATGAGGTCATCCACATAGGTTTTTATAATTTTTTGAATAAGATCATGAAATATTGGGTCATTGCTCATTGATAAGTAACTCCATCATTTTTGAGGCTAAAGGGCATTTTAACATAGCAATAAGTGCCCCATTCTATGGTGAAAGTGATCTTATGTTGGTATTCAAGAGCAATGTGTATTTAATTAAAGCTTGAGAAGCCATATATATGAGATAACATTTCATAACTAGCTATGGAATCGACAATGGCACATATTGAAGGTAGAGGTAAATTATCCTTGGGGCAAACAAGATTGAGATTATGGAAATTAATGCAGATGTGAATGATCATGGTGACATTTTTTTAAATAAGGACTATGTTAGAAACCCATTCAAAGTAGTCCATAGGTTTGAAAAACTTATCATCAATATGTTTGATAATTTTTTATGGCATAAGGTGGAAACTTCAAGTGGAAATTTCCATTGCTCTTGGCACACAAGTTTAACATTAGGATAAATGATGATATTGTGCACCACAATGTTAGGGTCAATATCAGGCATTCCCTCATAGTACCAAACAAACTTCGCATGATATCAAAAAATAAGCTAAAGTTATCATGTTAAATAGGTGTGAGTTCACAAGAAACTATAGTGGTCAATGGTATGATGGAGTACCATATTCAATGTGATTAGTTTCTTCAATAAGCATAACATTACCATACTGAAGTGGTATGGTACATTTGGTAAAAAATAAATTACATCAACTTTAGGATAGATGTTAGTGATGAAGTTATTGAAACAAGGGGATTTATTTTTGAAATTCTTGAGTTTTTGATGCTACCAATGAAGTTAAGGTTCTTGGGCATGAAGTAATTAAAGAATAAATTCATCACTAGGAAAAGTGGGAAGAGGGTCATAATACCCAACATCTACTTTGAGATCAATAATTTGATTACCATGGATATCATATTCTAAATGTATCTACTAGACATCTATTACCTTGGAATATAATGTAATCTCAAGAGTAGGAAGAGTAGATTTATTAGATGGGATTGGTGTGTTGTTATTTTCTTGGATAATGGAAGAGTCAGATGTGACAATGGGATCTGTAGGTGGTAAAAAAGATGTAATAAGTTTTGGAGGATCAAAAGGTAAGATTTGTTCCACCACCCAATGAGTATCAAGAAGTAGAGAATTGGTGGGAGGTACATGACATTTAGGAGCTAATTTATAATCTATGGAAATGGTGTGAAGATTTTGATTAAAATCATGTATTGGAGATAACACTTTTTGATAATGTTGAACATCCAAGTCTTGAGATTGAGCTTGGGCCATGATGTAGTTATCATCATGGTTGGATAAATGGTACATGCTTGAGATTTAGGAGGAATTTTAGAAGGGGAAATTATAGGATTAATGAAATTACATGGAGACATGATTAGTGGACCTTGGAATAATTTAGCCACTCTAAACTCATTGTATGCAAAGGCATCTTCTAGTTAAGAAGGTTTCTAAGCATTACATAGAGGTGAAAAATTAGTGATCTCATCAATGAGAGGAATAATGTAATAATGAGTCAATAAAGAGGGAGGAAGCCACTCTAATATGTAAGGATCTAGCTTAGTAGTGTTCCAAGTCATTAGGTTCATCATCATCCAAATCAACAAGAGTGACTTGTAAGTCTAGATTGATGTTGATGAATTTAGGTAAGGGAAAACTATTGATAGTAGGAATGGTAGGAATGTGATATTGAGATTTAGGATTAGGAATTTGAATACTCTAAGGATTGGGATCAGCATCATGCTTATACTATTTTTTTTATGAAGGAATTTGATGCATTGGCTACTGGAATAAGCAATGGCCCTCATTCTATGAGTCTAAGGGCAACCTACGAGTATGTTATAAGATAGAGGAAAATCAAGGGCTATAAGTTTAGTTTGAATAGTCTTAAGTCTAATTATTAGAGGAAGCCAAATTCAACCAAGTATCTTGTGATTATTTTTATCAAATCCATGATAGGTGAGGTAGGTTTGATTGAGATGATCCTTATTATAGCTAAGTTGTTGGATGAGTTGAAAATATGTCACATTAATATCGGATCCTTCATTAACTAAAACTTTATGAATAAGGGTAGTATTAAAGGCTATTATGATTAATAGTGGTGAATCATCATCGTGAAAAAGGATGTCATCATTAATCATGTCTTCATTAATAAATTTAATAGATGGTTTGGAAGAAGGACGCATAAATTCAATGATATGTACATTAGTAGGTTAAGGCTCGATAGAGGGTGGTTCTTCATATATATAAGATGGATCTTAAATTTCTTGTAACTATTACATAAAGAAATTGTGATGATAATGGAAGGTGTGAACTAACTCCATATGTGGAATCTTGCAAGGCATAGAGTTAAGTTCTTGAAGAAAGTTCCAGTGGGATTTATAAGAAGAACCAGTGATAGGTTTAGAAGGGAAGGTATGTTTTGAAGGAATGGAAGTTACTGGGGGTTTAAAAGAAGGAGGTAGTTACTTATGGGCCTCCAAATATAAATGAGTGGTTGTAGTATCTTTGATAATTTTTCTTCCAAAGATGGTTTTTTAGGTTTTGTGATAGGATCTTTGTGAGCTAGTTTACAATGGTTATTAACCTTAGTTGCATTAACATATTGACAAATTATTTAATATTAGTCGTATTCAACTTTAATAACATAAAGATCCTTGTTATTTTATTGATAATTAGATGTGGAAAATGATTTTTGGTTATTATAAGAAGAATCTTTGGGAGCTTGTCATTTTTGAGAAGAAGTGTTGTACTCTTGATGATGGAGTTGAATCATGGCTTCGTGATTAAAGGAATCATCAAGCATGTAGGAGAAAGGAAATTTAGTAATCCCTTGAAAATTTTCATGGAAATTACCAATGTTGGCAAGGAACCAACATAATTGATTAGGGTCATACCACTTAGGAGGATTATTAGGATAATTAAAGGGTTTAGAGGGCCATAAAAATTATTTCATTTGTTGCACAATTAATGGTATGTGAGAAGATGGGGGATTGTCATATTTGGTAACTCTGGGTTTGGGTTAAGGAGTATTACCAGTGATGGAATTGGTATAATTTTGTAAAAACCCTTTTAGGAATTTGGTATTAGATTATAATTTCTTTATGAGGAAGTCTTCACATTTAGCTTGGTCAAGAGCTTCATTAAGCATTTGAGGAGAAAAATTTTGAACCGTATGTTGAAGTGGAGTTAAAGTAGTTATAAAGAGATTGAAAAAATTATCATCCATCATGTTATGGTTGGAATTATGGGCTATATATTTATATCATTTGATAAAATCATGAGCTAATTTGGTGGGATATTACGTAGCAATGATGAAAAGGCTAAGACAATTTTTGGGAAGATCATTATGTTGAAACTCTTTAACTAGAGGATTAACTAAATCCTCAAGTTTCCAAATGGAATGTTGGGATAGTTGGTTGTACCTTTCCAATACATTGATAGTGAAGGTTTTAACTAGAATTTTAGTTGTTGTGAAGGTATTAGTTTGGATTCACTCTTTGTAAAGATTGCCAAAGGCTTTGAGAAAGGATGTAGGGTATTTAATCCCATCATACTTGATAGTTGGAGATATATTACCAATATCAATGGACACAATGAAAGGTGTTAAAGTCTCATTTTATATATTTTGAAGCATTTTTTAAATTCATAATAGGTTGAGGAATAAAATTTCCTGAGGCATCTCTAAGAGGTGGAGGAATAAAATGGGGATTGGCTTGAGGATTGAGAACAAGAGGTTGATTAGACATATTGATCAAATGTCATTGTAATTGGATCATTTGTTAGGTGTTAAAATTTTTCATTATGTTCATTTGTTGTATGACTTATGTAATAATTTGAATCATATCAACTGGTGGGTTGGTATTTGTAGGAGAACTCCTCGAATTGGTATTAGGGGAAGGTTTGTTTGAAGGTGGATTACTAATGGAATTGTTGGATAGACTTGTGTCAATTACTCCCATATTTAGTTGAAAAGTTTGAATATGAGAATTGTCTTGATAGTTACAAAAAGGATTATATCCACCTAATTTATTTTGGGGTGTGATTTTAACCATGTTACAATCCATGAACAAAGGAGGGGAAGCAATGCTCCAAGAGTGAAGGTTCTCTTGGGAGGAAAAGAGAGGGATAAATGAATATCCCATATAGTGTTTAAATGTATTTAAGTTGTCCAACAAGATTATAATAGGGTACTTCATGATGATTTGAGTAAATGGATAAAATGCTAACAAATAGAAAACAAGAATTAAGCTAGATAAATAGGAGAGCTAAGAAAAGTAAAGGCTACAATAAGAGTACATAGTCGACCTAGTACTGTTGGAAAAGGCATACAAAGATTACATATTCAAACATGTTAACTTAGTATTGTAAAAAATATTTAGTCTGATAAAGATACAGAGTCAACTAGGTGAAATTAGTATTGTAGGTAAGGGAAAAGACAAGCTAAAAAAATATTGTGTCAAATAGAATGATAGTGTGCTGAAAATAGGAAAGATTTTGTAATGTAATTGAAGAAAGAAGTGAAATAAAACACATAAACAATTATATAAATGATAACTTTTCAATTGGGGCACACAACACAAAACCTTGTACCAACACTGGCCAATTCAAGTTTTTGTAATACAATATACAATGAATAAAGAACCAACAGTCAACTAAAAAAGTAAATGTTAAGTAAATGGTCATCCTAAGTGTTTTTAAATTATTATAAAGTGTTATTTTAAGTGTGATAGGGAATTAGGTTAAAAATAGGGAACTAGAAATCAATAAATGGATGGTTTCAAGATGTTTATCCTGAAAGGGATTTGTGTTGGCAATGGTACTGGCTTGGTATTGGGTCCTACTCCCTCACTTCACAATCCTACATTGATAAGGGTGTTGGGTGTTTACCCAATAATATAATTAACCACATGTTTATACTTGGATAGAAAATAAAGTTGGCTTTCCCCTTGGTGATGAAATACAAGTAGGTAGGCCTTGGGTAGGAAAATGTTTAAATGCATTTTAAAATTATGTGATTTGATAGTTTGTACAAAAATATAAAAATAATAGAAATAAATGTTATGTTTAAAAATCACATAATTAGAATATGTGAGATACTATAAGCATGAAAAAAACTAAAAATGAAAGTGTGAAGTAATTACCAAAATGTAGTTGTTAATTCCCAAATGAAGAATGGTATAGAGTCAGTTCAGATGACACTATATGCAAACATTATAAAACAGATTTTATAGGGTCATTTTTGCATTGTATAAGAAAGAGTCCTTAATAATTAAGTTAACCAATTAAATTTAGTCTTTTAGATAGAATAAATACTATATAACTAATTTGATGAGGTTGACTTAGTTTTTTATAGGATTGCAGTTTTTAAGACTGTAAACTTGCACAAAATAGAATTATAATGAAGTTCTAAATTGAAAGAGAGAGAAAGAGAGGAACCTTGGTGGCTTGAAATATGATGAGGATTGTAAATTTTTTTTTGAATTTCCTTAAATGTTTCTTGTAAGTTCTAACAACTATGTCAACTAGGTTGACCTAGTTCTATGAGACCCTATTTTCTAAAGCCTGTTAAGATGACTAACTTGACCTGGTTAATGTAGTTTGTTATCTAGATTTTGAATGTAAAACTAAGTCAACTTATTCAAGATATTTTATTATTATATTATTGAATAATATTACTATGTTGATCTATTTGATCTAGTAACCTATATCTAATGAATACTTACACATAAAGATCATAGTCATTTTGATGTGAATGTGCATTAAAGCTGTGCACATAAGTTATAACTATACCAACTTGGTTGACCTAGTATCATAACTATATAAAATAATAAAAAGTATAGAAATAAAAATCATGAAATAAAACCTATAATGGTTATATTCATGTTAGGTTCATCAAAATGTATGCAATAATAAATGTATCAGATCTATGAATTAATCTTAACTCAAAGAAGATAGATCCTACTTACACTTCCAATTGGGGATACATTAGATAATCAAGTTTATGACCAATATGGATCTAATAGACCTAATAAAGGGATATCTTACCATAATAATATACTAGGGAGGGTTCCAAATCATCTAGTCTAACAAAACTATGCAATAACCCTAACTAGGTCCTATGTTTTCATATTAACTTATACTAATAACAGGCAAAGAAAAAGTCTAGTCTAGTGCTCACCAAAGCTTTTGGCACAAAGTGGGGGTTAGTAAATAATAAATTAAACATACATAAGAGAATCCTAATCAAGTTATGTATAGGTAAAACCCTAATGCATAGAGAGAGAATAATATTCAAAAGCTATTACTTATGCTACTATTAAGCACGTGATATACTGAGGGGGGTGAATCACTATATCATATATCTTATAAATCTTTTCCTTAACCCAATTTCACTTAATAAAACATTCAATATATGCAATAAAAATCAAACAATAAACACAACACAAGATAGAGAGAGACTCCAGATATAACGTGGAAACTTAATGTGGGAAAAACCACAGAGAACAATCTCAAGTATATGAATGAGCACCAACCCAAACAATATTTACAAGCCAAGCTTAAAGGAGCACCATACCCCTTTGTTGAGCACCAACATAGCTAATATTCATGAGCACCAACCCCTTTGCCAAGCACCAACCCATAGGAGCACCAACCCCTTTGTGTATACCACCCACCTATTTCTCAATGTTGTTATCTCAACAAATGATAGATCAATACAATATCTCTTTCCTCTCTCTCACCTTTGCTCTTCTAAGATAGATATAACAAATACAAATCATATTCATCTCTCACAATTGCTCTTCTAAGCTAGATATTACAATATCAAATCAACCTCTATCTCTCATATTACAAATGGCTTCTCAAGCCTTTATTTATAGCTTTCCAAATGACATTTGGCCTTCCCCATTTGTGACCCTTCAATCCTCATGGAAAATGGTGCCAAACTTGTATGACCCTTCATATTCAAGCCTTTGAAAAGTCATGTGGTGACCCTTCATGACCAAAAATGGCCTTCCCTCTTTTGTATTCATCTTGGTGACTTTTTGTATTCCTTAAAGTGTCCCTTCATGAGAAATTCCTCCCTTCTTCTTTTGTCTTCACTTGGTGACTCTTGGAATTCTCCAAGATGACTCTTCATGGGAAAATGTGTCCCATCCTTCTTTTGTCTTTACCCCATGGCTCTTTGACTTCTCCATGGGCCCTTCTTTTGTCTCATATGCAACAAAAAATATATTCATTAATATTAAATAAATATTAACTCATATTAGCCAAGATATATTTATTAAAAACAACATTAAATGTAATGGGGCCTTTATCACTAATAATGCTAGACCTTTGACATCAATGACAATATTTCCAACAATTTCCCCCTTTGTCATTGATGGCAACCTCAATCCTGAAACTGCCACATCGTGTCACCTGCACATATTGTCTTCTGATAGCATATAGTAACTCCCCCTTACTGTAGCAACTTGTACCTATTCCCTATACCTATTTTTTGCACCTGTACCTGTACCTATTATTCTCCCCCTTTTGACATCAATGGAAAAGGGCCTATCTAGAACTAACACTTATCTCCCCCTTAACTGTTGTTGAACATCAATGGTAAGAAGTAAAATAAATTACTCCCAACTTCTCTTGAAAATATTTAAATGTGTCCTTTGATTGTGCCTTTGAGAAGATATTTGATAATGCATATAAATCTTTACCTACCCTTTGAGAATCTGCAATCAACTCATTTGAATATTTTCTTCTAACCTCACAACCTTTTGCATGAAACTTTAATGTATATCCTTGATCACATATTTGACTAACACTCAATAGAATATGCTTAATACCTTTTTCATACAAAACATTCTTAGTATTGGGTCCATCATAATCCAAACTCAAAGTACCTTTTTCAGCTATCTTGGTAGTGGTTTATCTTTGAATCTCACTGTGCCACCAATGATCTACTTTACTCTTATCTTATGTCATATGCCTTGAACATTTGCTATCAATGAACCATGGCTGATCTTTATTTCTTACATGTAAAGCTATTTGCACCAACATAGAATCTTCAGGTTATTTCTTCTGACATGAACATATCTGAACCTTCTTCCTAATGAGTAGAGCTTTGAAAATATGATCCTTCTTCATTGAATCTGCATGAGTATTCTTTTCCTTCTTTTTGAATATGTTAGCTCTTTTTTAACGTTCTAATTTCTTATGACCTTAATCATTTGAAACACTGCATATGCAAGAATCATTCTAATAGCCTCAAACCATAATACTGATGCAAAATTTTCTTCAAAAATCTATTCCCTCAAAAGATATACAAATTAATTTTTCAACTCACCTTCTTGTCATGCAACATAGCCAATATCCAATAGCATCCACCGTGCTTAAATTTTTCTTAAAAGTGTCTCCTTGAAGCCTAGAAGAGACACCCCACACTAAAAGGGTCCTTGAAACAAATATTAGGAGATTCCCACATCTCCTCTATTTCTTCCTTGATCTTCTTGTGTTTTTCTTTTATGATTTGTTTAAGCATGTCTAACCTTTTTGACTTACTAACCTTATCATTTATGATGTTTTTCATCTTCTCAACTTTTGCAACTATCTTATCTTGACAAAACTCATTCTTAAATGTAACAAGAGATTTTACACAATCCTTCCTATCTGCTTCTTTATCTACTGTAGTAAGTAATTCATTTTCACTCTTAAACTCAACCTGATCAACCTTTACTATTTTAGGTCTCCAAACCTTAATTTGACTCTTCTCATATCTTTTAGGGGCTCTATAACCTTTGACATACTTTAAAGATCTCTTTACTTGTTTTGGACATAATTTAGCAATATGGCCAACCTTATGACAACAAAAGCAAACAATATTTCTCATACCTTTTTCTTGAATGTGACTAAGATCTCCCTTTGATATATTGCTTTTCCTCATATAGTCTCTTGCCCTATGACCGACATGATGACAAATAAAACAATGGCCATGAAAAGAATTTGAAAACTTGAAAGGATTGAGCTGCCTAATTGGCTTCTTTGATTTGCCTTCAAAACATGCATCCTTCTTTCCTTGGACTAATATTTCATGATCTTTCTCAACCTTGATTATAAGCTTATCATGATTATCCTTTAAAGAACCTAACTCATCCTTCAACTAATTACACTCTTCTTCTTTTGATGTTAAAATTGAATTTTCAACCTCTAACTGATTCTTAAGATCTTGAATAAATATCTTATTTTATTTTACTTCTATAGCCAACATAGAATCCAAGATACAAACATTTTACTTAAGATCCTCAACCATAGATTTCAACTCTTGATTCTACTTCTTTAGTTGCTTGTCCATCTTATGTTTTTCTTTGATCTACCTTCAAGCTATTAAACCCTTTCTGAAGGAACTTGCTCTACTACCAATTGTTAAACATGGGATATACTGAGAGGGGGGTGAATCAGTATATCATATATCTTATAAATCTTTTCCTTAACCAAATTTCACTTAATCAAACATTCAAGATATGTAATAAAAATCAAACAATAAACACAACGTAAGATAGAGAGAGACATCAGATATAACATGGAAACCCAATGTGGGAAAAACCACAGAGAATAATCTCAAGTATATGAATGATCACCAACCCAAACTAGATTCACAATCCAAGCTTGTAGAAGCACCATACCCCTTTGTCGAGGACCAACCTAGCTACTATTCATGAGCACCAGCCCACAGGAGCACCAACCACTTTGCCGAGCACCAACCCCTTTTCCGAGCACCAACCTAGCAACAATTTATGAGCACTAACCCACAGGAGCACCAACCACTTTTCCAAGCACCAACCCATAGGAGCACCAACCCCTTTGTGTATACCACACACCTATCTCTCAATGTTGCTATCTCAACAAATGATAGATCAATACAACATCTCTTTCCTCTCTCTCTCACCTTTGCTCTTCTAAGCTAGATATAACAAATATAAATCATATTCATCTCTCACGATTGCTCTTATATGATAGATATAACAAATACAAATCATATTCATCTCTCACAATTGATATTCTAAGCTAGATATTACAATATCAAATCAACCTCTATCTCTCATATTAAAAATGGCTTCTCAAGCCTTTATTTATAGCTTTGCAAATGACCTTTGGCCTTCCCCCTTTGTGACCCTTCAATCCTCATGTAAAATGGTGCCAAACCTATATGACCCTTCATATTCAAGCCTTCTAAAAGTCATGTGGTGACCCTTCATGACCAAAAATGTTCATCCCTCTTTTGTCTTCATCTTGGTGACTTTTCATATTCCTTAAAGTGTCCCTTCATGAGAAATTGTGCCCTTCCTCTTTTGTCTTCACTTTGTGACTCTTGGAATTCCCCAAGATGACTCTTCATGGGAAAATGCATCCCATCCTTCTTTTGTCTTTACCCCATGGCTCTTTGACTTCTCCATGGACCCTTCTTTTGTCTAATATGCAACCAAAAATATATTTATTAATATTAAATAAATATTAACTCATATTAGCCAAGATATATTTCTTATAAACAACATTAAATGCAATGGGGCCTTTATCACTAATAATGCTAGACCTTTGACATTAATGACAATATTTCCAATAGCTACTTCTATCTACTAAAGAGAGGAGCAAAGTTAGAGATACTTACCTAAAATATGAAACCATCAAGACTCAATATCTCCCTTGGATAAAGGTGATTTACAAGAATTTTTTGTGGTTTTTAAGGATCACTAAGAAAGGCTAAATCATCCAAGACTTCTCCACAAGAATAAATTCTTCTATAAGTGGAAACCCTAAGCTAAGACTCCTCAAGTATAATGGTGGAAGAACAGATTGTAAAGAAGCACAAATAAATAATAACTCTTATATAATCTCTAACATTGGTGAAATTGATGTGTTTATATAGGTGGATCTAACCCTAAACCCTTTCAAAAGTTTTGGCTGACAAGGTTGACTAGGTCAACCTAGTATCATAATTGATTAAAACTCACTAGGTCAACTAGGGGCCAACCTAAACCCTTAATAATTTCTATCAATAAGAATACAAGGTTGACACAACTAACATAGTCATGTAAACTATTAAAAAGGGTTTTAGGTTAGGGAAAGGGATAATGAAGGTTGTAAAATACTAGAGGAGTGTATAAAATGGGAGGCAAAGTAGTATTATGGGAATGGTTTTTAGGAGACAAGTGTGTAGATAGCAAGTGGTAAAACATACTACAATCCTGTGAAGCACCAATAGTCTACCCACCCCTTTCTCTATGCACCCCTTAAGGCATGTGTCAAAGAGATTAGGATTTGATAGGTTCTTACAAAACAAAAATCATCAATAATTGATAAAGCTTAAAAATATTATGTGTATACAAAAAGGACTATAGAAAGCTATTTAGATATGACACCTCAAGTTTCAACATATATGGGTTGACCTTTTGACCTTATGGGTCAAAATTGGTCAATACCAACCATTTTCCTTTTAAATTATTCATTGAAAAAGACTTACCTCAAACACTAGTACTTGACTCATAATCCTTGCCTTTGTCCTTAATTTTATCATTTTTAGGCTCATTTTGGGGCTCATTATGACTTGAATCTATTCCTTCTTAGTCAAAAGACTCACTTGTGGCCTATCATTCTCTTTTTTCATCTCATGACCATCTCCATCACCTTTATTCTACTCTAAAACCTCATTAAAAAAGTTGCCTTGTTTATGTTGCTCCTCTCCATTTGTCAACAATATGGAGTAATAAAAAAACATACACATTATTGTTTTGATATAACATACTCTATATTCTAATTCTTCACATCAAAATTTAAGCATACATCAGGGTTATGACATGATACATTTTAACACATTATTCAAGATATAGAATGGTTCAAACAAGTTACACATTTTAGATTTGTGATATATTTTAAATAATATCATACACAATAATATAAATACTAGGGGCACATGACATTAAAGTGCACTCAAATAAAATCAAAGATAAAATATAGGGTTAAAACATTCAATAATTTTTTAAGAATTAAATTATATAAAAGTTACACATTTTCAAATATTCAAATAGTAAACACATGACAAATATTGGCACATTGATACAAAGTATATAAACATTGAAATGCATATGCCCCCACTTTTCAAAGACTAAATAAAAAAATTATACGTGAGTGCATATTCATGGGTATATACAAAACTATCACAAAACCAAAGTTATAGGTTATAAATATATTTACAATTGATCATATAGATGCATGGCATTCTATATCATTTTGACATAGTTTCAAAGGCATGATGCTTGTTCATGTGTATTTTCAAAGCTAAAAGTTAAAAAATTAAATGGCATGACACTTGTTTATGCACATTTTTCAAATTTTAATTTTACAATTAAAATCTATGATTAATGTGGTCATGATGGGGGCATGAATATTCTTCTTTGTTTTTTGATCATGTAAACATAATCTAGATCCTTCTAGTACAATGGTGTGATTCAATATTTAATGGTGATGTATTATGAGTTTCAAAGATGCTTAATATCCATAGAATTAATTCAAGTGAAACAATTATATGATTCCATATTTTATTGAGAATGATGTACATATGATTTTGTTGACACTCAATGGACTTGAAATCACTTCTAGTCAACCCATCATAGTTTCACCTTTTTGGGATTAGTACACTAGGTTCTATTTCCCATTCATGAGAGTTATAATATGCATCTTTCAAAATCATGGGATTGATTAGTTATTCAAAACTAAGACTTGGTCACTTTAAATTCATTAATGATTCAACATAATCCACTACTTTATCCAAGTGTTTCAAGGAAGGGGACACAATTTCTCCAATCTCTTATCTCGAGATACAAGATCAAATTTAGTTAGTTACTTAAGTTAATATGTCATGGGTATAGTGATATATGATGTCATGTTACTATCCCATTACCACTCAAGGGAAATCAATATGACCAAAAGTATCCATTCTCCACTTGGTGAAACACAAGCATTCTCCATAGTTGATACAATACAATTCACAAACATATTCTATCATAACATATCCTACTAATATAAAATTTCAAGTCTCAAAGACAAAGTGCATTACACACACTCATATTTCATTTATTTCCTTTTCTCTAGAAATTTCATTACTAGAATAAAAGGGGGAAATGTAGGCACCTAAATTTATTACAAGCCCATCCTTTATGTCATTTATTGAAACTTTGTATATATAGACTATTGACATTGAATAAAGTATTTATTGGCACATTTTACTTGTTTAATTCATATTTTGGTTCATACATTCATTTATTTGATAGTAATCTTATAATTTTGTGATTGGGATCCCTAATCCTAGTTTCTTTTCCTTTTTAGACAAGTTTGTTGTTGATAGAGAAGAATAATATTGTGGTTATGTCTACTAGGAGTAGACTTGTATAGGTGTAATTTGAGGAAATTCTTTTGGGTCACATTTCATTTAATTATTATTTTACCTATTTGGTCTTATCTTGGGTCATATTTTATGCACTAATATGTACTCAAATTCAAATTTGAAACTTATATGAATACAAGACTAATCTAAGGCATCAAGGACATATAAAATCACTCTCAAAATACATTCAAATATTTTTATGTTCTATCTATATATTTTATAAAACTAGAATTCAATGTTTTCGAAGGATAAATTTACATTTGTATGCTTTTGTAGAGGGTAAAATAGGAGAAAGAGAATCTATACTTGGATTCAAAATTACAAAAATACAATTAAGTGGGATAACTAAATTTTATTTTGATCCCTTTTCAAGGCATTTGAAATGTAATATAACTATTTTTCATTAGATAGTTGTTAAAACATGTTCAGTACAACTCAATCACTTTAGCCCAACACCCCTTATTTGATACTAATTTGGTTTGTATATAAGAAACTATGGGGTTTCCATTTTAGGTACTTAACACAATACTCTTGATGTGAAAGTGAGTCAAAACCCATAATTAATATATGTGTAGGTAGTGCAATAACTAGACCTTCATTATAATCAACTAGGACAAGTTTATGGTCAATAAACGTGAGTAACGTGCACTTTTGTCCACTTAAAATGGTCATATATAGGAATATATTTTGGGATTATTTTGATGATATATCATTTTTATAATTATTATTATTTATATATATTCCTTTTAGTTAGTGATCACATTCAACTGAGTGATCAATGGAAATGAATGGTCTACGCTTCTATCCATTTATAATATTCTTGTCTATAAGTCATTTTAGACTCTATTCTCGATCATGAGAATGAAAAATCACCTATTTTATTTATTTTCACTTCCAAACATTTGAAAAATTCAACATAAATATTTTTTGAGATAGGTACATCTCTTCTTAGAATTTTCCAAAAATAACAATTTTCCATATTTATCAATTGTCAATTTTTTTTTTTATTATTATTGTACATATTTTTGCATTATTATTTATTATAATTTTACACATAACATAACACAAATTTTATTTTATGTATAAAAAATAAGGTAAATTAGATACTTACTATTATGTTTGGGAGTGGAATGTCTAGGATGACTGGACTTGTTAAACTATGAGTTTGTTGACTTATGCTAACAATTATAAACACTAAATTATGGTATTAAGTAGATGAAAATTAAAATATTGATATATATTTACCATGAAATACTTATTCACACAAATATGTTCCTAAATTTTAATATCACCCTATCCTAATTATTTTATGGGTTAACCCTTCCATTCTACTATTATCTCATCATGTATTTCAAAATTACATACTATTTTGCACAAACATGCCTAGATGATTAATTTAGAGCTCTTATGGGTCACTACCATTATAATAGGTTAGTATCACCATTTGATATTGATCTAAGACTGAATATACCAACCCTCTTTGGGCAATGGTCAATTTTTGAAGCTAAGACATTATTATGGATTGAACCATATGTTTTAGATAACATAGCATGATAAATTACATAATATGGATCATATATATATAATTAATTCCTTATTTGATAGGGGAATCGGGACTTATTTGGTAAACATCTAGACACTATTAAAAATTGATAACATTTACCTATTCCTCCTAAATTCAATACCAATCACTAGGAGTAGTCACAAGGCAAGTTTGAAACATACCAAATTTAAGTGAAAGACTGCATGATGAAGTATCAATGCCAAATTATTATGTACATTCGTATAATTAATGAAAAAAATTACATAATCACACTAGGTGGGAGAACTACATGTGGTTTGATTCACCTCCTTAGAGTATCAAATATATAGGTAGTATCTAGTTATCAACATGGGTGATTGGGATTATCTCAACCATTAAATTTTCCTTTTTTTTGAACAAGTCTAGCCCTCATTAACAAACCTAGGGTTTTGAGGTGAAGAAGGTTGATTTATGGGGTTACACACATCATCAAGGTTCAACATCACACATACAAAGCTTTTAAACAAAATCAAAGGTGCATGTATGATCATAAACACCCTTTTATGTATAGGTCACTTTTGATCATTATAGGTCAATATCATCAGTCGATACTAACCCATACTTGATGAATTTGACCATGCATAAATAAATATATAGTTATCGAACCTAACAAATCACATGTTTGATTATGATTTTTTTTCTATTATTAGAACATAGTCACATTCAAATTGTTAGTCAAAAAAATAATTACTTATTTTTTTACTTAATATATTTATCATATGACACTTGTCAAATAATTGTAATCAATTTTAGTATTTTACATTTAGATGTATGCTTGAATTCTACATATTAGTATTTTAATTCATATACTAATTTATAAATTAATTATATTAAGTAATTCATCTAAATAAAATCAGCGTAACACATATTGGTGAGCTTGTACATTGATCAAATTGTGTAAAACCCTACATTTTTCTATGGCCCCTTCCTTTATCACTAGGGTCTCATATTTTTATATTCATATTTGCTTGAAAAATTGATTTTATATTTACCCATCATATGTGACCTTAACTCTAGGGTTTACATTTACAAAACCATAGTACCTCCATATTTGTTTACCTATTTGATTTAGGCCTTGGCTCTATCTCAATAGATTATTAAGGTATAGAAAATCTAAAATGGAGAACCAATTAGAAACCCCTATAACCTCTCATTCTATGGAATTCCAATTATATAAAATATCCCTCTCTTATTTTTATGATAATGAATGGACTAATATCCAAATATGTGTAATTAATAATGCTAGTTATATTGATGATGAATATGCTTGTCATGGAAATGATTATGATTATGATTATGTGTACGATCTTAATTATGAAAATTAAGAGGATTGCCATAATAGTGAAGAAGAACATGAACACACTAGTTTTGAAATAGACGATCCTACTTCCCTAATTTTTATTTGCATTATTCTCTCAATCATAAATTAGAATAACAAGAACATAATAATAATTAATATATTCATGTTCATAACATGTCGCATGGGATAAAATGTGAGGAATATACCTTTAGTACACCTCATTTCTAAATACTTCCACCATACTTCACCTCATCAACCATTATAAAATATAATGGCATAATACCTACATAGAAATGAAAAAATAATGTGAAATTCCTTTGTTCTTTCTAGAAATGGAAAAATAATGTGATTTTTTTCTCTCTCTAGAAATGGTAAAATAATGTGAAATTATTTCTTTTTTCATAAATGGAAAACAAATGTGAAATTCCTTCCTCCTCTCTATAAATGTAAATTTCTTTCTCTCTCTATACATGTGTGTGTGTGTGTAAATGATACAAACACATGTGAGGATTCTTTCTCCTCTCTTAGAATACAATATAAAAATATCTCTTAAAATTATCCTTACATTGAAATAAAATGTGATGAACCTCCTATTATGCCTATTTTATACACCCCTAATTTTTTCAAAAAAATTAATACTTGCTGCCATAGACATGACCCTTTCATAAAATCCAAAATGGTGTCGGGGACCCTATTGATTGATAGTATTTTAGATGCATTTTTTATTATGAAATGATAATTATTGGTTGATGAATTCATGCTTATGTTTCTTACTGGTTTCACAAAGCATGGTGGATTAATGCATAAAATGTGCATATGTATTTCTTAACATGATTAGCCACTTTAATGTTAGTGCAATTCAGTTTTGGGATAGTTTCAGTTGGGAAGTGCATTTTCAATTGAGATAGATTTATAATGGTTCTTTTATTTTTATTGATAATATAATTTTATTAATGGTTCAGAATAGATTATGGTGATATGACCTTTTGAGAAACATTGCATTGAAAATTAGTGCATTTAAAAGCTGTTCTAAAGGTATAAATTAGATTTATGGCTCAGTTTCATTCATTATTAATTATATGATGAACATTTAAAGTTATGATATGCTTGAGTTGGCTAGTGGTGTTGCCATCCTATTTTGTCTAGCTTGTAGTCTTATTCATTTGATTTTGAAACTTGATTTCCAAAGTACATGGTTCAAGATCATGCTTCTTTTATTTCATAAAAATATAAAAAACCTAATTGACATTCTAAGTCTTGGTCATCTCAAAACCTAAAAAACTATTCAAAGTCTATGAATATAACTATTGATCCATTAATGGTATTCTATTGAAATTTATTAAGTGTGAATGGTTATATACTGAAGGGATGAGTATATTTTAATGAAATAATTTTAAGGGCATAGAGTGTTCTTCAAACTTAATATAAATCCTAGCACACATTTTAAAAGAGGCTTAATGTTGTTCAACTTAAGATTTTCAAAATGGTTCAAAGGATTTATTTATCACATGGTTTGAAGACCTATGGGTCATGATGCTATGGTATTGACATTTGTTGAGATTATGACTTCATCATGAAATATATTTGTTTAGCTTAAGTATGGTTTATAGTTTAAAAACTGATTATCATAATTTACATAGACCACAATGCTATGTGAATTTTAAATTACAAAGTCCATCATGATGATTATGAAACAATCCCAAATAATATGTTGGTTATGAGCTAGAGATTGGTTAGAAAATATGGACACCAAGGCAATGTGAGTTGGCATGAGCATTAAATGTGAAGGTATGGTCTCAAAGTTTTGAGATTGATAATCAAATTTGGTGGTAATATAATTTAATTTGATCTAAGATTATTTCAATTTGAAGAGGGTTTTAAGAATTTAGCAATAATATTTAGTGAAGAATAATTTTATCAAAGCCAATAAATGAATTGGTGGAATCACTAAGTACACAATTAGTAAATACAAGCTAATGTAAACTAAACATGTCATTTGATTAGTTATAGATAAAGTTGGTAGATATAACATGTGAATTTATTAGTTTTTGGTTCATTTGGTCACAATATTTGATGCGAAAGTGAAGCCTTAGTTGGATAATTATTGAGTTGCAAGGTGAGGTCTTGGTGAAAAATATTGGATAGAGAGCTCAGGTCCATCATTAGGTATGTTGTGCATTGTTCATCATTTTGTTTTATGGAGATTTTTGGAAAGGTTTATAGTTTTCAATGAAGAAATAGTTCTAATCTAATCTAAATGAAAATATTTTGAGAAGTTATGATAAGTTTCTTAAATGGTTTTGAGAATAGTGATAAGTTGTGTGAAACTATAAAAGATACAAAATTTTAGTTGATGGTTCATATAAATGTAATAGAGATTCCATTTATTTAGTAAGAATAACTTATGACTTAGTTATTTTTGGTGAAATCATCTACATGTGGATGTTTAAGGAAGTTATGATGATTTATTTTAAGTGTTGACTAGTTTGTTTCCTACATGGTTGAAAGAAATTATTAGTTATGTATAAAATTTTATGTTTGACTAAAATGGAATTTAAGGTTTTTTTATTGTCATCAACATATGTACAAACAGGTTCATGTTTGTTTCGTTCCTATTTGTACAAAGGAGTTTTTTAAAGTTACTCAACATAGGTTTTTGTCTTTGATATTATAGGTTTGTGAAAAGATAAAATCTATTTATTCCAAAGCTAAGTTTTAAGAATGGAGCAATATAGACTAAGAAAATCATTTAATCCTAGATGCATGAAACATTTTGAGACTTTTGGTGATTTTATTAGGCATATTTGAATTTTTTCTTCAATATAATTAAGGTTTTTGTTAATATTCTAAATAAGGACAAAGGATCTATATGTCATGTCTGTGATGTATGATTCAATTTTTTTTTATGACTTGATATTTTTATTTTTCATCTTATTGTTTTGGTGGAAAGACAATAATGCATATCTTAGTTGATAAACTTTTAGTTTTATTTTATATGGTTTGTGAAGAATAGAGACATTGTGTTTCATGAATAAAGTATGTCAAACAAAGGAAGTTCATGGTTTCCATGTGAAATTTTTAGATGTATTGGTTATTCAAATTTTGAAGTAAATGAGCCTAATAGATTGGTTGTTTGAATGGCACATTATTTGATAGTTCCAAAATGGATCTCAAGTTTTTTTGTGTTTAAGAACTATCAATAGATTAAAGATTCATAATTTATTTTAAACCCTAATTTAAAGTGGTCAACACATTTACTCATAGTGACTTGTATCCTGCTTTCTGAAGCTATGTTATTCAAGAATATTTAAGGTTTCTCTTAGGACAATTAGGATGATATGTTTGAGGACATTTGTGTAAGAGTTGTTTAAAACTCAGATTTTATGAATAAATCTTATTCATTAAAGTGTATTAATGAGGTATTTTATAAATTAAATTATGGCATTTCGATATTGGCTACAAATTTTAGTTGATTTTGATATAGTTAAATGAACTTCAGATTATGATGAGGTTCAGTTAAGTTTGGTTTCTATAAATATGCTTACATAATAAATATTATCAATTGTTCAAATTTTTTGTTTATATCATGATGCTTATATATAATGGAATTTGGGAATTTTTAGTTTGTTCAGAGATTAATTTAGTTTTGTATAAGGAAATTTTGAATAACCAAGTCAGCCATTCATACATGATTTGCTAGAAAATCATTGAAAATTCCCAATATATATATATATATATATATATATATATATATATATATATATCTGTGTGTGTGTGTGTGTGTGTGTGTGTGTGTGTGTGTGTATTATTGAATCTGTGAGCTTATCTATTAGTTTATAGTTTCAAGGGTGATTTAAGGTTTTAGGTTTTTCTTTGAAAATGGACGTTGAGGTTAAGATTTTTTGATACTCCTCATTTTGAAATTTATATCATAATCTTATATTTGAATAAATGAGTTGGTTTCAGATATTCTTTGATGTCATCATTTTGAAATTTTTTTTGGGATTTTGTATCTTCATTTGAAATGGTTCAATTATAGAAATTTTTCAAAGGTGATCAGGCCAGTTAGATTGTATTGATATAAAATCTCAATCATTATCAATAGAACCATGAGTTATTGTAGATAGATTCTTGGTTTGCATTTAGATTTAAAGTGAAGTGTTCAATGTAGATTTTGATATAGATAGATAGTTTTTAATTCATGATATGGTTCAATTTCATTTTATTGAGATATAATAGCCTTTAGTCTTGTTTCTTTTGGGCATTTGTTATTTCCCAATTTTAAATTTGATTGTTATATTTTATATTGGTCATATGTCAGGGTGGGATCAACCTGGTTCAACAAGAAGTAATGATAATATGGGATGGAGAAAAATTTCAATAGTGATACTAACTAGCCCAATCCGAATATAAGTTTTCCTAGGGGTGGTTTCCATGCAAGAAAATTTGGCCCTAGATTCCATGGGGGAACAAGAATGTTCATACACTTTAATGCTTATGATCCTGAATTTTGGGACTAAATAATTTTCTTGCTAATATAATAAATAGGGGATATATAGGTAAAAAAAGTTTCTTTGGCCATAGGATTGGAGCCTAAACAACATCTCAAATTAGCTCAACTTACTATTTGGATCATGACCCTCAACATTTGCGATTTCAGCCTCCTAATGTTGAAACAATTAAACCAATTATTGATCCTCTACCTATGAATCAAACCACACAACTTGAGATAAAGACCTCTCATGATAAAAAAAATTAAGAATCTTACCATCCCTTTAGATGTACCTTATCCTTCTCATGTAGATCATGCTAGAAAATGTAAAAGGTTGAGTCTAGCTATTGCCCATAGAGAGCCTGTCTTAAGATCTAAAAGGTTGAATTTTGGAGTTTAAGGTTATGTTGGTAGAAGGAAGACAATTGATATTTCACCTTACACTACAAAAAAGAGAAATGGAAAAAAGAGGTTTGAAAGTTAGTCTAAGATAGATACACCAATGGAGGTTAAGATGCTGAAGAGAATTAAATTGGAGATTGATGACAACACAACTAATTCAAGAACAAGATTGGTGTCATTTCCTGCTACAAAGATGGAATATAATGTTTGTCTTCATCAACAAGACAAACATATAATTGAGGTGTTATCTGATTCAGATGATTATTGGTCATCTAAGGGATATACTTTTTGTTTATGTTAAACTTTTCATGACAAAAATTGATATTTTAGTTTGATACTTTAGTTTTAGACATTGATATATTTTGATAAATTTTGGAAAATACAACAATTTTGGGATTTGATATAATATATATGCTTAAGTTATTTTGATATGCATTATATATTAAGATAAATAGGATTTATTAATCTTTGACTTATTTATTTTATGATTAGAATATGTATTCTATTATACTATTATTCAATATAGGTCCCCACCCGTTAAGATTAGTACCCCGGTCTCTTCCCTTTTACACTTAGTCTTGAAACTTCTTCAAGGGAAAGATCAAGAATTTATTCAATCAAGGTTTCTTCTTCTTCTACTATTAAATTTTTTTGTGACTAACACTGGAAAGACTTGATAAATGCTCTTGAAAACTTACTGATGGTTATTACTAGTTTATAAAATTTTAAAAAACTAAGTTAAGCTTTTGTCTTGAGTAACAATCCTAAGCAAGCTTCAGGTATTAGGAGATTTTAGTAGTAGTATACATTGAAAACTATAAGAAATTGATTAAAAGTAATAGGAAGTCATAAATCTAAGAAGGTTTGGGTATTTCACAAGTCTTCAGGGTTGAAAACCTAAAGTAAGTGGCAAACATCTACAACTCTGAGCTTCTTTATGAAAGTTATCAGGTTTTTTTGGGCAAGTTACTTGGGTTAGAACACTCACTGAATAGAATCAATGGGTAATCAGAACTTTGGGTAAGCAATTAGTTGTTTAAAATCTAATAAAGTGATGCCCTTTGATAATTTGAGGTTTCTTAAGACCAATTACTTGGGTTTAGGACTCCGAGTAACAAGTAGTTCAAAATTTGAGCAAGATGATCTAAGTCAAATGCTAGGGATTTGTATAAAAATTCAATGTTATGGGACTTTGATCAATATTTTCACATGCAAAATGTTTTTGATGAGTTTTACTAGGTTTTAAACAACATCATGTATGCAAAAATGACAAAAAATATCAAGAAAAACAAGAAAGAAAAACTTTCAAAATGACACATGAAATCCTACTAGAGGAAAAAAAACCAAAATGGAAACATGAAAACAAAGGGGAAACAATAAAAATACCTTGACTATAAATAGGTTGAGAATAAATTGCTCGAAAATCACTTCAGAAGATCAAACAATGTCACTCAGAATTCGTAGGGGCAATGTCTAGGTTAGACAATTTGAAAGCCAGGTAGGAAATGAGGTGTAATTTTCAATATTTATATTAACTCATGAATTAATGAAAACTAAGTGATATGTGATGTGGTGGCCACATAATCATTTTGATGATTCTTAGGTTTCATGAAATACTTTGCTTATTTTGGTCTATGAAGGCAAGTAAATCCATATTTTACAACTAAGTTTGAAGGTATAAGAAGAGATCAAGGATTCATTTGAAGACATAAGAAAAATAGATAGACCCAATGGTACTTTATTTGATAGTTGAGTAATTTCTTATGAAACACAGTCCTATGTGTAGATTCTAAGTATTTAACCTAAATAATGGCAAACATTTTTCTATTTTGTGACACTTCATTGATCTATTATGATTGTAAAACTATCATTCAAGTTTTTGTAAAGGAAGAATGTTGATTTTATCAATAAATTTAACATTTTATGCTAAGATGAATCTCCTTTGAGAGTCACATGCTTTATTTTAATCTATTTGACTCTAACTTTAATGTAATTTAATCTTTAGTTTTCTTCTAAATCTAATTTTATTTTTGTTTCTAGTTATCTTCTTAACTTTTAGTTTTAGTTAAATTCATTCATGTTTATTTGTTTCTTAGTTTCTTTGTCTATTCCTTGTCTTTTCTTTTTGTTTCATTAACTATAGATATTTATTTAATCAGTCTTCTTTTAGATATTTTCTAAAATTCTAGCTCTTCAGTGTTTTATCTTAAATCTCTATTAGTTATTAAATTGTTTAGTTTTCCAATTAATAATCTCTTCTATTTTCTTTAAGTTAGACATTTGATAGTTTTTCATAGATTAGCTCATGTTTAGTTTCTTTATTTAATTTTAGACTTATTTATAATTAGTTTATTGATTTGTTTAAGTGTTTAGATTAATATCCTTTGCTTGTTTTATATTTAGTTTTAATAGTTTCTTCTTAGTAGTTATACTAATTCTATTTAATTTTAATTTTTGACCTTGTTTAATCTTTTAATATTTTTCCTTGCCCTTTTAATTTGTTTTGATTTGAGTATTTGTCTTAATTATTTTTTTTAATAGCTTTGGTAGTTTATCTTTTTAGTAGGCTAGTTTTCTTTTTTTTGTTTGTTTGTTGTCTCTCTCTTCTATTTAAGCGATTGAATGTCTTTTCTCTTATCTTTAATCTATCTCCTCTTTTTATTTATCTTTTGGAAATTAACTTGAAGAAAATTACAGCAAGAAACAAGATAATATTGAATATATGAATACCTACTGAATCAGATTTCTATTCTCCAAGGGACTATCTAACTCATAGGTTTTCTCTGTCAGATAGAATAGATTATATATTCTTATCTTAACTAATTCATGATTTGACAAAATGAATTTATGATTGTTATAATGTAATAAGTTGCATTTGATAGCTTATTTATTATTTCCTATAACTTATAAAAAACCCCTCACATCTTTAGGATCATAAACAAACCTTTAGAACCCCATGATTATACTGGTACAATTCTAACTTGACCTTCATGATATGCAAAATTATTGATTCATTGATAGTATAATTTCCATCATCAACGCCTTCATGTAATGATTATTCCATTATATGAAATGATACATTTTTAAAATATGAGTCTATGGAAGATAATGTTAGTAATGATTGTGATGACTCTTCTCAACCTATGCTAGTATAAAAAATCATATGCCTAGACCTTATTAACCCTTTCATAATAGTGTACCTATGTAAACTTACAATAATAAAATTGACCCATTGAAAAAACCTTTTAATAATATTAACATGCATTTCAAATAATTCATATCCTTAATGTATACTATTGGTACCTTTAAACAAAAAATATGCCATTTAACCTTAGAGATCAAAACATAGATCATGCATGGGTTGAATTTAATGGTATTCATGGAAACGAAATTATGGGTAATATTATAAATGCACCATTATCTTGAAACTTCATCATTCCTTTATTTTATATGTTTGATGGAAGTAGTGATCCTTATTTACATTTTAGATATTTCAATGATTCTATGAAAACATATGATGGTAGTTAGACTTTATTAAAATTGTTTCCTAAAACTTTAACTGTAAATGATTTAGATTGTCTTACTCTCTTGATAATGTGTCTTTACACTTGTATATTGAGTTAGAAGAGACATTTTTAATGTGATAATTTTTAATAAGTGACCAAGGGTTATATATGAGCATTTACCATCTTTATATCAAGGGAAAGGAGAATCAATAAATGATTAGATCTTATGATTCAACAATTGTATGCACAAATTGATCTATAAACTAGTATATTTAGAAATAAAATACATATTTTGTATAGCTTTTATATGTTATCTCAAGGAGAGATTATTTTATCACACATATGAAACATTATAGTCCCTTTGATTTGAAGCTATGGAACTTGAGAAGGAACTTACTTAAGAATACCACCAAAATTAAGGGTACACAAATACATAAGATATTCACAACAAAATTAGATGTAAGGAAACTAGTCATAATACACAAAATAAGGAAGTTTAAAATGTATTTGTACATAATACGGTTGAATAAAGTATGTCACCTAGTAAAAGCCCAGTTGAATTCCTACACAAAAGGTAAAACTACAAGGTCACAAATTACAAATAAAAAGTTAAAGTGAAGGAACCAATCGCAATAAATATGCAATAAATTAAGTTTGATCATTTGATAGATTGACCATATGATATTTTATAGACATTAATTAATAATAAACTACTCACTTTGCCTCATAATTATAATTACCCTCCTCATTGGCTTTTGAAAGTGAAAGGAAAATCATTCTACATTTATCATGGTATTAGTGAACATCATGATAAATATTATTATGCATTGTAAATAAAATTACTAAACTTGTGGAAAAAGGGGTTAATTTATTTTAAAAATTTGACACTAGGTCAACAAAGTCCCCTTCTCCATTTTATTCTATATCCCATATGACAAAAGCTAATGCATTTGATGACGTTTCTAGCAAGGAGTCAATGATCCATTAGGCTTATAAGGAAGATGTTACTAGAGCAAGACCTTCTTTATAGTTCACCTTGAACAAAAATCTATCTTTCCTAGACATTCCTACTAAGGATCCAATGGTTATTTGAGCCCTTATAAGAGACAACTATAGAGAAGGAATTATTATAGATTATACTAAACGACACAATAAATTCATGACAAGATTTATTAAGACTATAATATATTTTTTTATTTGATAGGGTAAATAAAGTTGGTTTTATAGGGATCTAACAACCAAAAATTTTAATAGTGTAGATTCATTATAAAAATAAGCCTATAATAGCCATAGTACAAAGAAGGTCTTTAGCTTAACAATAAAAACTAGAAACTAACAGCAAATAAGGAAAACACATAAAATGGCAATACTAGATAGAAAGAGAAAGATCCTTAGAGCTAGTATTAACCTAAGTAGACTCATGTTCTAAATCCTTGCTAGGTTCCTTCTTTATTTATTTGGTCATTCTTCCCCTTGTGCATTTGAAAGGGCCTTAAGTAAAGCTCTTTATGAACTTATTATGGGTGGAATTGGGGGTCCTTTTGGGTTGAGGAATGGATTAGAGGTGTTGAATGTCTTCTAAAACCTCCACTAAATCATCATTATTATCCTCATTTGTGGATTCCAACATCAAAACCATCTATAGATCCTTTTTGAGTGATATGATTTTAGATTTTAGGCACTTCCAATATTTGATGAGGTCCAAAATTGAAATCCCTAAATTTTCTAGCTTGTCTAGGAAAACACCTAATTCCTTGATGCATTTCCTAATATAATTATTCAAATTGATATTTATATCGCCATTTAGGCTAGTTCCTTACTTCTCTAGGGTATCAAAGGATTTGGGTTTTTTATTAGTAAAGGTAGGGGATGTGGCTAACATTAATTTGAGAGGAATCTTGTCTAGGCTAGTTGGGGGGAGAAGGATTAGGGGAAGGGGATCCCTCCTCCTTTTTCAAGGGTTTAGGGTATTATTCAAGAAGGTATTTAGCCAAGGGGATTATTTTAACACACAAGGGTTCACCCTTTTGAAACAGAATGAAAATCAAGCCATCATGAATAATATCATTCTTGTTACTAACATGGTAGGTTAGGGCAATGATTTTAAGAAATTTAAGTAGATAATATAGTAAACTAATTATATAACCATAGAAATGGTGTGAGAATATCAAGGTGAAATTACGTTGTAGAATTAGGTACTTCATAACCTAGAAGAAAATCTCTGACCAATGCTTTTGAAGTTTTTACTTAGGATAACCCTTCTTGTCTATCTTCATGACCTCATCTTTTTTGAAGAATTTTTACATGAGTTCAAGATTCTAAATACTATCCTTTAATGCCTTTATACCTTCAAATGACATGCCTATCACCTCACCTATGTTCTCCTTAGACAAAATAATTCTCATTCACCTCATTCTCACCATGCCCTTACTTTAGGCATGTACAAAATCCCTAGAGAACTCTTCATCATGGTTGGATATATGCTGAATGTAGGAATTTAGGGCATCCTTGTGGAGCTTCTTCCACACCTTTTTTTGCCTTAAACCTCTAAGCATAAAATTGGTTTTTGATGATCTCTATCATTCTAGATAATTGTCTTATTATATTTTTTCTTGATGTAGAGAATAATTCACGTTAAGACATTACCAAGCATTTGATTTTTAGAGATTCAACTAAATTGTTATTATCAATGGTGTAATTGTGGTATATAATTTGATAAAAATGTATTACCCAAGGAAGTGAAATCTATAAACTTGACATTAATGATGCCATGAGGACTCAATGATCCATGTCACTATGACATGTCCCTATTATCATTATTCAAAGTGTTTAAAAGTTAAACTAGAATTAGATTGGGATCCTCCCATGTGAACAAACTATATGATCCCACAGTAAATTTAATAAGGAAATCGATGATATATTTAGCCTCCTAGTAGATGTGGATGTTAGATAATTCCTTAAAGGATGGAAAATACCCTAGTCATTATCAATGATTTATTTGATAGTGTGTAAGGGTTTAATTTACCACCCAAGACATTAAAGATATTGAGTCTCCCTCAATGACAAACTTGGGGATTCAAAATTGGGAGGCAAGATGAATACCTTAAAAGGTAGACATGGCCTTAATAATGTGATTATTTTGGTGTCCTAAAGGAATTGCACATGTAGAAACAACCAAAATAACATCATACCTAACCACAGACCTCTATGCAAGACCTAGATTGCCTTTTGAGGCATTATCAAAGTTGAACTGGAGTCAGATAAGTGGGGGGCAAGACCACTTGGTATAATGTTGGGATACCATTTACTATGGGGATTCCACCACATGGAAGAGATTCCAAAAATGTAAGATGGAATATTATACTAGGGATCACATGACCTTATCATTATGGGTGAACACCTTCCAATTCTCTTAGATAGAGGATCATAGGCATCTAAAAATAGACCCAATAGAGGAACTTTGATTAGTGAAGATTTGATCATACTATATAATGAATGATATTTAGTCAAATAAATTTGATTAGCAAATATTATACTATATAATGAATAACATTTATAATATATACATGAGAATTTCATGGGAAATATTACTATTGTAGTTTCTTTGGATCCTAAGAGGGTTGACATATTATTATATATACATAAGAATATTTCACAAAGAAATGTTACATTGGGACAATCATGGTTATAATATATGGGAGAAAATTGTGATAGCATTCATATGAACATCTCATTTAATTTTCAATGAGGTTTAATTAAATATAATCATTATAGAGAAAGCACATAGATTGATACAATTACATCATCTCTAGTGAAAATAAAAGAAACATAATTACTTAAATATTGAAAAGTGAAACAAGTAAATTCAATTACATAACAAAAAGGGAGAAACCATTAAAATCTATGGTGCAAAAGATCCATCAACTATATTCACATGATTATAATTCACTTTTATTCCCAAATGGTTGGTTAAATAACGTTTTTTCACCACAAAGTATTGATTTCCATGGTTTCATGGGTTAGTTTTCACATATACATAAATTGTAATTAAATTTCATACCATAATATACTTTTCATTATCAAAATAAGTAGAGGTATCTCCATTTATACCCATACAAGATCATTATATATAGCTAGTGGTTACACATATGTAAGATTTTATATACACCCAATTTAGAGGAGAGTAGTTGAGTCTCCTAAATAACTCATTATTCAATACCCATCACATTAGAGAGTTATTTAGGGTTCACATAGGCCATTATCTCCTATAGTACATACTCAATTAGTAACACTAATAGTTCAACATGTTGCATTATGAACACAAATAAGGAGACATTCTCTTACTATAAAACATATCCCAAAGAGTCCTTAGCCTTTTAGAGTTACCTATCCTAAATGACATTCTATGAGAAGTGATCATGATAGCTAGAATATAACCCTTGATTGCTTTTCATGTTATGATATGCCTATATATGACACTATTCACTCATTAAAGGTGACCATTACTATGTATGATATAAACATGTCCCATCAAAATAATGGGATAATAAGATATCACCTCTTAAAGTTTTTAAATATAAAAAAAATGTAAATATTCCAAAATATAAAAAAACTCAAAAATACAAAAACATTAAAATATCCAACAAATAAGAATCATGACCTAAGCATGGCATGATTTATAGATTACACTGTTTACATATGTTATTTATCACATATTTGGTAGATGGCATAGTATTTTCATATAAACATGCATTCCATGGTATATGAGTGTGATGTAGGACATACATGTTACATATGGACATATAGATGTTGGATTCTACTCTATCCAATGGCGATGCCAATACTAAAGGTGTCTTATTCCACAGGTTTCACTATTACAAGTTATATCTTTTTATAACCTTTTACCATGTTAATCTTTCTATATTGTTTACACATTTTGGTAATTACTCATATCTTACATAATGTTACATAGATATGATATTTTCTCTAATGTCACATTGATACATATGGATGGTGTAAACTAGTAAATACTTCTTCTATGCTTCATTAAGTTTGTTACTTTCTTAAATGATAGGCTAGTTTATGCCTATCTATTATATGTGGCTTCTTAGCCTTGTTTAGGACATGTTTTGGTCTTTTTTATGACATATTATGTCCCTTGTATATGGCCCTTGGCCTTTTTTCATGTGACATCTTCATGTCCCTTGTATGCGGTCCTTGGCCTTATGTATGACACTAAATTATTAGGTTGTTGAGATTGATGAGATTGAGAGGCGTGAAGATACATATCATTCAATTTTATTACATGATATTATTCAATATATTTTAGTGATGGCTACTACTATGTACTTCATTAAAACATCTATATAAAAATGACACTCACATGCCTTAAATTTTGTATGTTACATTAATTTCTTGATTTAAATATACATTAATATGATGAAATAATCTACATATGTTCACATGATTATATATTTATATATTAAATTATGCATTAAATTTTATTTTGAGATCAATTACTTATAAATAACATCCCCAATCTCATAAGGTGGGTAATATAGTGGGTTTGTCATTGATATGTAAGCCTCCATGAGAATAAAATTGTATTTTGGGAATTAGAGTGCATATATCAAAGATTCAAAGTAATGCATATATCATATGAGTTCATTTACATGTCACATATTGGTATATAATTACATATTATGGGGTCATATGCCATGAATGTGCACTTACATATACTTGAGTGCAAATTCATACACACTTGGTGTCTATGGATAGGCATATGTACATAATTTATATCAGCATCAATTATAAGTTATCACATATACATAAATTTGAGATATAGGTGTTGAAACTAGAAAACCATACATGACAATTCTAGATGTCGTGTTGACCCTCGAATCATCAATGAACCCCCTTGAAATTATTTCACAACTTTTTAATTGCCAAACCTAAGTCAACCTGACTAACTCTAACCATTCCATCTTTGTCCTATCGACCACCAAAGATCGATCCCTGACCATTGACGATTAGACTCAACCATTGATGGTAAGCCTGTAACCACCTTAAGGGTTAAATACCACTCAACTATAACTTGATTTTTTATTTTTAGTTGTTTAATCCATGTGCATAATCAATGCATGTCAAGGCTAAACTTAAATGTCTTGTTGAATCGATTGTTTAACCTCTTATTACACCACTCCCCTTTTCTTATATAAATAGAATATGAAGAGGTAAAAAGGGGAGAGATCAATAATCATTAGAGTCTTGTGCATCAAATCTTCTTGTGTAAGTATTATTCTAGCTTCCAGTGACCAAGACATAAATCAAAAGTTCTACTACTCATCAATCAATAGCCAAGCTATCGTCACTCTATTGAACCTATTTTAGAATCTACAACAAGTTTCCAGCCACTCACCTCAACATTATTTAGACCAAAATAAAAGTTATATATATCTAATCTTAATATTAGTCCTTTATTTCTCTCTAGAACTTCTCTTCAGCCTTCCCAAATAAACTTCTTTACTCCAAGACAAATTTGATAGTAACCGTTGATGATCACCTAACTACTGATAGTTTACCCCTAACCATAGATGATCACCTAACCACCAATGATCACCTAACCACCAATATTTTTACCTAACCATTGATTATCATTGTATGTCAATTCTAATAGCCAATTAATTACACCTATTAGACCCTGACCAAATCCCACTCTCTAACTTTCTACCTGATCACATAATAGCACCCTATTTTATGAATCATGTCTAATTTATGTAACATTAATATTTAATCATTTATTTATATAATTAGGCAAATTCATCTCTTTCAAGAAATTTTTGTATTTGATTTTAGTGTCTTCTATTATTCACGCAAGAATTTATCTTTCATTTCAATAACTTGATTGTTTAAAAGTGAAGATTGATAGCCTCCAATGAAGATTATGCTTCTTAGATCTAGCTTGCTAGGAAATCCACCCTACTATGTAACTAATCAAACTTTCTTTAGTGCTTTCTTATCTTTAGGTCATTCCTCCCTAGATAAAGAGGAATATCTACAATTGTCTGGATCATGGAGTGTAAACCAAATCTATGTTCTACTAAACTCACCCTTCTTATAAGTTTTACAACTTTCTTCTTAAGAAATAAAGAAAAAATTATGTGAACCATTTTGGCACACCCGATGGGATCTTTGGGTTTTTTCTTGGGTTTATAATTATATCTAGGTGTTTTTTCTTCTTGTCTTCTACTCATACAATGAAATCAAATTTTCATTTTGGGCTTAAGATTGACTGTATACATTATTTTTTTCTTATTATAACTCACATAGATTAATTAATCAAGTGAATTAATCATAGCTTCACTCTTATTTCACACATAGACCAAACCACTTACACCTAATCAAGCATAAAAACATTGACATAAGGCCAAATTAGGATTTCTTCACCTAACAATCACCTTTCCTAGCTATCCTAATTAAATTTCATCACTAAGGGAAGAACCAAATTAGTACACTGGTTGAGTATAATCTCTAGCAACTCAGTATATTTTGGTTAAGCACCAAAACCTTTATTTCTATGGTGTGTGAGGTGAGGGGGTAGGCCCCAATATCAAGCCATGTACCAAGTTCTAGTATAGATTTTGAGAGACTTTAACTACCTAAAACCATGATTAGATATATTCTTCTAATACCTACTCTACAAGCCTAAGTTAGTCTTTATAACTACTTCAAAATTAAATCACAAGCCATAAGAGAGACTAAAAGGAACCTTAAGATTTAATGTGCTTTAATGTGTGTTTCATTTCTTTAACTTTTTCTTGTCTTCTCTTTGTTTGAGTGGTGAGATTGATTGCATCTTCCTTTTTATCTTATTTGCATGGTTTCAACTAGGCAACAACTAAGAAACTAAGAAAATTTGGATCCACCTCCTAACCATCCATCTTCCTCTTCTCCTTCATTCATGGAGTATGTGTCAAATGAAAAAATTTCTCCCCATCCTTCAAAAAGTCCTAACATCCCTCATACAGTTACCCAAGGTAATATAGATTTCACCACCTTTTTGGATAATAAACCCATAACCCTCTAACATTATCTCAATATAATATCCCACTATATCCCTACTTCAGTTTTGCTTGTTGACCCACCCTATGACATGCCATCCCACTTTATGGGAAACACTCTCATTTCCACCCAACCTTTCATCACCCAAGCATCATATTCTACCAATAATCCCACCAATAGCACCATCCAAAACCAACCCACCTAACCAACCAACACCTAAACACATTCTACCCCAACTAACAACCCTTCTATTATAGGAGTAACTCAACCTTTAGGCACTGATACTCCACTTACCATGGGAGTACCCTCTACTAGTGTCATCACCATTCCTTTTATTTCTAACCCACCTACCTCCACTCCATTCTAGATCTTGGTGGTCCCCATACCTTCTACCCTTCCACCCATCACTACCAAAGTTACCACCTATCCTATATCTACCAATGTAACCATACATCCAACCCAATGTATGTCAATCCCTCAATAGGTGTCTATTGCATAAAATTTGAGATACATCCCTAAGTCACAAGGGTATGTACCTCTACCTTCCACCTAACCACCTATCTTCATGTATTCATTATGGAATCATCCCAACCACCCATGTCCACATACCAATATATGGCATCTTCTCAACCCCCACTAGCTATCTGTATGTTGCACCTACCCAAACCCAACATAATCTACCCTATAGCTATGGGGGTGCATAACCAAAAATGGACCTTGTCAAAATGCTAATGGAAAAAATAACTACTTTGGAGTCATCTATTTTTGGTGCCCATAAACTCTTATCTTACGACCAAATTTACAACAAACCAATTCATCCATTTGTCACCATTTGACCTTATCCTCCTTAATGGGATCTTATACAATTTTCAAACTTTTAGAGCAAGGAAGACCCTCAATTACATTTGAGATCATTTAGACAGTCTTGATATTTGATTACCTATGATGATTTTCTCCTTTTCCATACCTTTCCCATGTCTTTGTCAGGTCCAACATTAGATTGGTATAGTGTTATTACAGAGAAATCCATCTTTTATTTTGCCCAACTATCTCAAACTTTATTATATCACTTTTCCATAAACATATCTAAGAAAGTTTCCATCACTGATCTCTAATCTATTCTTAAATTTAAAGATGAGTCCATAGATAACTTCATGGACCATTGGATAAGCTTAATAAATCAACTCTCTTTCTCTTTTCCCCAACCTAAGATGATTGAACTCTTTGCTCAGGCTTGTACCAAACACATTTCCTCCACTTTGTGAGTTAAAAATTTTAGGACCTTTGATGAGGCTTTCACCATGGCACATAAATTAGAGAAAATATCCATAGATGAGAGGAAGTTAAAATTGAGAAACAAGAATTCCACCTTCAAATCAAATGAGACTCCTTCCTCCAATCCTAAAAATCAAACCAAAACTAACTCCAAAAACAAAGGAACCATGAATGCAATTTTTCTTAAAACCACTCCACTGGTTTTTAACCAACCTAACTCCTCTAGTTCTTCCAATCAGAACACTAGAAACACAAACTACAACAAACAAAAACAATTTACTCCACTAGGGGATTCATACTATAGTCATATAAAATGCAAAAAATAGTAATTTGAGTGTGGCTTGTGACACCCAACCCATAGGTCCCTCTTGCTTATTGTCATGACCATCATAAGTATATTTTCACTAATTCCCAATCATCTATAGCCTTCCAAACTTAATCCTAACTTATACAGACTAATATTTTTATTACTAATCCATCCTCTTAGGCCCCATTATCTTAGGACAATAGTGTCACACTTGGACTATAGCATCAATACCACTCCTATCCACTTTCGGTGCTCCTATCCAAATGCATTTTTGGTCCCAATGGTTAGTTTCTTCCAATTCCCAATCCTTCTCATTGTCAGCCTAATGTGAGCACATTCAACCCATGACCAATATATCCCTATAAAATCCCATTAAAATATAATCTATAAGGGGTTAGAAAATATCACTAAACAAGCAAGAATATAAGCAAGACTACTCAAGCAATCTTCCTTATTCTTTGCATACATCCATCCAATACACTTACAAGATTATTAAAATACTTACACCATTCCCTAACCACCTCATGCACATCTAGTTTATTATTTTTCATATTCATAACTCTATTACACAAAGCACATCAAGTGGGAGAACTACATATGACTTGATCCTTCTTCAAAGTATTGGTGTGTAGGTAGCATGCCCATATAAGGGATGTGGAGACACATTCAATGAATATATCACACACTACCCCCCCTTGTTTCTTGAAATTGGTCAAATAACAATATAATATAGGGTTTGAAGAGAAAATATACTCTACAAAGATCTCTAAAGACTTCCAACTATCGAAACTTCATAGATAGGGTCACACAAGCATAATGAACAAAACCTAAAAAGCTCATATCTTCCAGATAATAGTAATAAAGGTAGAGTACAACACTGGTGCCACTCCTATCCACTTTCAACAATCCTATCCAATCATAAAACAAAGGTTAGATCATGTTTTATGATAGTTTCCTAGTCTTGCATAGTGAAACTCAGACCCTATCTCAGCGATATCAGTCAATTTTTAGCTAAGTCCTATTTTCTCTCTCTTATTACTATTTTTGGAAAAGTTATAATTGCAATATAATTTAAAAAAATTATCAGCTTAATTATTTCATATTTATTTACTAATTTTACTACTCATACCCTTTAACTAAATTAGGAATAATACACCAATATTCCTAAAAATAGGTTAAATCACTTGGTGAACCTGACTTACTTGAATTGTGCATAAAAACCCTAGAAACCCTAAGGTAAATTTCCTACTAAATTTTTCCTAATTTTTTTAAATTTTTACTTGCATAATAAAATAAAAAATTAGCATTAAATTTTAAAATTTCATAGTAATTTTCTTTCAAACCCTAGTTGCCCATACTAGGTCTTGATATTTTCTCAATAATTTTCCAATAATTTTCTAATTTTTTACTAGCATATTAAAAGTTAAAAATTCACCTTAAAATTCAAAATTCAATAGTAATTTTCAAAAACATTTATTTTTCAAAAACCTAGTTGCATCTTCTAGGTCTCTTTAAATCACAAATTTTACAATGATTTTTTTGATTTTTTACTAGCATATTAAAAATAAAAAATTCACCTTAAAATTAAAAATTCAATAGTAATTTTTAAAAACATTTATTTTTCAAAACCCTAGTTGCATCTTCTAGGTCTCTTTAAATCACAAATTTTCTAATAAATTTATGATTTTTTATTTGCTTATTTAAATCAAAAATACACTTGAAATTTCAAAATTCAATAGTAATTTTCAAAACTAATTTTTTTTCAAAACCTTAGTTGCACATACTAGATCCTATTTGCTTCTTGAGATATCACCTTACATGTTTGTGAGCTTTGTATCCTTTTTATGCATATTTCAGTTCCTTATTTATATTATATTCATTTAATCTTTTCTACTATTATCCAAGTTATTTTCCTTATGCCACCTAAGTTCCTTGCATCTCTTCCTTTGAGACAAAGTGCAAGACTTAGTGGAAATCTTCCTAATTTCAACTAGATTATTTCAGCTTGACCATATACCATGGATAAAAAACCATCTCAGACTCCTTCTACAGATCTTACACATCTAGATTACACCAATTTCAATGAGGACAATTTTGATGATGAGCAATATAAGAATAATAATGATGATACAAACATCCATGTTCATGATTACCACATCAGACTCTTGATCAACTTCTACAAATTATTAATAATGAAGTTATCCTTAATAAAGTTTTGATCCTACAAAGTTTTCAAGAAAGACTCAAGGACCAGTCTTGAGATCTTACTATTATTTTATAATCTATCATGGAAATCAAAAAGGCTAGACAAGTTGAGTCTTCCATTCCTTTAGAGAAACCAATTGTAAATGACACTCCAAGGGCAACTATGTCTCAACAACCCCGTATAGTAGCCCAACCTGCCTCTATGTCACCAGTTATAACTACTACATCTTTATTTTCTGATGTGGTAACCTTTATGCAAGAGATAAGATATTTTTAATCCAAGGTGTTAAAGCTTGAGTAAGGTGTCTCTAGACCTACATACACTTTGGACTAATTTTATCTACTACATACACCATTGGCATGTCATATTGCTTTTGCACACTTACCACAAGGTTTTGTTCAACCTAGGCTTATTGTATATGATGGCAAGAGTGATCTAGAGACACATTTGAGAGATTTTCACGTAGCATGCTTGGACTATGTACCAAATGACTGGCTACTTACCAAGATATTTATACTAATCCTAAAAGATTATGCTTTACAATAGTTCTATAGTCTATTGAACCAGTCAGTCAATGCATTCAATCTTTTAGTTGACATGTTCCTAGCTCATTTCAGTATTAACATTGGTGATAAGGTTTCATATGCCCAAGTTACAAAATATAAACAAAGGTAAAATAAGCATCTCATAGATTATGTTATTTGATATAAGACTATTTTGGATAAGATTACTAACCCCATAATCAATCAAAAGTTACAAGATCTCTTCAAATAGAGTCTTCTACCAGATTTTCATGAATCAATTATGTTCAAAAGATTCTCTTCCTTCACTGAATTGTGTTACACATTAAAACAAAGAGAAAAGTTAATTTCAATGGGAAAAATCAAGTACACAAGTATCTTAGACACAAAAAACAAGAGTAATAAAAAATTCCCATACAATGTAAATTTTAATGATAACAAGAGTATGAATCAAACCATAATCAATGTGGATTCTAAACCCCCTCAATGAGTGGTTTTATCAGTACCTCCTTGATGTACTTTTACTAATCTATCATTTTTTCCAATTAGAGTTTTACATCTATTGGAATTTAACATCATATCTCTCCCTCCTATTTGGGAATTTGACCCAACAAAGCCTCTTCCACAAGTATATGATTAGCATGCATTTTACAAATTTCATAGGGCACCAGGCCATACAATAAACAGATGCATTAGTTTAAGACACAAGATACAAGATTTAATAGATGGAAATCATATTGATCTTGGCACTAGAATTGAACCTCCTCAAGCAAAGAAACCACAAGATAAAGCTTTTAAAATCCTTTTAGATCATTTTCCATAGCATTCTAAATAAGAGATAAGGGACACATTAGGGGTTCACCATGCATATCATGCACATCCACCACTAGATACATATAGGACACCTTCAGTTGAGTTATCTATCCTTTGAGAAACATGATTGGTGTATATAATTCTAAAGTTCTAGTTAGACCTTCCATCTCCTTCTCAAA
This sequence comes from Torreya grandis, assembly GCA_037957365.1. NCBI lineage: Eukaryota > Viridiplantae > Streptophyta > Pinopsida > Cupressales > Taxaceae > Torreya > Torreya grandis. The sequence goes on along the minus strand of JARHVA010007589.1, from coordinate 324,892 downwards.
GTAGAAGATCATTGAGGATGATTCAAATTATCATGCACTCTTTATTAGAGTTTACATTCATATTAATCCTATTCAGAGTGTTCTCATAGATAATGAATCTAGTCTTAACATGTCCATTATGACATTATTATAGCATTTGGGATATTCAGATTAAGATATTACCCTAATGGACATAGTTATAAATAGATTTAGTGGGCACATAAAAAATTTATTAGGTGAGATTGTACTTCTTTTACATGTTAGTCCAACACACATGGCCACACTATTCACTATTGTTCCTAGTGTAAGAGTTTTTGATATGTTACTTGGTCGAGCATGGAGTCAAAAACTTTGTGTAGTACTTGTTAGCCAATTTTCACACCCAATTTTTGCATCTTTCATTTTGGTGAAGTGCAGCATTTAGATTTTATCTATTGGAGGAAGCCTTTGTTTGGTTTTTTTTCAAGTTTTATTTTGGTGTTTTAAGCTCAAGTGTTATTTATTTTAGGACAATTTTGCTTTAGGTTTTTTGTCCAAATCTCAAAGGAATTATTTCAAACCTTTTGTTTGAAATAAAAAGTCTAAAGGAATTGGTCTATTTCAAATTTTTTGAAGGGTCACTTGCAAAATTGCTGAAGGGTCTTTTCTCATGGAAGTGTCCTTTTCTTTTTTCTGAAGGGTACATTGTAGGTTTTCTAAAAGGAATCTTCAAGATTTCTCAAGGAATTGATCCATTTCAGGTTTTATAAAGGGTACATTTCAATATTTTTGAAGGATAATTTCTCTTATGAAGGGACATTTTTAAGATTTCTAAAGGATCATTTCTCTTACAAAGGGACATTTTCAATATTTTTGAAGGGACATTTTCATTCTGCCAAAGGATTCTTTTTTCATGGAAAGGAATAGTTCATTTCTCTGAAAGGCATCTTCCAAAAGTCTAAAGGGACATTTTCAAGTTTCCTAAAGGAATTATTTTAGACATTTTATCTACAACAATATTTCCAAAGGAATTGTTCTGAAGGAAATGGATTTCCAAATGGTACGCTTCAACTTTTTCAAATGGTCTTTTTCTCAAAAAAGTGGTCACTTGCAAAATTCTGAAAGGTACTTTCAATTTCTCTGAAAGAATCAATCCTTATAATTTTCTTGAAGGAATTATTGTAGACATTTTGTCCAAAACAATTATTTGAAAGAGTCATTTACAAAAGTCTAAAAGAATTGGACAATTCAAGCCTTTTGAAAGAAATTGTTCCTCATGTAAGTACCCTTCAAAAAGTCTAAAAGTGCCATTCGAAAAAATATGAAGGGACACTTTTAAAAAGTTTGAAGGGTCTTTTTATATGCAAAGTTCCCTACACACTTAGGGTATTTTCTTTGGAAAGTGTCCTTTTCAATCTTTTCTTCAAAGAATTTTGAAGGGCATGTTTAGGATTTTGAAGAGACAAAATGAGAATGTCAAAGGGTTATTCTTAGCAAAAGTGTCCTTCAAAATTTTTCCAAAGGGACATTTACAAAAATCTTGAAAAAATTGTTTCAGAAATTTTATCTAAAATAATATTTTCAAAGAGACATTTTATCCAAAAGGCCCAAAAGGACACGAATCAATCAAAATGGATAAATCAAAAGGGGCCCAAAAGGTTATTTCTTTTGGATAAAATTCCCATGGGAATTTTTTAATAAAGAATACCCAAAATAAAGTCCTAAAGTAAATGCCTCTAAATAAATGGTCCTAGTGGAGTGATGGCTATATGGACATCAACTTTAAGATGAGGGACTAACCATTAGTGTTAAAACAAGAGGATCCCAAATATCCAAGGGCTCACATTCTGCATCCATAAAATCAGATTGGAGGGGTCATTTCACCATTGATCAAATCATGATCTAAGTCATTTTTGATGACCAATCAAAGAAGGAAGACAAAGCCAACAGAGTGAAAATGACTCTTCCCTACACTGTTCCACACCTCAGCAAGCTGATGGAAAGCTGTTAGCATCATGAAAAATATACAATAGGTGGAATCTCTTGTATAATTACATTTATTCCATTGCTCAAAATATCTTGATTTCATTACACAACCATTTGTGAAGCATCTTTGAGAGAGCAGGCCAAGAGTGTTCAAGGGAGGTGACATGGATCAATTAGATGGCCTGAATGAGAATCATTTACAAAGTTAGTTGTAGCTGAAGATGGATACTTCTAAAAAATTGATTCCTCTCTTTGGTACCCAAGGCCTCCCCCTCTCACATATTTTTAGCTATAAATATAGCCCTTGGAATAGTGAAAAAATAACCATGTAGAGTATGGAAAATCCCTACTGAATTGATGTCATGTTTTTCTTTTAAGCATTGGTACAAGTCTTTTTCTTTGAAGTTCTAAGCAATTTTCTGAGTGTGTAAGTGACATATAGTGACAAAAAGTGATGGTTTCATCATTATATCCCTTGTCCTTCATACATGAGCAAGAGTTTTGGGTCTAACAAGTCATATAGAGTGCATCCAAGTGTGTTGAATTTTTTCATGTGTATAACTATTCTTAGAATGCATAGGTTATCTTTCAATTCATTTCCCATGTGTCATTTCATACATCTCACCTCTATACTCAAATACTTATGTTAGAATCTTTAGATCTTGAAAATAGTCTTTGTATTTTATTGTATCACGTACTATATTATGGCATTCATGTGTAAGATAATCTTGGTAAATCACCATTCTTAGAAAAGGTTTTCTTTATGCAATTTATAACTCTTTTCCCTTCAATAAAACTAGTTTATATAGAAGTCATTTTGTAGAGATACATTCAAGGAGCTATCCCCTTTAAATATAAAGGTTCATTTCCTCTATAGGTATACTCACATGCCTTGAAATGTCCCAACATTTCAAAAAATATGGAAGAGGATTGAACACTCTCTGCTAGGGTACAAGGTTTAGAGACAACAATTTTGGCACACTCGATGGGACAAATTATTTACATGTCAAGGTGAGTGATGGTCTTGACAAGCCTAATGTTGTAGAAATATTCTTAATATAGCATTTGAAAAATCCAAAAGGTGAGAATATTTTGTTGTAGATAAAGTTTCCCAAATTATTTTTTATGGTCCTCACTAGGTCATCTAGGACTTTTGATCAAGCCCCTCTAGTTAAATCTCTTTTTGAAGAAAAATGCTTTGAACTATTCCCAGTGCTTAAAGATCCTTGGCAAAGAGGTTTTGGAGAAGAAAAATATGTTAATGAAGTTATATAAATAAGAGATCAAGAGGAAAGAAGAGAAATGGATAGGTAATAACCTTTCTCAGATTTTAACACCCAAAATCCAATTAGCCTTCCTGCATATGACCCTATTCCTCCCAATGCTACCAAGAATATTCCTAGTATTAATGGAGAGGGTTATATTACCCCATCTAAGAATATAAGGGACATTTTGAATTTATATAACTTCCATAATGTCATCCAAGCCAACATAGGCATTAGATTTCTTGCCATGTCTCTAAGAGGTAAGGAACCTGACTAGTATAGGACTTCGGAAGGTGGTTTCATTATAGTTGGGATGGCTTTGGGGAATTATTGGTAACTATATTTGAGAATAAGAGTGACCATACTTCATTGATCCATTAGCTAAACATGATAAAGAGAGGTCCTAACAAATACATGGGAGATTTTAATGAAATATTTCAAAGGATATGGCATAGGTTACCACCTGTCATGAGACATCCTCCGATATTTGTGCTCCCCACTTATCTCAAGGGTGTTGGTATTGATGTGTAGCTAATGTTATATTCAATGGGAGGATTCACTCTACTAGACACATATGAGATAGATATTGAAGCTAAGAATAACTTGATACAAGATGGAAAGCTACCTCTAAGAGTTTCCATTCCTTTGTTGTCTCATAGTTTGATTAAATCTCCAAGCATATCATAGTTTATTAATGCCAATGTCAAGCCAAGATCCTTTCCCAAGAATATGGATAATGTTATGGACAAAGATGAGGTGATATGATCATTACGAGATCAGCTCAAGCAAGCTTAGTTCTAGGTAAATGATCCACCTAACCCTCAATACTATCCTTAATAAGTCTATAGATCTCCACCCCAATACAAATACCATGAAAGGGGACAAGGTCAATAAGGTTTCAATAGGAAATCCAATGCCTATAATCCTAATTCTACTCCTTCCATGAATGTTATTGTTCTAGTACAAGCTAATCTGGTCCAAGTAGAGAATCACTTAGACCAATTAGGATAACCTCAAGGTCAGTTTATGTATGATGATGGAGAATCCAACCAAGATTTGGTGGCACAAGAATATTCAACTCTTTACATGACATCAAAAGAAGTGAATCCCAACCAAAGGGATATTCATGGAGAAGGTAGTAGCCAAAGTGTAGGCATAATGAAATTTCAAGCTAAGGCTAATTATGTGTTGAATTAAAGCACATCAATTTCAGCCAACACAAGAGCCAAGAAAGATCTCTTGGAGATGTTCTAGGAGTACATGTGAATCTAAGTGATGCCTCTCTAAGGCCACAAAGTGTGAATCCTAGTGCAATACCTGCTACTAGTCATGCCCCTCAACAAGGTCAAAATCCAAGTAGGGTTGTCAAGCCTATAATGTAGTAGGTTCAGACTCCCTCTACCTTTAAGAATGCAAGAAAAAGTGAATACTTCCCCACTCAAATTTTTTAATTCTTTTAATAATAACAAGATAAGCATATCTCTTTTGGAAGTCTTGCATATGCTTGGTCAAAAGGAGCTCTTACAAGAACATCTTGCAAGCATTCATGTAACCCCTCAAACTTCAAAGCATAATAGTGTGGCCCTTACCAATTCTCCAAATCATGTCTTAGATCCCTCCACCAAATATAAAAATACTCCACCCTTCTACCTCACACTCATTGTGGGAGACAAATTGGTTCATAATTGTATTGTAGATATTGGAGCTAGTACCACTGTCATGCCTAAGGTGGTAGCTGATAAATTAGGATTGAAGTATGAACTACATAATAAAGGTGTGTTGCAACTTGATGGAACTCCAACTAATATAGTGGGATTAGTCAGAGGTCTAAAATTCTTTCTACATGATTTCCCAAGTTTCCCCATTTTACAAGATGTTGTGGTGGTAGACCTTCCAACTCATTTTTCTATTTGCTTGTCAAGGGACTTCACGGCCAAGATAGGAAGGTACCTTTATACTAACTAGTATTTTCTAGATTTTAAAACAAGATATAAACCAAGGTGACTATAAGGACTCATCCCTTAGCAAGGTTTCATATTGAGCCATACATGGAGACAAATTCAAGTTAGAATTGTCTAACTAGTAAAGAAGAGGAAGGTGTCATGGATGGTGAAGCATCCTCCCCTTTGCAAGTATTTTTGATTTTTTCCTTGATAATTAAAACACTAAAATGCATGGAATTGATCCATATAAATTCATATAAGAGACTAATTTGGGATTTTATTATATGCATGAAAGAGGTGTTTCCATTCCTTCACTCACTAATGAAGATCGTGAATTTAAAGGAATATGGGACAAGTTTTTTGATGGCTTAAGAAGTAAAGTAGGTGTAGGAGCTGGTGTTATGTTATTTTATCTATCATATAATCAATACTACTCATATAGATTCCACTTCTGTTGCACCTATAATATGGTAGAATATGAAGGCCTAGTTCATGGCCTTTAATGGGCAAAATAGAAAGGGATCAAGAATTTGAAGGTTTATGGGGATAGTGAGTTGGTCATCCACTAAGTGAGAAATCAAGATAAAACCAAGAATCCCTTGTGTAAATCCTAAAATCATAGGGTATGGGACCTACTTAAATACTTTGATGCCCTCAACATACAACCTATACTAAAGAATTCAAATAAACACAATGATAGATTGGTTGCCATAGGAGCACAATTTGACATAGTTGCTGATGTAGGGAAAGAGAAGGATCAGTCCCATATCAAGGTCATTGTGAGGAATTATATTCTAGATAATAAAGTGTCATGTTAAGTTTTTTAAATTGATGAACACATTACAAAATTCTTATAAAATGAGGTAGGATTCTTGTCAAGGAAACAAAAGAGACTACATGATCAATATGATGAACAAGTTATTCATCTGAAGACAAACAAGATACCTAAGGGGATGATTACTTTGGAGAGTGTTTTCAATGAATATGACCAAAATAAGAAAGAAAGAGTGAGCATGTCCAAGAAAGAGGATAACTATGAGAGAGTCATGATTTACAAGGACAAGCTCCATAAAATTGGTAAGGTATTTCTCTATCCGAGAGGCAAGCCTTTATTGAATTATGAAAAGAGTTTCATGACATATTTGCTTGAGAATAAAAATATTTGAAAAGGGTTGATCCAAGTTTATCTCATCACACCATTGAGTTAGAACCTAAATCTAAACCAGATAGGTAGAAACAAAGACCTATCGATCCCAAGATCAAGGAACTCATGAAGAAAGACATAACCAAGTTAATTAAGTCTAGGATTATCTTTCCTATCAAACACTCTACTTGGGTGGATAGTCTAGTACCTATCCAAAAGAAGAATGGAGATATTAGACTTTGGGTGGATTTTTGAGATCTTAATAGAGTGTCTCTCAAGGATCATTATCCACTACCTTCCATGGAACAAATTCTGCAAGTTGTTTTAGGTTCTCAACGCTTCTCACTTCTTGATGGTTATTCAAGTTACACTCAAATAATAGTGAATGAAGAAGATCTATTCAAGACAACATTCACTACAAAATGGGGTACCTTTACTTACAAGAATATGCCTTTTGGTTTATCAAATGTTGGAGCTACATTTCAAAGGGAAATATACATGGCTTTTAAAGCTTTGATCAATATGTTTTTGTTTGTGTACCTTGATGATATAACTATTTTTTCAAAGGGTGCTACTGATCATATGGAACATCTAAGGTAGGTGTTTTTGAAGTATAAGGAGTATAGAATATCCCTTAATCCAAAAAAGTGTATCTTTTCTATCCATGAAGGTAAGCTATTGGGTCATATTGTTTCAAAAGAAAGCTTGTCTATTGACCTCAAGAGGATTGAGGCTATTCTAGGCTTGTATTTGCCTCAAAAAAAGAAAGGACTTCAAATCTTCTTGGGGAAAATAATATTTGTAAAAAGGTTTATTCCAGGGTTTGAAACTATGGTAAAACCTATCACAACCATGCTCAAGAAGAACCAAGCTTTTTCTTGGACAAAATAGGGTAAGGGTAGTTTTGAGGAAATCAAGCAAGCAATTGCAAGATCTACTATTCTCTTGAACCCAAACTTTGCCAAATATTTCATAATCTATACCTTTTCTAACCTTGATAAAATATCAACTATGGTTATTTAAAATAATGATGAATATGTAGAGCAACCACTTGCATTCTTGAGCCAAGGATTGGAAGATTATGTGGTCAAGTATAAATTTGTTGAGAAGCAAGCTCTAGCAGTGATAAGAGGATTGAAGAAATTTAGGCACATGGTTTCAAACAACAAGATACATATCATGGATTCTCATCCTAGCACCAAGGATTTTATCCTAAGCAAAGACCTAAATAAAAAGAGAGTTGGGTGGATTACAAAGGTGGAGTATGATGTGGATATTAAGGTTACAAACTTGGTAAGAGGAAAATGATTATGTGAGCATTTAGCTTCATATTTACAAGAGCCAAAAGAGGAAGTCTTAATCAACCAAGTTCAAACCCAACCAGTTGATCACATACAAGTTCAAAGTTGGACATAAGACATCATTAGTTTTCTTCAAAATGGTGAGTACCCCAATGGCTTGAACAAGTCTCAAAGGAGATATTTTAGATTACAGACCATTCCTTACTATCTTGTAGATGGTGTTCTCTTTAGAAAATATGTGAATTGTGTGTTGAGATGTGTTAAAAATGATTACTTTTAATATGATGCTAAAAAAGTTTCACAATGATGCAAATGGAGGTCATTTCTCTCCTTAGACAATAGTTACAAAAATAATGAGGGCTGGTTACTATTGGCCTAGTCTTTTTATGGACTTTTACTACTAGGCTAAAAAGTGTCTTGAATTTGCCTTCATTATAGGTAAATAGAAACTTGTATCCCTTCCATTGAATCCTATCTAAGTAGACCAACCATTCATGTAATGGGGCCTTGATTTCATTGGTACGATCAACCCTCCATCAAGTACTAGACACAAATAGATATTAACTACTATTGACTACTTCATAAGGTGGGTAGAGGCTATTGCATTGAAAGATGCAAGTGAAAATGATATCTTGGAGTTTTATGAGAGCATTATAACAAGGTTTGGTGTTTTCCATGTTATCATTTTTGATAATGCACTTGCTTTCTTAAGTGTTAAAACTTTTGATTGGGAAAATAGGAATGGATTTTACCTGAGTACCTCATCCAACTATTACCCTCAAGGTAATGGGTTGGCTAAATCTACTAATAATAATCTCATCAAGATCATCAATAGGACATTGGAGAATAATCAAAGAGCATGGCAAAATAAGTTGAAGATAACCTTATGGGCTGGCAAGATTTCTCCTAAGAGATTAATTAGTAATTTTCCCTTTGTGCTTTCTTATGGGAGAGAGGCTAGGTTGTCCATATCTTGAGAACTCCCTACTCTATAACTTGCATAACAACTAGAACTACTTCAAAATACTCCAATGGAAGTTAGATTGATAGAATTAATGCAGTTGTAAGAAGCAAGAGATAATGTATACAAGGCCATTAAACACCACCAATTACTCATGAATAAGTCCTTTGATAAAATAGAAAGTGAAAACATGTTCAAGGAAGGTGACTTGGTCCTAAAATGGGATGAGGATAGAGAAAAACTAGGTAGACATATAAATTTTGACACTTTGTGGAGTGGCCCTGACATCATTAGAAAGTACAAGTAAAGCATCTCATTTTAGCTGACCAAGATGAATGGAGAATAATTTCCTATCCCTATGAATGGGATACATCTAAATTTATGTTATTAGTCCTTACAAGTCTATTTTGTAAATAGTAGTTTAGGTGTGTGTTTCCTTCCTTTTGTTTGGTGTGTCTTTTTCTTTGTGCGTATGATCAACTAGCTTATGTTTTTTGGGCCAAGGATCTATTCAAATCATTTTTTATGTGCCTATATGCATGAATCCATGCCCAATAGAAGTATTTAGGCAATTGGTTTTAGGCATAGCAAGCATGCCTCCCTTAGGAATCACTAAGAATGTTAGCCAATTTTCACACCTAGTTTTGCATCTTTTGTTTTGACTAAGTGCAACAGTCATATTTTGTCTATCAGAAGAAGACTTTCTTTGGTATTTTTGAAAGTGATATTTTGGTCTTTTAATATTAAGTGTTATTTATTTTGGGATAATTTTACTTCAGGTTTTTCATCCAAGTCTCAAAGGAATTATTTTGGACCTTTTGTCTGAAACAAAAGTTTGAAGGAATTGGTCTAATTCAAGTTTTTTGAAGGGTCACTTGTAAAACTACCAAAGGGAATTTTCTCATGGAAGTGTACTTTGATTTTTTTTGAAGGGTACATTTCAAATTTTTTAAAAGGCATCTTCAAGACTTTCAAAGGAAAAGTGTCCTTTGTAACTTTTTTGAAGGGTTTGTTATTTCAAGGAATTGGTCCATTTCAGGTTTTCTGAAGGCTACATTTTTAGGATTTTCGAAGGATCATTTCTCTTATCAAGGGACATTTTAAAGATTTATAAAGGATCATTTCTCTTGTGAAGGGACATTTTCATTCTGTCGAAGGGTCCTTTTATCATGGAAGGTAATAGTTCATTTATCCAAAAGGCATCTTTCAAAAGTCTAAAGGGACATTTCCTAGTTTCTTGAAGGAATTGTTTTGAACATTTTGTCTGCAACAATCCTTCCAAAGGAAATGGCTTTCCAATTAGTATACTTAAACTTTTTCAAAGGGTATTTTTATCAGAAAAGTGGTCACTTGTAAAATTCTAAAAGGTACTATCAATTTCTCTAAAATAATTGATCCTTACAATTTTTTTGATGTAATTATTGTGGAAATTTTGTCTAAAACATTTCTTTAGAAGAGTCATTTGCAAAAGTTTGAAGGAATTGGATGATTTAAGCTTTTTGAAAGAAATTGTTCCTCATGCAAGTGCCCTTCAAAAATTTTGAAAGTGTCCTTTGAAAAAATTTGAAAGGGCACTTGAAAAAAGTCTGAAGGGTCTTTTTCTATACAAAGTACCCTACACACATTCCCCAAAGGGCATGTTCTCAGGAAAGTGTCCTCTTTAGGCTTTCCAAATGGACATTACAAGAATGCAAAAGGGAATGTTTAGGATTTTGAAGAGGTGAAATGAGAATGCTAAAGGGTCATTCTTGGAAAAAGTGCCCTTGAATTTTTTTATAAAGGGACACTTGTAGAAAGCCCAAAAGAATTGTTTCAAACATTTTATCCAAAACAATCTTTCCAAAGAGACACTTCAAAAGGCCCAAAAAGACATGGATCAATCAAAATAGACCAATAAAAAAGGGAATAAAAGGTTATTTCTTTTGGATAAAATGCCTATGGGATTTTTTTAAAAAAGAATACCTGAAGGAAAGGCCTAAAGGAAATGACTCCAAATAAATGGTCCCAATGGAGTGACGGCTATATAGATGTCAACTTCAGGATGAGGAACTAGTCATTTGCATTCAAACAAGAGGATCCTAAGCATCCAAGCGCTCATGTTCTACATCCACTAATGTAGATTAGAGGGCTCATTTCACCATTGATCAAATCATGATATGAGTCATTTTTATGACCAATCAAAGTATACAAGGACAACAGAGTGAAAATGACTCTCCCCTACACTATTGCACACCTCAATAAGCCAGTAGAAAGTTGTTAGCATTAAGACAAATTTTTAAGAGGTGTAATATCTTGTATAACCACATTGATGTCATTGCTCAAAATATCTTGCTTTGGCTGGGTAACCATTGGAGAAGCATCTTTGAGAGAGTAAGCCAAGAGCATTCAAGGGAGGTGACATGGATCAATTAGATGGCCTAAATGAGAATTATTTTCAAAGTTGGTTTCATCTAAAGATTGAGACTTCTAAAAAATTTATTCCTCTCTTTAGTGCCCAAGGCCTCCCCCTATCACTTCCCTTTAGCTATAAATACAATCCTTGGGATAGTGAAAAAATGACCACATAGTGTATGGTGAAGCCCTACTAAATTGATGTCATGTTTTGCCTTTAAGCATTGGTACAAGTATTTTTATTTGAAATTATAAGTAATGTTTTGAGTGCATAAGTGACATATAGTGACATCAAGTGATGGTTTCATCCTTCTATCCCTTGTCCTTCACACCTGAGCAAGATTAATGTGTCTAATAGGTCATATAGAGTGCATCTAAGTGTGTTGAATTTTTGTATGTGTATAAATATTCTTAGAATGTATAGGTTATATTTCATTTTATTTTCATTGTGTCATTTCATACATGTTTCCTCTATACTAAAATACTTGTGTTAGAATATTTAGAGATTGAAAATAGTTTGTATATTTTATTGTATCATGCTTTAGAGTATGGCATTATTGTGGAAGATAATATTGGTGCATCACCATTCTTAGAATAGGTTTTCTTTATGAAATTTCTAAATATTTTCCCTTCAATAAAAATGGTTTAGATAGAAGTTATTTTTTAGAGATACATTTAGGGGGTTATCCCCTTTAAATCTAGAGGTTCGTTTCCTCTATAGGTATACCCACATGCCTAGAAATGTCCCAACATTACCCAAATATAGAAGAGGATTGAACACTCTCTTATAGGCTACAAGATTTGGAGAGAACAAAACCTTCTATAGTTCATAGATGCATGAAATTCATTCATGCTAATCAAGTTGTTATAGTTGGTAGAGTTCCATATGAGTTACCACTCCCCACTTCAAAGCCATCTTCTACTTTGTAATCACTAGTTTTAGTTTCTCCACCACTTTTAGCTCTTATTATAGTTGATATTTGGACATAGTTGAGGCCTCCATCACTGACATAGAGATTTATACACTTCCATAGAGGTCTCTTTTAGAATAGCAATAGTTTCAAAATTCTAGACAACTTCTAGCTATAGTATTCAAACCCAGGGTAGAATCATTGAGATCTCATGCATCTACACATAGAGGACATGTTTGGAGATCTTCTCCAACTTGAAAATTGGTCCCTAAGATACCTATAAATACATCCACTTTGTAGAGTTATAGGGGGACCCCACAGTCAGTTTCCACTATAGAGATTTTAGAGCATTTACAACATATATAACTTTTAGAGCCATAGTCTTAGTATTTTCATTATGCTTCACAATCATGAATGATCCCTCTCATTGATACATGACACCATATCTTCTCAACATTACCTATACATAGTCTCCTCATACTTGATTATACATATTCCTTTTCAATTTCTTATACATAATCTTCCTATGATTGATTATATATAGCTCAAATAACTTAAAATATGAAAACAATATAACATTTTAAAAATTCTAAAAACATTCAAATAACATAAAAACACCAAAAATATTTTGATTTTATGCATGATCTATGCTTTACATTTATACTACTATGTTAGACTTACATTTGTTATTATATGCTATTATTTGTTGATTTATCTACATTACTATGCTTCACTTGATCTTCTTTGAGTGTGTGCAGTGACATCTAACTCCTTGATTGCTTCACTCTACCCATTGAAGGAGCATCCTACTTCTACATTAGACACATATGCTGATCTATTCACCCACTAGGGGTATTTTCTACATGACTACACCATCTAGGTTATATCATTCATACTCCACACACTCTAGTTATCATGTTGATGTACATTATTTACTATCTTACACATATTAATCTATTAAAATCTCACCAGTATATAACACTCATGTATTTCTTAGCATATACCTAGTCTTGTACTACATGTCTTGCATACTTTCACTTTTTATTTTGATTAGTTGGATGAATTTGTATTTCCTATATTTTACATGCTTTTCTTTCTTGCTTTACATAGCTAGATGTGATTGTATTTCTCATTTCCTATTCTATGTCTTGTAAGTACCTTCGGGAATCTTCCAATTTCCTTTAATTCTATTATTTTCTATTCCTTAAGACATTTTACAATGTCCTTTGCATTTAATTTTCTATTTGATTGTGGATCTCATGCCAACCTCATTTGTTTTCAAATGTCTGTGTATGTGGCATTTGAACATGTCTTGTATGCTTTTTTTCCAATTTGAGTGATATGTGCCCATGTCTCTTATTTTATTGGCCCCTTGGACACTCTTGTACGCTTCTTATTTTTTTCCTTGTATGCTTGATTGCTTGTTTTTTCTCTATTGTTTGCAATGTTATGATCCACATCATTCATTATCTTTCTTTCTTGGATGCCATGATGGACATCATGCTCTATCCTTCTATGACAAATAAAAACTAACACTTATAGTTATAATTCAATACTTTTCACATGATTTTGTATACCTATCTAGGCATACCCCTATTGATCTGACAATCTCGCATTATAAACCATGTTATATCTTGAGATATCTTGCTGATTATCATTACTATATCATGTATATTTGTAGCATAACTCACTTGTAGGGATCTTTCTTCTAAGGGAAATAATTGCAGAGTATTCATTCTTATCCTCATAAGAGGGGGAAACAAATAGAAGTTTTTTTATAGAGATCAGATCTCCTTACAATAAAAAATGTAGCTTTTATCACACCCAAAACAACTAGACATTAAACCAATCAGAGCAGACTAGGTAGATAGTGAAATGTCAAAATAGTTACCATATTTAGCCTTGGACAATATCACTAAGATTGGACTATAGTGTCAGTGACACTACTACCTATTTTTTTGCTCCTATCTAAATAGAAAAAAAACTAGACTTTTAGAAGCAAACAACAAAGTAGGTTTATCTATAATTTTGCATAGTTAGACTAGTTCAAAATTAGTAGTTTTTAATACACTATTGCTTAGAGAATCTAGATATAGGGTCATTATGCATGGCATGATGGATCTTAATTCCATTTATATATATGGTAGTTATTATAAATTTTATATTAGAATCCATGTTTCAAACACCAATGATTGGGGCCAATGTGCATGGCACATTTATTTTCTTTTCTTTTTGAGTTCAACATTACCTAGGCATTCTCAGTAGTTATGTGCCTTATTCCATCTATAGGTGGTTGGCATATTTTTAGAGTGGATTTCATATAATTCTAACCTCCACATTTTAGAATGGATTTCATACAAGCCTAATGCCTAGTTTTAGAGTGGTTTTCATACAAGCCTAATCTCCATCTTTCAGATTGACCAAGAGTGGCCTAGTTTCTAGCATAAATTCAACTATCCACACTAATATTTTTATATTATAGAGCATTCATGGGCTTTAAGATCCATATCATATGACATAAATTTCATATTGGTATTAATTTATGAATTCACTTCCTGGGGCAATGATGGAACCAAAGGTCTAGCTAGCCTTTGTATTCTTGAACCACCTATTTAGAGAGATCAGATACATAGTCCAAACATTGATTAACACACACATGATCACATAACTTCACTTAGTAAGAAATGATATAGGTAAAGGGCCACCCTTTTCATTCTTGATCTACTCTCACGTAATTGAGTACTCAACTCTATTCATGATATCACTCTTGGTACAACATACCTAACATCACTGAGTATCACATTAGGTTTTGTATTGGTCTATGTACCTAGTGAGGTGTTTTCATTCCTTTTTCTTCCTATATATCTTACCTAGATTTATATGTTCTTATTTTATATATAGCATATCTAGTAAGAAATGATCTACTCTTTATATTTCTTGAGGATTTATACTTCATAGCATGTTCTCTTTATGCACACCCAACATCACACAAATTCATGAGCTTGACCCTTGCAAATAAGTTCAAGTATTCTTTCTATTTTTCCTTTATCCTAGTATTTCACTTTGTTGCATCATTAAAATAAAGGGAGGGAAAATGTAGTCATATAAAATGCAAAAAATGGTAACTTGAGTGTGGCTTATGACACCCAACCTATAGGTTTCTCTTGTTTGTTCTCATGACCCTCATAAGCATCTTTTCACTGATTCCTAGTCATTTATATCCTTCCAGACTTAATCCTAGCTTAGCTAGACTACTCTTTCCATGACTAATCCATCCCTTAGGGCCCCATCAACTCAAGACAATAGTGTCACACTTTTACTATAGTACTATTTCCACTCCCATCCACTTTTGACACTCATGTCCAAATGCATTTTTGGCCCCAATGGTTAGTTTCTTCCAATTCCCCATCCTTCTCCTTGTCAGCCTAATGGGAGCACATTTAACCCATGACCAATATATCTCTATAAAATTGAATTCAAAGATAATTTATAAGGGGTTGAAAAATATCACTAAGCAAGTAAGAATACTCAAGCAATCTTCCCTATTCTCTATATATAGATAACTAATACTGTTGACACTCAAAAACTACACATAAGCAGTTCTAGATGTTTCAATGCCTTGAGACCACCTAAACATTCTTAACCCTTAACCCAACCCTCTTAACCTAACCAAGTGACTATCCAACTATCACTATTCAAAAATTACTATCCAAAAGTATTATTTAAAAACACTATTCATTAGGACTATTCACTAGCACTATTCATAATGACATGGCATGCCACTATTCATGGTGACATGGTAAGTGACATGGAAAGTGACTCAATAATGATATGGTAGTTGACATAGTAGTGATATGGCAGGCTACATGGTAAGTGACATGGCTTGGAAGTGAGGTGGCTTGGAGTAGGACATCATACCCCACTTGAGACCCTTGCCAAAAGTGCTTAATGACATCATTAAGCATAACAAGGACCTTCCTCCAAAGTATGGTGAACTTTTCCATAAGGATCAATCATTCAACATCATATTTTGGCTTCATACATTAGAGTGGTGTTCAAAGTGGGGTTCCCACTTGTTGGGTGCTTTGGGAAAAGATAAAATTGGGTGGTGGAAGATATTTTGGACCCATATGGACACATGGGCATGATATCTACTTATTTTGGACACACTTAAAAAGTGGGAGACACACTTATTAAGTGGTAATCACACCATATTTGTCCTTCATGACTAGTTACCCACCCATGGGGAAAAGACATAAATGGGTAGTGGAAAGTATTTTTGACTCATTTGGGTCCATGGGCATTATCTCCACTCATTTTGGACACATTAATAAAGTGGGAGGCACTTTAGCAAAGTATAAGACAAAATTTTTAAAGTGGGATTCCCACCACCCTTATCCCCTTAACCCACTTATCCACGCACTTTGAAAATGGCACCACATTTCCAATATTTACTCTTTTGTCATGTTTCTTGGCATTAAATTCTATAAATATGACTCCCCATTTCACCCATGGAGGGAAGTCTTTGGTTGGAGGCATTCATCTTGAAGATTTTGGAGGTCATTCATCTTGGAGGAGAGGATCTCAAAGCAATGAAACTCTACCAAAATTTCAAGCCATCACAAAGCATCAACAACATCTTCATAAACCATCTTCATCTTGAAGCATGAGGTAATATTGTTTTATTTTCTAATTTCAATTTACCTTTACCATTTTGAGCTCTTCTTTCTTGACTTATAAACCATAACTCTTTGGACTTCTTTTTTTATTGACCTCCAAACCTATACCCCTTAGCCTCTTCTTTTCATTTACCCTTTATCTTCTTGACCATCTACCCCTTTACACTCTTGACCATCATTTACTTCTTCTTTACCATTTACCCTCTTTCCCATTTACCTTTCCCATTTACCTCTTTATCACCCAGACCTTCTTTACCTCTTAATCTATTTACCATTTATCCCCTTGACTATCTACCCCTTTGCCACTTTGACCATCCTAATAATTTTACCACCTTAACCATCTACCAACCCTAATCAAACCTTATTTTCTTATCCCTTGTCTCATTACCAAACCAAAACCACAACTTTGACCAAACCAAATTTAGCATTATAATTGAAAAACTATTGCTTTATTTAATCATCTTTTTTAAAAATTATTCTTATAATTAATTTTAGTAATTTTATATTATTTAATGCAAGTACCTTTATTTATCATTTATAAACTTGATTGCTTAAAAAAGGTGGATTGATAGCCTCCTAAGAAGCTCTCGCTTCTAGGATCTAGCTCACACTAGGCAATCCACCCAAGTATTTGTCTAAAGAACAAGTTATTCTTAAGTGTTTTCTTATTTTTAAGTAATCCTCCCAAGCTAAAGACAATTTCATCATAACTGTCTAGATTCAATGCACACACTTTCAACCAGGTATTCCTACCACACCCATAAATAGTTTCTTTTCTTTCCAAACTAAGAAAAAAGTGAGAAATTAAGAGAAATAATTACACTTATAAGCTTATTCAAATCTTTAAACTAGTCCCAAGCCACCTCAAACACATCTAGTATAATATTTTTCATATTCATACACTCTATTTCAAAAATCACATCAAGTGGGATAACTACATATGGCTTAATCCCTCTTTGGAGTATTTGTATGTAGGAAACATCCCCACACAAAGGGTGTGGAGACTCATTCAGTGAATCTTACACACATTTACCCCACCTCTTTCTTGAAATTGGTCAAAGCATAATGGAATATAGTGTTTGAAGAGAAAATTTGCTCTATAGACTTCTAGCTGGTGCAACTTCATAGATAGGGTCATACAAGCATAATGAATAAAACATAGAAAGCTCAGATCTCCTAGACAACAATGGCATAGGTGGAATATAGTGTCAATGCCACTCTTTTCCACTTTTGGTGCTCCTATCCAATCATAAAATGAAGGTCAAATCTTGGTATGTGATAATGTCTCAGTCTTGCATAGTGAATCATAGACCCTATCTTAGCCGTATCAGTTAGTTTTTAACTAAGTCTTATTTTCTCCCTCTTATTACTATTTTTAGAAAGGTAAAAATTATAATCTAATTTACAAAAATTAGTAGCTTAATTATTTCATATTTATTTACTAATTTTACTACTCAGACCCTTTAACTAAATTATGAATAATACAACAATATTCCCCAAAATAGGTTAAATCACATACACTTTGATCTTAGAAAATTTATTGAAAGTTAATATCATACAACTCTCACCAACAAAACCTATACAAAAATTCAATTCCTCTCTTCTTGTACCTAGTTAGTATAAGGAGAATGAATAGTGTGCCTTCCATTATGTCATTGGACATGACATTAGTAGGTGAAATACCTTCAATAATGTCATCCAAAATCTCATCAACAAGGGGGAAATTGTATTGGATAACCACAACATACTCCCAAATTAATCACTTGACATATTTAGATAGCCATCTCTCAACCATGCCCCTTTGAAAAAAATGAAAATAGTAGAACAAAATACTCTCATAACCATAAAGTTTATACCATTAATATAGTTCTTAGTGAACTCATTGTTGAGGAAACCATTACCCAAACCACCTTTCCTTCCCATCCACTTATTGAGGTAGTGAAGTCACTCTTTATTCCTTTGGAAAATGAGACCAAGGAAATAACTATTCCCCTTTCTCCACTCATTAAGGTATTTGAGCTACCAACCTCTCCTTTTGGAGACATACCAAAAGAGGTAGCCATTATGACCTTATCCTTCTCCATCATACAACAATACACTCTTCCTTTGAAAATCATCCCTATGGAAGATATCACTCTACCTACCTCTCCCATAGGAGACTCATCTTCCCAAACCTTGGAGCCTTTGATTGAGGGAAAGGATGAGGTAACCACTTATCTCTCTCCACCCATCGGTTTTTACTTTGATATTAATATCAAAGTGATCAAACCTATCTATAATCCCTTCTCTAGATTGGTTTAAAACTTGGAGTAATTATCCCAATTCAATGTAGATCATGCCACATTTTAGAACTATCTTGGGCTTCTTTACCCAACCAAACAAGAGACTCCAACCATGCCACTATCATTCTAACCTTTTGTTTCCACTATTGAACCCACCATCACCAAACCAAACCTTTAAAAACCTCTATCCCTAAAACCATAGTTGAACTAACTAAACTAACTTTGCTTGAAATAGCCCAAGTGTCTTCCCTCATCACAACCACACCCATCAAAAACCTAGGCATACTCTTTACTTAGAACCTTACTTGCACAGAAATAAATTTGGATATAAGCCCACCAAACAAATCCAGTTAAACCAATAAAGAGGGTAAAACTACCCAAGATCTCACAAACCAAAACTCTGCTTCCCCTTTCCAATTTTCCTTTTATCTTGGGACCTCACCCTTCTACCCTATTAAGGAGACCAACTATACCAGATAAAACCCAAATTAGACCACCAATTTTGGTTACACCATCACTCCTAATATTATCCTCACCTATTTTCACAAAACCTTATCTAACAAAACTATCTACTACTAAGCATCGACCCCAACACCTTTCACCCCCAAAAAATCTAAACAAAAACCATCCACCAAGAATTTCCCTTCAACCAAATCTCTTACCATCAAACCTACTCTTAGAAGGGCTTTCACCTTAACTATCAAACTTAAGATCTCTATGCCTTTTCCACCTTTGCCTAAGTCTTACTCAACCATCTTCTAAAGGTTGTTGTAAGCATCTTGCTTAACCTTTCCACTTATTAAACCATTTGACCCACATAATACAAAACCATCATGGTATAATGACAAATTAGTATTCTCATACCATAGAACACTTGGACATGATATAGAGAATTGTAAGGCTCTCTAAATATTAATCCAGTGATTGTATCAAGAATGAATTATTATCAGATGATCCTCCTATGATCCCACCACTGACCTAATAACCAAGATCTATCAACAAAAACTTACCTACTCCCCCACTCTCATCTCAAAGTGAAGTGGAAATGAAGCAATCCTCTAATATAACTCTTTACAAAATATATACCATCCATGTGGTCACACAATCATAGGCTCAACCAAAGGATAAGGGAAAGTAAAAGATGTCCATTTTATGGACATATTCCTCTTCCATCACCCAATCACCCATCCAACACCAAACACCTTTACCCTCAACCAAACCCAAGGTGTCCATCTTGGGTCCCTCTCAATCCAACCCTTTTAAATCAATCTAATGAGTAGTTATAAAATAGCTTCACCAAACACCAATGAAGATGATTTTTAATGAACTGATAAATACCTCACCCCATCACCACCAAGTGATGATAGAGGATTTTTAATCCATAGAGGTTTAACCAGAAGACCCACAACCTCTACCAGCTTTTATCATAGCTCTTCAACTTTCCAAACTTGTTAGCTTAAAATAATTGGAAATACCCTTCATCCATCTAGATGATCCATATCCTCCCCTCTTCATTACCATGTACATCAGCCAAACCTACATCAAGAGGGTTATTATTGATGAGGGAAATATCATCAACATTATCTAATCCCATGCATGAAACCAACTCAAATTACTTGAGAACATTATCAAAAACCTTAGTGGTGCTCTAATCATTCTATGATACCATGGCCACAACTATAGGAACTATTGTCCTTCACGTTTTCCTTGGACCTCACATGCTTCTTGAGCTCTTTTACATATTAGAAGGTGAGTTCCATTAGAACATTTTACTGGGATGCCCTTGGATTCATTCTATGGTATGTGTACCATCCACCCTAAATTGATGCATCAAATTTTAACGTGAAGGTTAGGTTATTATCATACAAGCTAACTCGAGTCCTTTTACATCATGAAACATGATGTACTAAACCAATGACATTATCTTTCCTCCATCTAAAAGGCCTTAATTAATAAAATATGAAGCTTCATCTCCTTTTACCAATGGATCATCTACCAGTTCATCCATCCCTTCCACCTAAATCCCCATACCAGACCTTTTAGAATAAACCTTTCAACATATTTTGTTGGGGAAGTATCACCTTTTGAGACTAGACATTTTTCCTACTTCCTAAGAGTATGGGAACCTTGACCAACAACCCATTTATAAACCTAATATTTTAGTCATTATTCCTTTTGGGCCCTCAACTAGTCAAACCAATTTCATATATGGGATAATTGATAAACCCCTTGACACTTCCACCTCCTCTTTTTCATCTCAACCATTCATCTCTAGTTTCTCCTATCTAGATAATCCAGAGTTTGCCAAGACATATCTTTATAGGTGTGATTGGAATGGATTTAGTTTAGGTCAATATGAACATGGGCCACACAAGTTAATTCTAATCAAGACCCAAAAACCTCATGAAAATCATGTCCTCTATTTCACACCACCTAAAAATCAAACCAACCCACCTCCCATTACCATCATTGACAAGGAAATCCCATCCTCACTATCCACTCCACTACCGACATTTGAGAATTTTTACATCATCCCACCTAAATTTTTTATAATAAAAATTATTATCTTTAGACCCTTGACTTATCAAAAGGATTGGGAAACCATAACCATTCTTTTGACTAGTCCTAAGACAGTAAGAAATGACTCTCTTATCACTAATACCATTTGGTGTTAGGATGATGATTTCATTCTCACATATCTTGGTGTATAAGATTCCTCTATCCATAAATCTCTTCCTCCCAAGACTTCAACCATGTTAAAAAAATCCACCATGGATATCAACTTGGGTACTTTGAATAACCCATGCATTGTTAAAATAAACTAATTACTAAATTCCAAGGAACTTCAGGAATTCCCCTCCTTCCTAAAAGACCAAAGCATAGAATTTTTTTAGTCTCAAAATAATATTATAGGAATCAACCCCTCCATCACTAACCAAAATATAGTCACTAACTGTGATGCCAATCCAGTTAGGCAAAAACTTTGATGAATTCACCCTTGCATAACCCTTCTCATCAAATAAGAGCTTCAATGTCACATATCCATCAGTTTCATCCAACCTATTGTTTAACCCCAGTGGGTCTCAAATTTCATATCAATCACTAAAGCCACAAGGGGACTTTGCATTTGTGTATAATTTCATGACCTTAAACTTTATTTCCCAAAGGATGACTTCCTTTTCCAAACATTAACTAGATTGATCTTAAAGCCAACCATGAGATGTTATCTCTTATGGATGAGTTCTCAGGTTATAATTAGATTTTAATTGCCCTTGAAGATCAACATAAAACCACATTTATCACCCCTTAGGGAGCCTTCTGTGATAAGGTCATGACTGTTTATCTAAATAATTTTGGTTTAACCTACCAATGTGCTATGACCTACATCTTCCATGATCTTATTCAAAAAATCATAGAATACTATATTGATGACCTTCTTGCGAAATCCAAATATTGTAAAGATAATTTGGCCATTATTAAGATTATCTTTGAACTACTCATCCATTACCATATCCACCTTAACCTCAAGAAGTGTATTTTTGGGGTCTTTTTATGAAATCTTGTTGGATTTATCATCTCCCTTCAGGGAATTTAATTTGATCCTACCAAAATCAAATTGATCCTTGACATGCCTCCTCCGAGCCACCTTAAGCAACTTTTTAGCTTATAGGGTAAGCTCTAATCCATTAGTCACTTTATCTCTTAGCTCTCTTATTGATGCCAACCTTGCTACCACCTTTTGAAGAATGTATCTTTTAAGTGGAATAATGACTATTAAAAGGCCTTTGATTCAATTAAAGAGTGCCTTCTATCTCCACCCATCCTCACTCCTCCCAAAGAGGATTAATCTTTTTACCTTTATATTTCCACCACCAACCACTCCTTAGGGAAAATGTTAGTTCATCCAGATAAGCATCATAAAGAGCAATCCATCTACTACATTAGTTATATGCTTGTAGAGTATGAGACTTGATACACCCATAATGAGAAAATTTGCCTCATATTTGTCTTTGTGGCCACAAAAAATTTCCATTACCTTCTCAACCACAAGACCCATGTCATAAAAAATATCGACCCACTCAATTATATGAACTCCAATCCATACCAAAATCATGGTATGCCCATGTGGCTCATGATTTTAGTTGATTTTAACCTTGAGTTCCTATAGTAGAGATTAATTAAAGGACAAGTCATTGCCAAAAAATTTGCTAAAGTACCATTAGCAAAAAATCAACCTCCTCCTCTGGAGTTTCTAGATGAGTCCATCATGACCCTCTCTCAAGTTGACTTCACCTATCAAGTGACCATGTTCTTCGATGGATAAAAGTGTCAATGTGGTGGGGGATCTATAATAATCTTTATCCCCCTTCATGATTAACTTCTTCCTTTATCCTTTAGGATATATTTTTAATTTACCAACAATAAGGCTGAGTATGAAGCCCTAATGATAGGTCTCTAAACTACATTATCCTTGGGAGTCAAAATGATTAGTATTTTTGGTAAATCTCAACTTATGTTCAATCAAATCAAAAAATCTTACCAATCTAAGAATGATGTTTTGAAATAGTATAAACAACTATCTAATGTACTCCTATCATCATTTAAACACTATTGTATCCCAACCACTCCTCGATCTATGAATAAGTTTACCAATACAATGGCTTCTCTTACTTCTTAGATCCTATATACACCCTCTAACTCTAAGCTATATGTCATTATCCATAAAATTATCAAGCCTTATTATATTAAATCAAACTCTCCTACCATATTCAATGTGGAGGAGACCCAACCCAACCTTTGGTACCTACAAACCTTTGACTATCTCAATCTTGCCATCGTCCCTTCCAACCTTTCTAGGAATTCTCAAAATTCATTTATTCAAAGCACCTCATGTTATACCATACTGGGGGGAATTATTATAAATATAGCTTTGAGGGTTTCCTCTTCCATTGCCTACATAGTCATGAAACCTCTCATGCTATCAAAAAAATGTATGATGGGATTTGTGAAAGACACTTTAGTGATCTAGCTATCATTAAACACATTCTTCACCTTGAATATTATTGGCCCGTCCTTAACCAAGATTGTTGTAACTATGTTAAAATTTGTGTTAAATGTCAATAACATGCCAATTTACATCATACACCTAGTCATAGTCTCCAAGTATCTAAGGATCTCTAGCCCTTCTCGTAATGGGGTTTAGATCTTATTGGTGAAATTAACCCCCATTCTTCATAATTTCATCATTATATCATCATTGAAATAGAGTATTTCACCAAATGGGTAGAGGTTATTCCTCTCATCTCAACTAAAGCTAAAAATATTGTCAATTTTATCTACCATCACATTATCTATCATTTTAGTGTTCCTCATAGAATTATCACCAACAATGGAAAATATTTCAAAAATAATTAAGTCCAAGGTATTTGTGATGCATTCAGTATCAAGTTAAATTTCTCATCTCCCTATCATATATAAGCTAATGGATAGGTGGAAGCCTCTAAAAAAACTCTTAACACCATGCTAGCTTAAATGGTTAATGAATCTAGTTGGGATTGGCATTTGCACATTCTTTCAACCTTATGGGCATATCGTAATAACATTTAAACCCCACAAGTGTTACTCCTTTATCTCTTATTTTTGGAGTAGAGGTTATCTTGCCTCTTAAAGTCCAAATTCCCTCTCTTTTCATATCCCTACAAGATATCATTTATGAATATGATTATCATCAAGAACATTTAACCCAACTTGAGCTACTTGATAAACATCATTTGGACACACTTACTCATCTTCATGTTTATCAATAATGAATCAAGCTTGCTTATAAAAAACACATTAAAGTGCAATAATTAAACATCAAAGACCTCATATTAAAAGAAAATCAACATATCACTAATATGGAGAAAAGTAAGAGGGGAAAGTTTTCTTTCAATTAGCTTAGATCTTATATCATAATGCATAAGTATGGATTGAGAGATTACTAGTTATCCTATATTGAAGGGAACCTAAAACTTGAGCCCCTCAATGTTGTGCATCTACATCATTTCTTTTATTAAACAAGGTCACACTCACTTTTGTCTAACTTAAGCTCATCCTTTGTTTTCAACCACATTCATCTCCTTATTGATGACAAACAATTAAAAATTGAATCATATGATTATCCAACACAATCATAGCCTAATCTTAAACATGGGTACTATAGCTCTACCCATGGCATGATTATCATGGTAATTTTTTCCCCTTTTATAGTATGGATTCCCATGGTTGTTATCCCTTAAAACCTATTTTACATATCATCTACCTTCTAGTGTTTTAGTTTTGCCTTCATAAAGGTGAACCTATAAGCCTATATAATCAAGTCTATCTCATCAAAAGCAAAATTCAACAAAAAAATTCAAAGAGCAATCATAATAAATTATTTATAGACTACTCCCTTGAAGGAAAACTACCAAAACATATCAAAATTGCTTAATATAAGGTATATTTCTCCATTGAAAGATAATTATCCAAAATCCTTAAACAAAGCTCACAAACTTAGACCACTCCCTTGAAGGATGGCTGAGTAAAAAATTTGTAAAAGCATGTCAATTTCTTGATATCTTCTTGTATCGATCAACTTCCCTGTCCCTCCAAGTAATTAAAAAATATCAAAATAATCATTATCAAAATCAAAAAAAGAAAAAATAATTTGGAAGCCATAATCTACTCTCATGCATAGACTTCCCACATCAATCAGTATACACCTTATATGACATGGATTTGTTTATATTGGCTCTTTGGTAACCTAGAGAAGAGGCATGCTAGTCTCATAAGAAATGTTTCATTTTCATCCATATCCCCTTTATACCTTTTATAACTAATCGATTTTGAGCTTACTTGACATTATGAGATCGAGACACTCTTTTAACAACTACTCATGTGAAGCATTCAAAGGGATTATGTTCATAAGATGATCTAGCTTAAGTTTATCTCAGTCTTTACCAATGAAGAAGCATCATGTCTTATTATTCTCTCATATTTAATTGTTGATACATTTATTATGATGCTTTCATCTTGATTATCCTATCTCTCTCACATTTTTTTTTATAATCCAACTTAATTTATGTTTCTCAAAGATTCAACCACCTTCATCTAAACATATTCAACTCATTAAAAAAATTAAAAACTAATTATGTGTTTTATTATGTGTTGTGCCTTATTTAAGTTTTTTGAATCACAATAAAACCTTTACCATCATAGTCAATCATAACAACCTACAATCATCACAACATTACCTTTTATCACATCATAAGGCAATAAATCATCACATACAATCTACCTCAACATGACTCTACTCAAAACAACATCATAATCATCTCATCCAAATAATAAACAACACCAACTAATCATGAAGTGTCTATCACCATTCAATCATAGATCATCCACATATGTTATCCATCATATGACTAACTAGGTAAGGAAAAAAAGATTCGTTAATCCAAACACATCCACATGTGCAACAAAACATCCCATCATAAAAAACATCATCATATCATAACATCATGAATATAACATCACATAATCATACCATCATAATCATCCTACCATTTATCACATCCATAAGAATATGATTCATAAACTATAACCATGTCACAAACATCAACTACATCATCATAAGCATAATAATGTCATATCAACATCATAAACATAATCATCATGAACATCATCCTCACTAACCATAGCCATTACCATGATCATAAAACCAAATCTATAACTATAAATAATAACATCATATCATCTAAAAACATCACATCATCTAATCACATTTATATCATCAATAACCACATAAACGACATCCATCAATATCAACTTCATCATGAACATAAATTAAATATCCATAACATCACATGCCTAAATAGGTGAGTACACATAAACCATAACATACTAATGATCATAACATCATATCATAAATAAATAAAATCGCATCAATAAACAAAAACCATAAACCATGATCACATATATATATCATGAGCTTATAATCAAAATAATGATCATATGTATAATAATTTACATGTCTCTCAATGGATATATAGATCACACTATATTGACTCATAAGTCGGTATCAAAATCATATAATACACCAAAATACCAATGATCATAATAGTCTAAGACCCTAGAGCATAATTTCCTCCTAGATCTTATCCACCTCATGAACATGCATATCCCCTTGTAGATGTGGCCAACTAACCTAGTGTCACACTGGTGGCCACTCTGGTGATCCTTGTTATATACTTACACCTAAAAGATGTGTGAATACCAAGGCCTCATAATAGTGTAGCTCCTCCACTGTCACAACATATTTCACCATAGATATAGTCCTGTAAGTGATGGTACTCACCCTCCTACCTACCTGAGAGAATCCCTTTCCTATGTAATAGTTGTTAGCTAAGCCCTAACCTAATCCCTCTCTCCAATAAGAGTGACCACCTATCCCTATGCTACATCCCTCTCTTAGGTCACTGATACTAAGGATGCCTATGTTATGGCTAGTGCCACCCTTGCTTGATCCCTCTTAGCAATCAATGCTTATATATCTAGGGCATCCTCATCCCTCTAATCACCACCCTACCTCTATGTCCACATCCATGTCTTGTTGGCCACCATCACCCCAAAAAATGGTTACATCATAATGTTCCTAGAACCATGTAGGGTACCCATCATTAATATTTTCATCATTGATCTTATACGTCATTAGTACCTCCTCGTGATGAATAAACACATCCTCAAGCTCTAGTGCAGGTAATGGGAACTCTGTATCCTCCCTCTTGTATCTCAAGAACTCCCATAAAATATGATAGATAAGTTTGAACTACCTCCTCACCCTATCAAATAGGATAAGCTCAACCTCATGGACTCACCTCTCAAACACCCACCAATAGATCTATAATGATAAAGTATGTCTAAAGTAACTCACCCATGTTGGGAATCCAATGTATGCCTACCAAATGACCTCACCCCTAACCAATACCTCTAGCCTATCTCTATACCAATCCAAGGCTTGGCCTTTTCCTCCTATTCTTGTGAGAACATAATCACCTCTCCACCTTATATAGTCAACCCTGTAATCCATATGAATAAAATTATGCCATGGTAGTCCCCCAAGTCTTAGTACCCCAACATGTTCATAAGACCAATAATGTTACACAAAACCAACATTGATCCCATATCTCTTGTGGACATGGTATCCAAATAGTCCCTAATAGATCTAAAATAATAATATAGGTGCCCACTCAAAATGTAAGCTAACCACATCTCCACCAGGACCCCTAATAACAAGTACATAAATATCCTACTATTAGAATCTGATAGTGCATAACTTGTGACAATTATCATCATCATTGTAAATATCTATCTACTATCCCTATCTAACTAATATATAAGAGTATAATGGAATCCTTAGGAATGTCACCTCATGAGAACAAGTTTCTCTCCATACAAGTGATCTATTTGATCATCTCTCTCATCAATATTGATATGGTCTATTGGCTCACCTTGTTTAGGTAGCCATAATATTTGGTGGATGTCATTTTGTAAAATGGTGATCACACTTGGTAGTAGTAAGAATGTTTAGTAGCTAGATCCTATCTCTTGATGAGTTCCACTAACATTGCTACATCTTAAGGTACATGCTAAAATTACCTCATGCCTCCTAAGCCCACCTCAGTCATTTGATCTCAATCTTCATCCATCATGTCATAGTGCATCTCATTGATTATCTAGGTCACCCTATCATACATATATAAATGCTCCCTCACCTATAAGGTTACACTAAGAGCTTAATTAACCTAGTTAATCAAAATTTGGCTATAAATTCTACCTACACCTCCCTTAACCTACTCATCTCAAATATGAAAACTATGCCTAATTTGACCTATACACAAGACTTACCTTCATCTTCACCTATTATACCTACTTATATAACCTTTTAAACTCACCTAAAAACCTTAATTTATAAACCAAACTTTGTCTCATTCATTGTCTATTGATGATTAAGTGTCAATTGATGATAGTACCTTTTAGAAACATCATTAATCAATAATCGACCATCGATGATTAGGTTATTAAATATTGATGATCCACACATGGGATGCTTGATGACCACTTATTAGCTAGTGATGGTTGATAATGACCATTGATGATCCATGCATTGACTTCTTGACAGTCACTTATCGACTATTGATGATCAATAGAGACCACTGATGGTCACTATGTGGTGACCACCAGTGAATCAACCCTAACCCTAGCATCATAATCTATCAAAGCATCAACCAAAATTAATTTAAAATTTATTTAAACCACTCTACCCTCCTCTACCTACACTACCCCTCCAAAATTTCACCCCCTCTCTACCGTTTTAAACCTTAGATTACAAAACCCTAACCTTATACATAAACCTAGCCCTAGGTCTAATGCACCCATAGTCAAATAAATAAATAATTTACACCTTAACATTCCAAATTTCATTACACTCCATACCTCATTACATAATCACCAATGTGAAGGAGCTCTGTGAACCATCATTGCTTGGTCCCATGCTCTACCTTGTCCTCTCTGCATCCTCAATGGTTAAACCTTACCTAGTCAATCTCAATAAAACTCACACACTAAAATCAATTCGCATGATCATTCAATTGGTAGCCTCAAACCATTTCTATTCTTCACTCAAGTTAGAGTGTAAGCACTGTAGGTTACCACTTTTCAAAATGAGCAACTAAAATTCCTAGTAGCATTTTTGCCATTACCATTTAAGGGATGACATATGACTATTGATGGTTAATTTGTGACCATTGATGGTAGACCACTTTGGTATTTTTCACTCCCACCTACCATTTTATAGACAAATTCACATCACAACAATAATCCCACTATCAACCATTGGAGCACTTATTCCTTGCCAACTGAATAACTAACCATGTAACCTCAACATTGGTCATTTTGGAACAACTTTTGTATTTTTTTATGACCTTACCTTGGTCACATTAACCAATATGATTACAATTCCATCTTAAAAAACTTGAACTCATGCTACTTTTGCACACAAACCATGTGTGTCTTCCTAGGAGCACTTCTTACTTTAGATACCTATAAATATACTAACCTTACCTAAGAGACTTGTATTTATGATTACAACCTAACCACCATTATTACATGTTGTAATTTGGTCTACTTGTCACTTTTCTTTCTATTTTTGACCTTATTTTTACCCAACTATGGCATTCTAGTCTATGTGTGATCTATGCTATCATACTCTGTCACATTCTATGTGCATGCTTCCACTTAAATGCCAAACCTTTCAAAAAAATTCTCACCCACTTAACCAATTATCAAACATGCATCAAATTCTATTTTACATCACTAATTCCTATTTTGAGGGGGAACACCTCCTCCCATGCTCAAGGTAACTAAACCTTTAACCCACCATCTTATTTTTTGTAGCTTGCTAATATAAATTTCACAATAAAAAGGGGAAAAATATAGACACTATAAAACCATACATGATGGTTATATATGTTGCATTGACCCTTGGATCATCCCTAGATCTCCTTAGGACCATTTTACAACTTTTTAATTGCCAAATCTAAGTCAATCTGATTAATTTTAACCATTTCACCTTTGTCCTATCAACTACCAATAGTCAACCCCTAACCATTAATGGTTAGACTCAACCACTGATAGTCAACCTTTAACAACCTTAAGGGTTAATTACCACTAAACTATAACTTTATTTTTTATTTTTAGTTGTTTGATCTATGTGCATAGTCAATACATGTCAAGGATAAAATTAAATAGATTTTTGAAATGGTTGTTTAAACTCTTATTTCACCACTCCCTTTTTCCTGTATAAAGAGAAGAGGAGGTAAAAAGGGGAGAGATTAATAATAATCAGAGTCTTGTGCATCAAATATTCTTGTGTAGGTATTATTCTAGCTTCTAGTGACCAAGATAAAAATCAAAAGTGTTACTTCTCATCAATCAACAACCAAGCTCTCACCACTCTATCAAAATTGCTTCAAAATCTACAACAAGTTTCCATCTACTCACCTCAACATTCTTCAAAAAAAAATCAAAGTTAATTATCTAATTTCAATAATTAGTCCCTTTGTTTATCTCCAAAACTTCTCTCTAACCTTCCCAAATAAACTTATTTTACTCTAATCCAAATCTGACAGTAACTATCAATAGTCACCTAAGCACTAATGGTTTACCACTAATCACTGATAATCACCTAACCACCTATGTTCACCTAACCACTAATGGTTTTACCTAACTACTGATGGTCATTGTATGTCAATTCTAATAGCCAGTTAATTCCACCTATTAGACCCTGACCAAATCCCACTCTCTAAAATTTTTATTGATCATAGAATATCACTCTATTTTTTGAACTATGTATAATTTATTTAACATTAATATTTAATCATTTATTGATATAATTAGGAAAATTAATCTCTTTCAAGAATTTCTTCTATTTGATTTCAATATCTTATGTTATTAATGTAAGAAATTTATCTTTCATTTTTATAACTTAAGTTTTTAAAAGTGTGGATTGATAGCCTCCAAAGAAGCTTATGTTGCTTGGATCTATCTTGCTAGGTAATCCACACTAATATCTAACTAATCAAAAATCTAATTAGTGATTTTTTATCTACAATTCATTCCTCCTTAGACAAAAAGGAGTATCTACAACCATCTGGATCATAGAGTGTAAACCAAATTTAGGTTCTACTAACCTCACCCTTCTTTTAAGTTTTACAACTTTCTTCTTAAGAAATAAAGCAAAAATTTTATGAAACATTAGGTTCTCAGATTTATCATATAGATACATAGAATACTATATCAGTTGTTATATATTCCATGGAAAATTTTTGGTTCATGCACACACATTCTATGATAATTTAAAGCTAGCATAGTTCCAAAGAAGCATGATACATATACTTTCACATTCACACATTTTGAAATGAGTATTATTATAGTTATTTGTGTCCAAAGGAATTTATAATCTACATTAAGTAGTAATTAATTTTTAATCTAAAATTAGTCTATAGTGGTTTGATTCATGTTTTTATGGGTAATATACTTTTAGGTTCAATTATGCTTAATGACCATGGAATTACTTTTAGATAACTCATCATATTGTTCATATCATTATGATATATGATTAGTTATTTGGGTCAGTAAATCACATTATTTTTCTCACATTTATGATGGTTTAGGAAATACATCTCCTAAACTCAAGGGTTTGCATATTTACACAAAGTTGGGATTGGATCACCCTTAATTTATCCATGGTTCAATAAGAGGAACCACTCTTCAAGTGCCTTAGTCAAAATTACATTTATTTAATGCCTCAATAAGGAAACATCATTTCCAACAAGTTACAAGGTAAATATGGTTTTTAACAATGCAATGGTGTACTCATTCCTTGATTTTAAAATTTAAAATTTGACGTTCATTTTTGAAATTTTAATATATGGAGATTTAATAACATATTTTTGTTGAAGGTTTTGCTTTGGAGTGACCTGCATAATTGGAGAGTCTAATAAAATAAAAAACATGTTATACATACTCAGGTGTACCTTTATTTTTACACTCTAAATTCTATTACTATAATAAAAGAGGAGAATTTTTAGACATTATAATTTGGTATTAAGTACTTGATAATGAAAATATTGATATATATTTACCATGCATGACTTGTGTTCACAAGTAAGATCCTAAATCACCATCTCACCCTATATTAGTCATTTATATTGGTCCCACTATTAATTTATAATATTACACACCCAAAACAACCTCATAGTATATTTAAAACCTAAATACTATCATGCACACTCATGCCTAAATTCTCACTTTAGTCCTTTTGTGCACAGGTCACTATCTTTGAATAAGGTGAATATCACTAGTTGATATTGACCCTGGCTTGATGGTATAAACCCTCTCCCAAAAAGGACCACTTTTTAAATATAATATATTATTATGGGATGGACCATATGTTATATATAATGTAGTGTGATAAATTACCTAATTAGATTCATATATGTACAAATGAAGGCCTTGTTTGATAGGTGACTTTGTACTCATCCAATACATACATATATATATATATATATATATATATATATATATATATACACACACACTATTATTATTTTAAATTTTAAGGACTTAGTGTATGTAAATCCTAAGTTTTTAAAGGGTTTGAGTACAATAAATTAGGGTAGAAATAAGCTATAAAAATACACTAATTTATGCAAGAATTGACCTAATCTGATATTTATAAAAATAGTAATGAATGACATAAAAAAGTACTTAACCAAAAACTAAGATGAATGATTTAGAGGTAGAAAGATGGTGTAAAATTTTATCTGAATGTCTCAAACAAGATCCATGTGTCAAAAAATCTCCTAGATAGCAGAACAATACTTTGGATAATAGTCCACTATGCTAGTGTCCTCCGTTTCATACTAGTCTGCCTTGTGCAAAAACTATGTTATCTTTTGGGTGCACCTCTAGCTGAGTCTGATCTACTTATGCCTATGTCGATGAGCCTTGATTCACCATCTATGCACTATTTTTGATTTATTTATGAGCATAAACTATAATTTCATGTTATTAGGGTAATTGAGAAGCATAAGTACCAAAAGTGTAATATTATCTAGGTAGGTTAGATGTCCTCAACACACCACTATGTTGAGAGTTTCCTACATACAAATACATCAAGAGGGGATTAAGACTAATGTAGTTATCCCAATCTAAGTGACAGTGTAAGTTCAAGTGAATGTTAGCATGAGTGTCAGCTTAAGTACTTTAAATGAGGCTTGAGACTAGAAATCTATGTAATATAAGATTAGGATGGATTTAGATGACTATATGTATAACTAGGGTAGAATAGGGATCAATAACCTTGATTTTTCACAACTTATTCTAAGCTTTATTATGCATTTTCATTCTGATTTCCATCTAGTAGATAAAGGACTAAAAGTCATGTATTTATACTAATTTGGTGCTTATTCAAAGTTTAAAATATGTCTAGCTTAATCCTAGGTGTCTTAGTAATCTTAAAAATATCTATTAGGGTTGAAATTAGACAAGGGACACTAGCGCAATCCCTTGGTCACTAGCACAATGCACTAGTGTCCAAAGAATGGCACTTGTTTCTAGGTGGTATAACCTAAAGAACTAGGGGCTTGAAACAATAGGGGAAGGTCTGTGACTAATTTTGGGATTTTTAGAGATGTTTGATACCCACACAAAATTTGTATAAGGGTTAAAAGAGGCCCTAAAATACGTCTAAGGATAATCTAGAGATAGGTGGTCTCAAGTGATGCTCATTGCACTCATGTGACATTTTATATGACTACATTTACCCCTTCATTCGATAAATTCCACAAAGTGAAATGATTAGAATAAAGGAAAAATAAGTGCACATGGAATTACCTAAGAGTCAAAGCCCTTGAATATGGGTTTGAGTATGTGAAGCATGCTCCATTACATATCCTAAAAATGAAACATGAATGAATCAGTCCTTATTCAATGAATATCAAAAGTAAAGACAAAACTGAGTAAAGAGATAAGAGAGAGATAGAGGAAAGGATTGAATACACCTCATTGGATATATGAACCAATCTAAAAAATTGGTTGCATCTTATGTGTGTATTTAGTGATCAAATCTATGAATAACTTGGGTTGAGATCATATCTTACTCAATCCCCGTGTATGGGTGGTTTACGAACTCAATCTAGTTTTGAATCCATCTTTACCCACACCTGATCAATTGGATTGTATAATGTGAATAACTTAAATTGGACTAATGGATTGTCTAACCCTCCTATTTAGGTGGCTAAAGAACTCAAGAAGGCTATGAATCCATCATTACCTAACCATGTGTAGTAGATGCATATATGATTGAAATTGTATCATGTAACTAAAACTATGTAGGATGTCTATGGGTCCACATGGAAACTCTCAAATTTAAAATAGTCAAGGGACCTCTCAGGTAATTAGGAATGTAGCTTGGGGACTAAAAAAAATTAAAACCACTAAATACACAATAAGGAATCAATATAGTGTGAAAATTAGTTCAAACAATGTCTAAAGTATAAAACATAGAGAATGACATGGAGTTGTCATTCCATCTGAGATGAGATGGTGCAAAACTGATCATGTGGAAATAATGTGCCATGCACATGCCCCTAATTTTGATATTCATGCACATGGATTTTGGATGAAGTTGTAACAATATTCATTTGTTTATATCTGAAACCAAAATGGGAGTGATCATGCTACACATGATACCCCCAATTTGAACAAACATGGTATAATTATGTGTAAAATTAAGCATAAACTGATCAAATCTGATAACTTGTGACTAAAATTATGTAAATCTAGGTTTTAGCTATTGTGTTCTTCTATCAAATCTAGATTTTCCTATTTTTGGGAATATTGGATAGTAGTACAGTTCTTTGGATAGTAGCACATTGTGTTAGTGTCATCTATGTTGTGATAGTGTCATTTTCACTATTTTTTCTACCAAACTAAATCTCATATTTGTCTGACTATTTTTTTCTATGTA
Source organism: Torreya grandis (assembly GCA_037957365.1). NCBI lineage: Eukaryota > Viridiplantae > Streptophyta > Pinopsida > Cupressales > Taxaceae > Torreya > Torreya grandis. Next base: position 289,459 of record JARHVA010007589.1, on the reverse strand, counting down.
TTCCTAATTTTAAGCTATATAGTTATGTCTATTTGTTAAAAACTATATTTTGAGTGCACTCATTTGTCCTTCTCTCTATGACAAACCCATGTGAAGTCCCCATCTTTTGATGGGAGTTATTATAATTGTGAAATAGCTAACCTCAAAATAAAATCTCTACATGATGTGTGTTAAATTGAAAATATACGATATTTAAATAATAAACTAGTATAGTGTATATAAATGACATCAAAATGTAAGATACTATGAGCATAATTTGGTTATATATAATGTATGTTAGATATAACATTCACAAGGCTGTCAAGATAGATATAATAATGTAATAATGTGTATGAATAACATAATCTAAGCATAATCTATATAAACTACCTAGGGGGATGGGGCATGATGTACATAAAGGCACCCAAGGAGGAAGGGGAGATCCATGAGGTCCCTTATGGCATCAAAAACTGAGTGTAAGTGTAACATGAAAGAGACAAGTGTCATGGTTATGACACATACATGAAATCATACATATAACACAAATGAGGCACGTAAAGTAGGCCAAGTAGACACAATACAAGGGACATGGGAACATGTCACTAAATATTAGAAATAAATACATACAAGGACTTGTTCAAATGTACACATAAACAAATAACAAGTAAGGTTGGCTTAGATCCACATAGAAAGACATGTTAAAATTTGTGTATATGCAATCAAGAAAGCACACACAAGGACATGGGAACATGTCCAAATCATACATACAATGAAAGGAAGTGGCGTAGAGACATATAAAAATAAAATATTCAAATGCTCTATAATAACTATAGAAGTAAAGAGACATAATAAAATCTAAACTATGAAATCTAGAAATGAAAGTATGCACGAACATGTTGTACAAATATGTATAATAGAAATGATGTGCATAATAGAGTCTATAGTAGTAGTAGTAGTCAAAAAAAATATGAGTAATATAAAATTATCAATATCAAGACATAAACAACTCTAAATATATGATATGGATAATATAATTATGTAACTTGCCAAACTAAAATCTATGTATATGATGCACATAATGGGGACTGTAAGAATGATGAATATGTGTATATATGTATGTGCCCTCATTAGGTAAATAGTATAAAATTTAGATCTATATGATTAATCTGAGTCCTATAATAATTTTTTAACACTCAAAAACTAACAAGTGAAGCATCTATGTATGTTAAAATTGACTATACTAAGATAGATAACATATGTAGTATCTGAAAAATATAAAGAACATAAACATGGATATGCAAATAATCTAAATGTTTTATTTTTATGAGTAATATTTGAATGTTTTTGTGTTTTGAACATATTATGTTTTTTTTTTTTTTTTTAAGCATATAATCTATGTACAAGAAATCATGAAAATGAAACTATATACAAGGAAAAAGGTAAGAGAAGCTATGTATAAGTAGAGAGGAACATACTACTTGATGTGTCTCACAAGAGACTCAAAATCAATTTGGACTATATTAAAATAGGAATATTGATCATGTGTTCTATGTGATAAGGTATATGGTATCCAAAAATTGGATGTACTAAGTGATTTATAGTTGAAAATACCTATGGAAAAGGGATATGAATTTATGAAGCTATCTAAATTGGATTATGAACTATGGTGCATTTGGGAACACATCTAGTAGAAGAAGTTGTAATTTGGTGTGGATAATATCCTCTATAATACTAATATGTGTTTTGGCAGCTAGAGAGAACCTTTAAAATCCACAACATGTCTCTGATGTAGGGATCTATCTAATAAAGGTCTCCATAGAAAGTCATGCATACATGGTACTATTGTAGGAGTAGACATCACCTATATTGGTTTATTGACTAACATCTAAGGTATGATAATATAATTTATTCTTAGAACTATAACTAGTGACTATTTTATAAGTGGTTATGGAATAGGTAAAGGATACTCATATGGAAAGCCTTCAATTGTAACCACCTGATTAACATGTATATACTTGAGACATATATGTATAGTGGATGAAATGGATTAAAGTAGTTTTATCCAAGGCCTACCCAATAACATATTAAATGTGCCTAAACTAGGTATTACTTTGAATTTGGTGGCCACATGTGTGGGCCCAACTTATAGTGAAAGCACAATCTCCCCAGTGGAACTCTAGTCATGGCCACTAAAGCCATGCATAAATTTATCTATATGAGAAATATACTTCTCTGAATAACCTAAATGATGTATAAGTGTGATAGTACACATGTTGGCACCTAACTTATTGTCAAACATGACACTCTAAATAGGATGATGATGAATGTAGGCTTTTACAAAGAGCACATATAAATTTGTGTCATCATCAACTATCTCTTTCTTTTAAAAACTAATAAGAGGCCTAGATAACACTGTATTATGATACATCCCAATGATATTATGTATAAATATGGGCCCATTGTATGATTATGATAAGATTTTGGTGGTGGATATGCCTAATATACATAATGAAAACTTAAAGTTCATCTCATTAGTTGTATGTTTTGGAAATGGATCTAAAAATATTTTTAATGCTTTAACTTCCATTGGTTGTGGTTTAGGTGCCTTTTTAGGAGTGTCAACACCAATGATATTAGATTCTATCAAATATTTTACATTATGTTTCAAGCTAATGCATCTATTTGTAGTATGGCTTGGTGCCATGTGATATTCACAAAATGCATTATAATCATAGATCATTAGAAGAGTCATAGTTATATCAACCTCTTTGATGGGAGGGAGAGATATGACATTGCATCGTAAGATCTATTATAGAACCATTGCTGGTGACTAAGGAAGAGTCATAAAATGTCTCATTGGAGGCGCTGATAAAACCATATGAGGAAGTGGCTATGAAGCTACATAAATTACTATTTTTGAATAATTCTTGTTCTCATTAGGATTTACCTTATATGGAGGCTTATTAAATATCCTAGTTTTGTACATTAGTTTTTGCATGGAGAGAAGATTGAGCTCCTATTGTTTCAATGTATGGTAAATATCTATGAATGATGGACACTTATTGAATAGTATAACTTCATGTAATGTTGGTAACAAAATCTTCTTGAATATGTCTGGGAGTTCTCTATCTACCAAGGGGCTAGTCATATTTTCTAATATAATTTTATAAAGTTAAGACATATTCAACAATTAGCTCATTACATTTTTGTTTAAGTTGTGAAGCTTGAGAATAAAAAAACTTATCATTGATGTTTATTGAAAATTATGCCAAAACAACAATTTTTAATGGATTGAATGCTATGAAGGACTGATTAGGAAGTTCATATAACCATTGTAATACATAGTCTTTTAAAATATAAAGGAGTAACTTAGTAATGATCTAATCATTGGACATGTAGTTGAAACATGCTATGTGAAAAACTCATAGATGGTGATCCAAGTCACCCTTACCATCATAAAAAGTAAGATTGGGTGCCACAAATATGAATGGAAAATGTGTTAATGCCATATGTTGTGCCAAAGGTGTATTTAAAATAACATGAGAATCCAAGGCATGATATGGGCTATTGACACCCCACTAAAGATGTAACACCTTGGCCTAAAATCATAGATCTCATGAATAATGGATTATACATATAGAGCATAGGAATTCATACTAGACATAAGTGGTATTTCTATTATTAATGGCTTCTGAATTAGAACAAGTTATAGAATCTACATTACCCCCATAGTAGGTGTAACAATATTGGCATCTAAGGGGTTAGACGATTGACCATTATTGTATTTTTAAATCTATTCATGGATAATATATATATGGTCATACTTTATATTTGAATGTTTAGAAATTAAATATTTTAATTATCTCTTATTAGTCTCATCAAATCAGTGATTTAATTCTTCCATTGTAGGTTTTAAAATAGGAAAATAAAATGTTGTAGATATTAATCCTTTTAAGAAATTTAATGTACTAAATATTGACAAAATAAAATAGTAAATCAGATCTAAGATTTAGAAATTAATTTATAAACATAGAAAATAAAAGGATACAAACCCTAAGAGTATCTAAGTCTAGGGTTTGGGATATATTCAAATTAAGTTAGGTTCACCAAATGTTTTGACTTTTAAGGACTTTGTATGCAAATTCTAGTTTATTAACTAGTCTAAGTATAATAAATTAGGGGATAAGTATTCAATAAATATAAACATTGATTTGTTTAAAACTTGACCTAATATTATATTTCCAAAAATAGTAAGGAATGACAAATAAGTACTTATATAGATGATATGGAAGATGTAAATTGGTGTAGAAGTTGATCTGAGTGTCACAAATAGGATCTAGGTGTCAAAAACCCTCCTGGATAGTAGCATATTACCTTGGACAATTATGTACTACACTAGTGTCATACTTGCTATACTAGTGTCCCTTATGTAGAAACTATGTGATCTTTTGAGTGCACCTTTTATTGAGTCTAATTGACTATTCATATGTGGAAAAGGCCTGATTCACTATCTATGCATTGTGTTTGATTGATTTTTGAGAAAAACCTAGATTTTCATGTTTTTATGGTATTTGAGAAGCAAAAGTAGTAAAAGTGTAATGTTATCTGGGTAGGCTATATGTCCTCGACACCCCATTGTGTTGAGAATTTACTACATACCAATACCTCAAGAGGGGATCACGCCTGATGTAGTTATCCTAATCTAAGTGATGGTGCAAGTAAAAGTGAATGTTAGTATAAGTGTCTAATTAAATTTTTTAAATGAGTTTGAGACTAAAAATCTATGTAATATAAGTTAAAGATGGATAAAGATGACTATATGCATAATTAGGGTAGAATAGGGATCGATAACCTTGATTTTGTACAACTTATTCTAAGGTTGTTTATTTATTTTGCATCTAATTTCCATCTAGTGAATAAAGGGATAAAAGCCATGTATTTATACTTATATAGTGTCTATATGGAGTATGAAATAGGTCTAAGGTGACCCTTGGTGTATTATTAATTGAAAATATATTTGTTAGGATTGAAATTAGGAAACAAACACTAGCATGGTTCCTTAGTCACTAATGCAATCTATTAATGTCCAAAGAATTATGTTAGTGTTCAGGTGGTATAACTTAGGGAAATAGGGGCTTAAATCCCTATGGAAAGGTTTGGTATTGATTTTGGGATGTCTAAATATGTGTGGTACCCACACAAAAGTTGGTAAAGGTTGATAGAGGCCCTAAAATAGGTATAGTTCTAAGCTAAAGATATGACATATTAAGTGAAAGTCATTGCATTCAAGTGAAATTTTATATGAATACAATTAAAAATTAATAAAAAATGTCATATTCATACCAAATTAAAAACAAATCATTAAGAATAGTTAGAATCTAAGTATGAATCATACCAAATCCAAGTCAACACAAGAATTATTATGTATCAAAGATAAATCACTAGTTGCACTCATATAGTGAATGTGTATAATTTCACAATCACACTAGGTGGGAGAAATATATGTCTTTATTTCCCTCCTTGGAGTATAATATATGTAATTAGTGGCCATTTATCAATAAGGATGATTGGTATTGGCTCAACTCATTATATTTTTTCAAAATTTTGTAGGTTTTCAATCCTCACAACCACACCTCAATTTTTAAGGTGAAAGAGTATAATTTATGGGGTTACATACATCATCAAAGTTTTAAATAACATATAGAGATTTTAGAGCTAGCCAAATGTGATCGTTTAGTTATAAACAATTTTTTATGCATAGGTCACTTAAAACCACTATAGGTAAGTATTGATAGTCAATACTAATTTGTACCTGATGAAACCAACACTATTTATATAGAGATATAGTTTTTGAACCCAATGAATAATAGGATTGATTTAGTATTTTCCCACTATTAGAACATTTTCATAGTTAGTCAGTTAGTCATAAAATCTAAGTACTTTTTGTACTTACTATATTTAACATATGCCTCTTGTCAAAACATTGCAATCAATTTTTATATTCTACATTCAAATATATGCTTGAATGTCATATTTTGGTATCTGAATTCACATTTTTTTATACATTAATTAAAATAAGTAATCCATATTAATACAAACTAGAATAAAACAAAAAAATATATTCCTATTATCTAGTCACTTTGACACTTAATTTTTGTATATATACACACACACACACACACACACACACATATATATATATACATATATACATATATACATATATTCATATATATATATATACATATATATACATATATATATATACATATACACACACAAATATATATATATATATATATATATATACATACATATATATATATATATATATATATATATACATACATACATAGACACACACACACACACACACACACACACACACACACATACAAAAATGAGACACACACACACACACATGAGTCTTACCTTTCCTCTTTGATGGTCTCAACACTCAAAAAAATATTATAATTATAATTCACTATCATCCCAAACTTTTAAGGTTTAATTTTATAGAATTTTAATATCAAATTCCTCATCATTTGATACCACACTTCTTTTTGGAGACTTATACTTATTTCTTAGAGAATTATTGGACACATCAATTTGAGAACAAATTCAAGAATCACAAAAAAATAGAGTGATATATATATCACAACACACAAATGAAAATTTAAAAATATTAGTAAAATAGATAGCTACCAAATCTTACGTAGATCATTTTTTTATACTTCATTATACATCCAAAGAATCTCTAAATATGCCTTATTCTATAAACATTCTAAAATAAATCAAGATTCATGTTATTATTTTTACCCAAATCGATGGTAAAATATTCATTATCTTTCATATGATAAAAACATCTATAATCAATATACCAAGTATTATTATCACTTAAATTTTAACTGAAGCAACAAATGATTAAATTTATTTTGTCTTCAATAGTGTTGTGGGCATTAATTTTTTCCATTTATGCTTTATATAGCCAATAATATTATTCATAATGTCCAATCCTATTGGAATAAAATCATCTAACATTCCTGTTTTCTTCACCATCATTACTATCCCTTCATCTTGTGTTGAAGTTTCCACTTCTTCCTCTAAAATTTATAACTTTAGTTCTTATTATAATATTGATAGATTATCATTTTTATTCATTTATATTATAGTATTTTAAATTACTCTTCTATTTTTAAGAGGAAATGATTGTTCAAGAATCCTCCTAACTATTCTTCAATAGTTTAAATCATCTCCATTAAAGATAGGAATTAGACTATTAATTACACCATTTCCAACAATATTTGCCATCATAAACTATGTGAAATCAAACACAAATACTCAATACAACATGAGAGAGGTTTTAAAAATTGAGATACTCCATTTGTCTTGTAAAATGGGACTTAACAAAATCACCCTTTTATTGATTTTTAATTATAATGTCTTAAAAAAATCAACATTAAATGAGTAATGCTGCAAGTTTTTCAATTTCATACATCTTGTCATTTTCCAGATAATGAATTAAATGTCTTATCCTAAAACCTTACTAAAATATTTTAAACAATTTTTTTAATAGTTTTACTAAATTTTAGGTTGTAATTAATTTTATATTATGCCCATCTACCTAAACTAGATAGTGTGGCTATATTTTGGCTCTTGATCCTTCACTATTTATAAGATATTGAATTCAATATATATTTTTTGGAATTTTAATATAATTATTTAAAAGTTTTATAAATTTAAATATTAAAAGACTTTTAAAAACATAAAATAATTACAAAAAATCATTAACATTTTTCCTTTGTGTTATACTTTAATTAAACTATTTTTTTATATTATATAAAAACTATATAAATGCCCACCAATGGATGCTATTGTTATTTACTCCTCCAACATGAGATACCTATAATCACCCAAGGAATCCTCCTTTGCAGTAATTCTTTCCAAAACTGAGCCTAAGTAAATGCATCCCCTCATTCAATAAATAATGAGAGATAAAATACAATAAATCAACTTAGATACCACATAAATCTTAGCCTTAATCTTCCCTTTTGTACAATAGGTTCACCATACTTCTTATCTACTAGATGCACCTCATAGATACTATCATCATAGATACTAGCATCAATGCCACATTTATGAAAAAATAAAAATATATAATAAGGATATGCCCACTGAATGAATAATAATATAATAAAGTAGTTTTGAGGGAATAAATTACCTATTAAGGAAGAAATACAATGACTTAATCCTTTTTTCTAGCTTTTAAAAGCTTTGAGTGAAGAATAATAAACTATTTATTGTTATTTTATTTGTTTCTATAAATGCAAACATATTCTCACTCAATATTCTCTCATCTTCTAGGTTTCCCTCTTCACATCCAAATTTACCAATGTAAAATCCTTAGAGAATTCATAGCTTGCTCTCATTCACCTCAAATCTAGATCTGATTCTAGACAAAAAGAAACTTGAGGAAATAAAAAAATAAGAGTGATCTTTAGATCACAATACATAAATGGAAGCTTCAAATTATCAGCAAAATAAAGAGATTCCAAATCTTACATAAAGAAAGAATATTTATAGTTCCTTTTACATCTAATAATCTCTAAAATATTATAAAACAAACTAAGACTCCTAAATATATCAAAATACTTGTGAAAATAAATTATGACTCAAATATGACTAAAAAATATGAAACTAAGTGTATATGCCCATTGGGAAATGTTTATTTTTCAATTACCACAATTGCTAATTCTACCGTTAGTAGATAATATACCTTATTAACACATGTTCCAAATGCTACACATTTAAAATATATGGTATATTTTACCAAATCTTAAACCTTTTCTTCACACATTCAAAGAGGATAGAAGGAGTGAAAGGAGAAGAAGGAGACTTATCCCAGTAGGACATGGATGAGAAAGAAAGTAAGGGCAAGGAGGAGATGAAAATGTCCCAATTTCAAGTGGACTAGGGGTAGTCCATTCCACCAATTACATCCCCTATAATTTTTAATGGAAAGCTGCATGGGAGAGTTTCAAAGTAGAAGACCTTCATCATTCTGAATTCCAATTTGGGTGAGAAAAATAGAAATCCTATTTTGACATGGATGGGAATAGGAGTTGATGGAGACTTATTCCAATAAGATGAGGACAAGAAGGAAAACAAGGGTAAGGAGGAGATAAAGATGACCTAGATTTGGGTGGATCGAGGGTTACCCAAGCAATCAGTGATAACCCCCTTAAGACTAAACGGCAAGTTGGATAGGAAAGAATTAGGTCTATAGTTAGGTGGAAGTGAGCTTATGGGTGTAAGATGAAATAAAAAAATAGAGTAGAAGATGCTTACATCACCTAGTGGGTTTCCTCAAGATCCCCTACTCAAGTAGATATTGAATCTACCTAGGGTTTCTATGAGGAGAGCCCAATCCCATAAAATTCTTAAGAGTAGAAGGAGAAGAAGACCCTCAGTAGTTTGAATTTTATTTTGATCTAGGAAACTAGAACATTGGATTTTCTTTTATGGTCCTTTTATGGGGTGGATGATGGAATATCCCACCCCAAGATACTTTTTTGGGGGTAAGTTGTATATTAGAGGAACCCACTCTCCTAGTTCTTTGAGTGGAATGGATATTATAGGAGTCAATGCTTTAACCCCCTTATGATGGCTTGGAGAATGGAAAAACCCATTTATCACACCTGAGAACTTTAAGTAGTTTGGTTTATCCATGGTCCTTCTTTGGGTCAAAAGGTGGGGGATCCCACCACAAGATTCTATTTTGGGATAGGATGGGTGTTAGAGGAACCCACTCCCCTATTCTACTGAATGTAATGGTTATTAGAGGAGATCATGTTTTAAACTTATTTTATCACCTAGATAATGGAAAAATCTATTTACCTCAAAAAAAAAAAGTTTGGTCAATGGAATATGCCACTTTATTCTTCCCAACAATATAAGTATCTATTTTAAAGTGATAAAATATATGAAAGGTTAGTATATGGTTTTATGGGGGTATTTATTTAATGTTACCTTAATTTGCTAGTCAAGAATGGATGATAGAAGAGTTTGCTTCAGTTTTATTCAAGTTATGGGTTTATGTATAAAGACCAAATCTAGAGAGGACCCGTATTAATTTAAATATATTTGGTTTAGGATGGCTATATGATTTATAACCAAATCCTTCTATTCCAAAGTGGATAATAGAGGAATACACTTTCATGGTAGCTATGCTGATGTCTCAGGAGGTGGAAGACATCCTTCTCTAATTGAACTCATGTTTTTTAATTTGCTTCTTGTTGTGTTTTATCAAGATATGAATATTAAATGAAATATAAACCATATTGCTATAACTCTATTGTATGGAGGTTGTGTTGAACACCTTGGTGGTGGAATACCTCCCTCTCTAAGGGAATTTCTCATGTGTAGTGCTATCTGAGAAGACATGATGAATGGAGATAGCCCTTTGAGATTCACTTTTTAGATAATTTTTTATGTACTACAGGTTGTGGTAACCCTAAAACCCTCATGTTATCTTGTCTCTCTTTAGTCATGGGACCTTTACTTTACTTTTTAAAGGTTAGGGGATCCTTCAAACCTTGTTTATTGTACTCTCAAGTTATGGGATCCTTAAAACCCCTAGTTGTGGGAATCCTTAAAACCCTTAGGTTATCTATTCTTACCAAGGCTGTGGGTACCTTCACTACACTTGTTTAAGGTTGGGGGAACCTTAAAAACATCTTTTTTGTTCTTGGTTATATGGGGGTTCCTTTATCCTCTTTATTATACCTAGATGTGGGTCCAGTTATCAAAACCTTCACTCCCTAATTCAGATTTCTAGTTTCAAAAGCATTTTTACCCTATAAAATTAAAAAAATAACCAAGGTGTAATGTCCAATCAAAAAAAATATTACAAAACCGTGATGCACTTTCAATATTTTTGGTGGTATTCTATACTTATATTTATATATGTCCTTTATACACTCATATCATCTTCTAATTATCTTTTGATAGTGTTCAACCATATGATTTATATATGTAATTGATTTTTATTTCATCACATGAGATCCTAGTCCCCCAATTTATGTGAACTCAATTTTTTGTTATTGAATTTAAAATTATGATAGTACTATCAAAATTTGTTTTTTTTCCCACTTGAACTAATCATATTTTTTGTGTGTTTCCTCAAATGTAATCCTAAAATCTTCTACAATTTAATTTTCATACATGTAAGGAGTCATATTTGGAACTAATTTATTTTCTAGGTATGCAACCTCTTTAGCCATTGTGTTCCATTGTCCTAAAGACACTATTTAGAGCTAGAAAGTCACACAATGACTTTTATTAAATTTACTATAAAATGTTACATTTTAACCATTATACTCATTTTATTCATACCTAATATGATTTATACATTTTAAATCTTTAAAATAATTTTCATTTCTCTATTCATATCAATTCCTTAATTTTTTAGGCCTTCTACTTTAACAATTCAGATAAATAAAATTTTCAATCCTTGACTCATTATATTCAATCTTCATTCATGGATGCATGTCAACAAGTCCTTTACTAGTTATTTTGGTTTATATAAATATGGTATCTACTTAATATTCAAAACTAGCGTAGGTGCTATATAACATCTTTTCCTTGTTACCAAATCTACCTCCAACATTATCTGATACTCTTAATTTTGATAGTTGAAATAATCAACCACATATCTCCCTAAGCATGTTACTAGAGTATATCATTCTTCCACTTCCTAAAAAAATAATATTAGTTTTGTATAAAATGAAGGTTTACTAATATTATTCCTCTTTTCTAGTGCTGGTCTATCCACAAGCATCCCTACCTTTTTTTTAATAGACTCCTCATAAAATATAGAGGCAATATCCAATAGTAGATATTTATATTTTAAGAATGTGTGTTTCTAATCTACCCCATCAACTTATTCCTTAGTTATTATTATTTTCACCTTAACCATCAAATCCCTATCGAATCTATAATATTATTCTAGTTGAAACCCTCTCACCATTTGTACAAATTAAACATCAGATTTCCATAATCACTATTTCATAGTCCATTTCAACTATGTTTCTCATAATCCAAGATGAATCTACCTATCATAACCATAATAAAGCTATATTTAATCTCCATATAACTTTTAAAGTTATTATTTTGTCTCATCTGTTCATAGTCTTGCTCAATCAACTCTTCTTTTCTCTTTGGATCTTCTCAAAACTTGAAGTGTAAATGATCAATTAAAATGAATATTTTCACTCTTATATACATCCATGCATTTAATAAATTCACTTATATATTATAATGAAATTTTGGACTTCATTATAACATCCAAAATTATGATCATCATAGGACATTAGAGATAAATTAAGAAAACAAGTTATTTAAAAAAATTAGAATGAAGATGTTGACTCCATGTCTAAATGGAAAAGGCTTGAAAAACCCATTCAAAATGTCATACTAAACAAATTCACAAGGGGAAATTATGCATTGTGAAAACTTAATAAATGGAATTTATGGAAAAAATAATAAAATTTTAATGATTTTATTAATGAAATCATTGCTTTTATTCCATAACATGACACATAGTAGCTCAAATGAGAAAAAGGATCATAAGTGACAACAACAAAATAAATGCTAGCCTCAATGGGAGTTAGAGCTTGTTTTAATTTTGAGTGTATTAACATGTGGTGTTCATTGACTTTGGAATCCAAATTTTTGTGCTCATTACATTCAGTGATAGGTGGCATTAAATTTTTATTAAATTTAATGCTTGTTCAAATTAGTGTTCATTATACTTGGTTTGCATTGAACTTGGGATTCAAAGTAAAATTTAACACATTTTCAATTTGGCATTCATTGCATTTTTCATTTATTATAAATTGGTGCTTGTTTCATTTAACATTTTCTCAATCTAATCCATTGTTTGTTTCATTTGAAATTAATTTAATCTAATAAGTATCAAGGTGGAAAGAAAATAAAAGGTAAACATTCAAGAGATAATGTTCATGAGTTTGAGCTAAAGCTATTAAGATAAAATCATCAAATTAATGTGTAAGGAATTTAATTCCAAGAAAATTTAACACTAAATTTCCCCATTGGGCATGATAAGCTATTTAGAGATGTTATTTTTCATAGAATGGTTCATTATTCTCATAGGCATATCAGAATGCAATGTTCATTTAAAAGGCACATCATCATTTTAAATAATTTAGGTGGGAAGTGATTCTTAACTGAGTTTGAATTCTAAATGACTTATTATTATTAAATAATATTTATCCATTCCATATTAATAAATTTTAATACCTAAGTCATTTTATATATTTTTCATTTTTTAAAGGTTATTATGTATAAAAGTCAAGAAAGTGAAATATTCATGTGTCAAATAGGGTAATTATGTGGTGGGCCCAAGATAAATACACTTTGTAAAATATATTTTAATTAGTTATTTATAAATTAGTTACTATGTTTTAAATACAAATTGATATGCCATGTAAAAATATACAAAATCAATTTAGTATTGGTATTATGTAAAAAAGTTCTTTAATGCAATAAAAATAAAAGTGGGAAACTCAAGTGAATGTTTGGGTTGGGTTTTAGGTTTGGGTTAGGTGGAAGGTAGTTTCTCAACTATATGGAATGACAAAATTGTATAAAAGTCTTAATTTTTAAAAACATAGGATCTTTATTTTCTTTTTTATCAGCCCAAGGAGAGGGTTGCTAGAAATTTATATGTGATTTTTCATCTTCAAAGATTTTGTGAAGAAAATATGAGTGTTGGTGTAAGATGATTTTTTTTAGACTAAAATTTAACATTCTTTTTATTCTATAACTATGAATTTTTGTTCATACACAAAAACTATTAAAATTATTCATTTTATTTATTATATGTTAAATATGTGATTCACAAACTTTTCACTATAAAATCAAGTGAATGGGATTTGAACCAATCACATACATTAATATTTTAATGAAGAATTTGTGATCCTAGATAAATATTTTATATCATCCTATTCATTGCTCAAAGTTTTCATTTACATGATCAAAAAACATTTTAACCCATCTCATTTAGATTTGGGTTATTTAGGAAGTTTTATATGTTTATTCTATTGGGGGCTTCCCATTCTACCTTTTATCTCATCTCATTTTTTCTTAATTTATAAAATTATCATTTTCCCATTTTTATTTCAATTTTGTAATTTATTGTTGAAAGTACTCAAAAAACTAAAAATCCATCATAAGAGGGATATTTCCCTCTAAAAAATAGAGAAAAATCACCCGTCACATGGTGATTTCCCAAAGGTTACAAGTTTTATGCTACTGCACAATGGATGAGTCATTTAAATTTAAAAAAAATAATAATAATGAAATAAAAATATTTCTAACATTTTTGGTAAATCCACTAGGGATTGAAGTACCTTATGTATTTGATTTATTTAAATTTTAAGGAATTCCCATAGAATGGAGGTTGGTGAATCTATTGAAAAGTGATACCTGAAACCAAATATTTCCTGATAATAGAATCTAAAACTAATTTATCTCCTACTAATTTGAATCTATATCAAGTTTCCCGAGATTTATATGAATACTATAAAAATTTATATCATGAAAATATTTTGTTATAGAAACAATATGACTAGTTTGTACAGTGAAAGTAATAGAAAGATTAAAAAAAGAAGTTATATAGGAGTGTGTCAAAACCAATATTGTCTAAAACTAATTCATTTGATCGTATCAAAATCAAATCCATATGGAAATACTATAAAACTAATGTTTTTGTAGAAAAAATATCAAATTAGAGCATATGATGATCACAAGTCTAGGCATTTGATTAAACAAATAGAAAAGAGATTGAAACTTTCATAGACTAAAATAATCAAAATTATCTTGAATAAAAGTTTTCATGTGCAAAAAAAGATTTATCTTCAGTTACCTTGACTCTAATTTGGTAAATAAAACATAGGTTGGAAAAGATCTTGTAAATTCTCATGGATTGATGAAAATATCTAGACATTCCCCTTTCTCTACCTTCCTATTGATGCATTTCTTACAAATTAATATGAAGATTTGATTACACTAAAGAAGGAACATATTATAATAATTTAAAAAGGTGATAAAAAATACTAAAATCCACCCATAATCATGAAGTCTGACATTTTAAAAAAACCCATCCAAAATAATTTTAATAAGCTAAAGGAATACAAAGACAAAAATAAAATATAAATATGTTAGAAGAATTCCTTAAATATTTTCAACACCAAAGAATATTTATTCCAAATCAATACCTAGAAGGTTCTAATGATAAATTACTTTGTGATCCATTGGCTGCTTCTCATCTCAAAACTATGTTTGAAAAAGATCAAGTTATTGAGGAATACAAGAAATAAGACCTAACATTTTGTAAGGCCTCATATCATCTTTGATAAAGTTTTATGGATAGTTTTATTGCCTTAAAAAAGTTATCTATTAAAAATAAAATGAACCTACATTCATTAAAATTGCTAGTAATGAAGCATATCTGCAAACAAAAAATTAACACTTGGGCCTAACTCAATAGCTACACAATAATAATCGATCTATAAATCAACAAGATCTCAAATTTATAATTAATGGATTGGTATCTATAAATTAAAAAAACATTATTGCATTAAGTTAATCATTATTCAATTATTATTTTAAAATAAATTCTAATAGTATGACTCAAGAAGATGATTTTTTTGGATAAATTGATAAAATATTGAATTAAACCCACTACAAATAACATGAATGGAAAAATGAACATCATATATTTTAAGGTGTTGGGGTGATGTGTAATGATTCTAATCACAAGCACACTAATGTTTTTGAAGAGGTAAATTTTGGTAAATAAAAATGAGATAATGAAGTGTGTCATGTGGAACTCAAAAAAAAAAAAAAAAAAAAGTAGATATATTATCTCTTTGTGAAGAATAGAGTAATGTAACTCTGTTCACCTTCAAAAAATAAGTCCCTTGCTATGATAAACTATAAGAATCAACAATGAGAAACATTCAAGTATAAGAGAAGGAACCAAAAAATCTTTTTCAATTTGGTAAAAATAAAAATGGTGTAGAGGAGATTGTTGATTTCCTTATTACAATCTCAAATTCTCAATCTAATCCAGACATATACAAGATCATAAAGAAGATTGTTGAATAGATAAAAAATTCCTATTTAAATACCTATTTAAGGACAAATAATACATAATCATGAGAGAAACATTAATGGGTCTTCATGCAAGTTGATTCCTCAAGTTAACATGGATAAAAGGTGAAAGCATTGATCAAAAACATTCATGTCATAGATAGGTAAACATTTTAAAACAAGATACAATGAAAAAATCTATTTTTTACAAATTATTTTAATCCTAAAATTTTAATAAAATTATGATATTTAGTATTATATTTCAAAAACATATTCACATTCTTAACCAACTTAGATCTAGTGTGTTTCCCTTCTATATGTTGTTTTTCTCTAACCCATGTAGGCCTCATGAGTTCAATCTACTATTTCACAAAGGTACCTAATTATTAGAGATAGTTTATGGGTTTGTGTAGTCTTATTATTCTCATTAGACCTTGTAAATAGTTATATTTTTCTCCCATTTTGTATTATTTTTCTTCTTATTTTTTTTTGTGTGTGTTTGTTTGTGTTTCCAATAAATGCATACCAAAAATAATTCCCCCACCTTCTCCTTTTTGACATATTTTCATCAAAACATTTAAATTAATGAAAAATACCCAATACTTTTTCTAATGAGAATAATGAGTTGGAGACATGAATTCTTATCATAAACATTTAGCATAAAAAATTTCATTGTAAAACTCAAAATGTGTTATAGACGTTTCAAACTTTCTCAGCACCTAGGGAACTTCTAAAAGTTCCCAACATTACTAAAAATGATGAAAATCCTTAAATACACATGTTACATATGGGATTAAGAATATGGAAATGGTTTGAAGTGTCGTTAATCTATGAAAAATTCCAATATATACTATATGGTAATTCAAAATTCTGAAATTCCCAATTTTGTCTTGGACCTTTATGACTTAACAGTGTACAAAGTTTTTAAAAAGTAAAAAAGGTCTCATATCATAAAGTTTAAAAAATCCTTTAAGTGCATGAAGCATGACTGAAAAATAAACAATAATGAGCACAAATGGTGTTAGTTACAAATCTTTCAATATTTTCAAACAAATTCTTGGATTAGATATAGTCTCCTATAGAATAATGGAGATGTTAAAATCTTGGTAGCTAGTTCGTTTGAAAAAATAGACACTTGTTTCAACATAATTTATGAAAGTGAAAGTTACATTAAAAATTAAGTTACTATGCATGGTGATAATGTTTTTAGTATGGAATCTATTGTAATGATTTCAACTAAGAAAAATGTATATTTTTATTTAGAAATGACAAAGCTTTGAAGATTTTCAAAAAAAATCTTGGACTATATATAATCTCCTATAAAATAATAGATATCTTAAAATCTTGGAAGATAGTTAATATTACAAAATAGACACTTGTATAAACATAATTTATTGAAGTGAATGCCAAATAAAAAAATACGTTGTTATGTATGGTGATTCTTTTTGCATGGAATCTAATGTAATGATTTCAATACGTGCGTGCATGTGTGTCTGTGTGTGTGTGTGTGTGTGTGTGTGTGTGTGTGTGTGTGTGGAAATTCTTGCTTTTGATGAGGTGTTTACATTTGTTTAATATCCTCTTGATTTAGATAATTAGGACTAGAAAAATATCTCAATATCTTCACCTAAACCATTCATCCCCATATGATATGAAACAACAAGTTGAACCATATTCTAGATGTTTGTGTACCTCAAATGATATTTAGGTTTAGGGGATTCTAAATATTTTTATATATGTTAGTGTTTCCCTTTGTATCTAACTTGGATATTTAATAGGATTAAATTTTATATAATTTAAATGAATAGAGTTTTTGAAGTTTGAATGGTTATAAGGTCATTGATCAAATAATCCATCTTGTTCTAAATTGTAGGTGTAGTCACATAAAATGTCACTTCAATACAATGAGTGTTGCTTGAGACCACCCTACCACTAGCTTATCCATATAACTATCTTAGGGACACTTTCCATCTTTATCCATATTTTTTATAGGTTAACTCATCCCTATAAATTCCAAAAGTAGTCCTAGATTTTCCCCTAGATATTTAGGCCTATGTGCCCTATGTTCTACCACTTAGACTCTAGTGTACCCCTTTGGATTCTATCACACTACACTTGTGACTAAGTGACCTTTTTAGTGTCTTTTACCTCTATTTAACCCCAATAGACATATTTATAGTTATCAAGGCAAACTAGGGTTGGCCTAGACTCAAATCACATCCTGATAAGCACCAAATTAGTATATATAAACCATGTTTATCCATTTACACACTAAATTAAAATTAGATAAAAATACTCATGAATAAACTCAAAAATAATTATGTAAATCAAGTTCATTAACCCCTATTCTTCCTTGGTTATACATATATCCATATATAACATTCCTAAGCTCAAATTACTCATGTTTCTAGTATCAAGGACACTCAAAACACTCAAGTCAACACTCATACTAGCATTCACTTGCACTTGCACGAAACACTTATGCAAGATAACCACATTAGGATTGATTCCCTCTCAAGGTATTGGTATGTAGGCAACTCTCAATGCAATGGGGTATTGAGGTCATGTATAGCTTATCCAATTAACATTAAAATTTTGATACTTGTGCTCCTAAAATACACTAACAACACGGAGGTATAGTTTTTAATCCTAAATCAATAAAAAATAGGTCACAGGTAGTGAATCAAGTTTCATTCACACATACATAGGCATCTTAGACTCAATCAAGGCTATTCCTAAGAGATCTCATAGTTTTTGTCAAGGGGACACTAACACATGAGGGAAGACACTAGTGCAGTGTGTTAATATGCTAGGGACCACACTACTATCCAAGATGAGTTATAGAATTTGTTTTTAGTTTTTAATTTTTTGATCAAATTCTACACTAGTTTTTATCCTCCAATTCATTCATATTAGTCACTTTATAGCTAAGTACATACTTGTGTGATTCATTTCTATTATTAGATTAATTAAATTTGGTCAATTATTGTAAAAATAAGTGGTTATATTTATTGAATATTTTATTACCTAATTTAATATTTCATCCCCTTAACAAACTAGGGTTTACATTCCATAAATATCTTAAAATTTAAAATCATTTGGTGATCTTGATTTACTTTGAATACTACCAAAACCCTAAACCTAGATGCTCTAAAGGTTTGTATATTTTTATTTTCTATGTTTAGAAATTATTTCCAAAATATAAGATATGATTTATTATTTTATTTTTTTAATATTTAATATATTAAATTTATTAAAAGATTCAAAACATATAACTTTTTGTTTTCCTACTTTCAACTCCGCAGTGGTAGAATTTGAAAACTGGTTTAATGAGACCAATAAGAGATAATTACAAATTTTCATATCCAAGTATTTAGATATGCAAGATTACCTTATCCATATTTTCCATTAAGATCTTCAAAAATTCACTACTATTCAATATTTTAACCTATATATGATATTATTATTATGCCTACTATATGGCAACTCAGATTCTACAACCACCTACTATAACTAGGCAACCTTATCCAGTGGTAACACCTCCTATGACTAGTAAACAATCCTCCTCGCCATATGTAAAATCATTTATGCATGAGATCCATGATCTATATTCCAAGGTGTTACATCTTCAATAGGGTACCATTAGACCACCTTATGCCTTGGATTCTCATGTTATTCTACATTTGCCTTTAGCATAACATATAACAATAACTCTTTTGACATCCAAAATTGTGTCACCTGAGATTAATTTGTATGATGGTAAATGTAACCAAGAGCATCATATAAAATCTTTCCAAATAAGATATTTGGAATATGTGTCAATTGATTATGTCCTCACTAAGTTATTCCCCCATAATTTAAATGACTATGCATTACACTATTTTTATGATCTTCCCAATCAGTCTATGGCATCATTCAATCCATTAGAAGATATGTTTTTGACACATTTTTATCAACATCAGTGATAAGGTTTCTTATTATCTATTTACTCTACTCAAAAAAAATATAATAAGATAATATTTGAATATGTCTTGAGATATAAAACTATATTAGCAAAGATGACTAGCCCCATGGCAGATAGAAAACTCCAAGACATATTCAAACAAAGTTTATTACCAGTATTACATGAAGATATTCTATTCAATATGCTTCCATATTAATAAATCTATGTTATATAATTAAGGAACAAGAAGTTAAGCTTATCTATATGTGTAAATTAAAGTACATAACAGGATCAAATTTAACTAACAAGATTTATAATAAGCCCCCATATAAGGTGAGGCCCACTATAAATAAGAGTGATCAAAAGATAACATTTAATGTAGCTTTAGAGCCACTCACTTGCATGGTTTTATCAGATCCTTGAAGGAAACTTTTCAAAAATATTTTTGAATCACCAATACATGTTATTGAACAACTCTTGGAATGAAATGTCATATCTCTCCCTCCCATCAAGGAGGTTGATACTACTAGGCCTCTTCCAAATAATTATGATTTCAACGCATTATGCACTTATCATAGGGTACTAGACCATACTATAGATATAAGCATTAGATTGTAACATAATATGCAATATTTGATAAAAACTAATGTCATTGATGTTGACACTCCTATAGAGGCACCTATACCATAACCAATGAAAGTAAAAGCATTGAAAATATTTTTAGATCTATTTACAAAACATATAACTAATGTGATAATAAGCACTTTAGGTGTTCACTATATTTATTATGGATATTCATCATGTTGGTTGAATATTTTGTCTATCAGCATACTAGTAAACAAATTAGGTCTTATCGCCAAAGCAAGAAGATTAGCCATCCTAATGTGTAAGTTTATCACATCAAAAGGAGACTTCTCTCTCCTCTCATCAAGGGGAGGTTCCCTGTGGATATGTTATGTATACGTATAAACATAAAATAATACTCAAGGATAGGACCAGACATCCATCTCTCTTTCTTCAGAGATGATGTAAACAAAACAAAGCAAAAACTCAAGGGAATGATAGACAACTCTCTTTTTTCAGGAAAAACTATTTAGCCAGCCACAAGAATACTCCTAGAAATTAAAGCAGAATGTAATTGAGAGTATGGTAGCCAACAGATAAAAATAGAACACAAAGTCTCTATCTAAAATGCTCAAGAGTAATATAAGAAGGGCAATGAAAGCTCAAAGTCTTTTCAAAGTACTTTAAACAGCAATGAAAAAGCAAACACACTAAAGGCAGCTATGGGGGCACAAAGTCTCTCCACAGTTGATTTTCCAGGACACCTTTTTGACTAATTTTTACTAATCCTACTTATTAAATTAATGAAATAGAAGATAAATCAAGGAAATAAACATAAGAATAATTTAATTAACCACAAAAGAATTCATAGCACAAAGTCTAAAAAAGTCCCTTGCTTTCTTATTCCATTAATAGAATATGATCAACAAATTGAGCACAAAGTCTCAATGATGCCTCTCAATTTGGGCAGAGTTTCATTCAGATTGTCCAAACGAAGATGATTTTACAATGAAAGAAAGTCCCTTATATAGCCACTTCAAGAAGGACTCAGGAACAGTAATACATCATGATGCGTTGGGAAATGTTAGGAAGACAAGCTAGAACTTTGGGGCATTTTACCCATTTGATCTTCTCAATGTAGATAAACAAGTCGTGTAATTGAAAGATTACAACTTTCAATGTCCACCTAGCGATTTGATTTTGTCTTCATCATTCCTCCTTTCCAAATTAATTGAATTGAGCCCTGTATTCATCCATTGTTCTATCTTTCCTCGCTTTTAGATAGTTTTTGTCTTGAATTTTGGAAATGTATTTGTGTCTATAAATCAAAGGATCAATGGCTATTTCACTATCTTTAAAATTGATGTTTACATGCCCATCAATATGCTTCCAACGACTAGTCGATTATGCTAAATTTGACGTCTTTGTGGGCGTCACCTCTTAGTCTTCTTTTGGCTTTCAGCTTTCTGCTTAGCACTTTTCTAAATTGGACATACCCTTTTGGGCCTTGAGAAATGATCCTTGTTGAGTAGAAAAATCCTTTTACGTTGGCCGTCGAGAGTCCTTCACAAGGGCACCTACCCTTCGGGGTCTTTTTGTAGCCCTTTGTTTTAGCAATCCTCACAGACAAATATCTCCCCGGGCTTTTTGTTCACCACAGATGTTTTCGCGGGGATTATTCTTGGGTGTTTGATTTTAAAGCTCCCCACAGGTAATTCTACAGACATTTGTCCCATGAAAAATTCTCGCAAACAAAAAGTCTGAGGAAATTTGTTCTGCCAAGTATTTGAACAAGCCTTTGGATTTATTTTGAAAATAACCCTTTCAAAGGGTGTTTTGGTTGATTAAGTGTCCTCTGCAAGGGCACTTGTCCTTGGAAAAAGTTCCTTTTAGTATTGAACTTGTTGTTTTCAAAATCAGCTTAGCTCATTTTTGAAAAATAACCCCCCTACGAAACTTGTCCGTTTCATCTTTTGTCTCTCTAAGTTCATTTTTCGATACAAATTTTATAATTTGTTTTCATCTTGTCCTTGGAACGAGGAGTGGTTACTATCTCATCTAAGTCAAGTTTTCCCTTCCCCTTTTTCTCCTTCTAGAGTTGCTCTCTTCTTACTTTTCTGTGCAAGGGCGGCAAAAAATGTCGCCTCTGCATTTCTCTTCTTTTCTGTGCAAGGGCAGTGATTTTTGCCACCTCTACACATTTTCTACAAGGGCAGTGAAAATCGCTGCCCCTGCACTCTGACTTGCAAGGGCGGCAATTTTTCCTACCCCTGTAAAGAAATCGACTACATGCGAGGGTGGCAAAAATTGCCGCCCTTGCATGCCTTGATTTCTACACAAGACATTAATGGTCGTGCATGACGGGTTGTTGGGGTGGGTTTTTCACCCTATATATTCTGATTTGAGCCTCATTCTTCTCATTGCTTCCTCCTCTCCTCCTACCTCTTGCACCTGAGCACCTCAATTAACGGTTCGAAGCACCAACTCGTGGATCTAACCTTGTGGCACGCACATTTTCTCAGGTAGGATTCGTTTCTATGATTATTTCAGGTTGTTTTCTCATTTTTAGCTTAGTGTTTTATTGTTTATGTTTTATTTTTTTCTTCTCCCTCCTACCCGTAATTTTTTCCTCCAAAAACCTCATGCGGGCGGCATTTTTGCTGCCCATGTCTTTTTTCAAAACTTTCATGCAAAGGTGGTGAAAAACGTCGCCTTTCCACACTCCCCCCTTGTCAAGAATAGTGGCAGCGATTTTTGTTGCCTTTGCATTTTCCAAGCTTTTTCTTGCAAGGGTGGCAATTTTCGCCGCCCCTGCATTCTCACTGCCATTTTCTTGCAAGGGCAGCGAAAAATGCCACCCCTGCATTCTTCCTACAAGGGCGGCAAAAATAGCTGCCCCTGCATCCTACCTACAAGGGCGGCAAAAATTGCCGCCCCTGCTATTTCTCCCAATTTATGCAAGGGCAACGATTTTCGCCGCCTCTGCATTTTTCTTTAATTTTTAGCTAACTCCCAAAACTTTTTCTAAGTTGTCCCTTTCGTGCATTTTCTTCCTCATTTTCTAATCTTTTACTAAACCTGGCCTATTTAAGTGACCTCCAGTAACCCATGTCACTTAAATTGTGCTCTCCCTCTCTCGCTCACTCTTCTTTCATCTATAATCATGACAACAGCACCTTCAGCAAGCTCCTATACATCTGCTCCCATCCAATCAAGACTGTCCTCTATGACGGAAGCATCTCCCTCAAAGGTGAAGAGCATGAAATAAAAGTACCAGGGCATCTTCCCACCCACATCAGTCACCTCGAATGTCGATGACATTCGAGATACCGAGATCGGCCATGTGGACATGGCCGAATTCCTGGAGCGAACCAAGGCAACAAATCCCAGCACTGGGATAAAAAGAATTGTTGAGAGCAACATCCCCCTGTTGGCTGCCTTTCCAGTAGCAGCACATCATGCAAAATTTGTCCTCCAGTGCACGCGATTTTACAACAAAGAGACCAGATCGGTCTCAGATGCCAGTGGCGGCATGATAATTCAGTTGGACCCTGATTTTATCGACAAAGTTTTCCTATGTCCTCCAGCCACCAAAGTAACCCAAATTGACTTCGAGAATGCACAAAATGAGTACGACAAAGACCTAGAAAAGGCAAAGAAGGTCATGAATTATAAATGGCTAAAGACTCCAAGGACCGGTCTCTCTAGATGGCCAAAAAGCTTCCCCAGAAGTGATTTCCTCGAAGAAGTTGGTGACTTAATCACCCTCCTCAGCAGAGTATGGGGCCTCCCGTCCTCTTCACAATTCCATGAATGGATGTATCTATTCATTAAGATCATCCTTCAAGGTAAACAAACCATATTTTGGGGGGAACAGATCAACAACGTTATTCATGAACAACTGACCAGGGTACAAACCTCTTTCAAATTCTACATGACCTCGTACTTGGTCTATATAGCTGTCGCAATGCGATCTTTCTTGGGTTTGACAATAGAGGGAAATAGAAAGACCACCCCAATCTACTCATACTATCCACAGATTATGCTTCAAGGGTCAACACATCATTTCAAGTGAGTGAATGATGCATTCTTTGTCGTATTCTTGTGTCTCTTCGATCCTCAGCTGGAGTAGAAGAGAATCTCAGATGAGGTCTGAATGGTGGTGAATGGTTATGGCTGCATGTTCCACTAGTTCTCTACATTTTTCTATCTTTGGGTGGGTTTCTACCAAGGATACCCTTATATGCTCCCCAAATTCCCTTCAGATAGGATAGTCCTAATGGAGCTTTGCTGACAACTGGTTGTCGTGCACACGAAGCAGATGGAACCTAAGAGACCCAGTTTCAAGTTCCCTATCTAGATTGGCAGGTTTTCAATTGCTACATCAACCAAAGCCAAGGCAATGAAAATAGAAATGTAGATGGTTACCATCAACGCATTCAAGAGACGGGAGAAATTTGACTTTAGGGGAGTTAGAGAAAAAGATTAGAAGAAAGACTCAGTTCCATGAACCCATGATTGAGGATATCTGGGTGGAGCTGAGGACGGCCGATGAGATAAGAAAAATGGATTATTACCATCTCACACTGGAGTAGATAGAATACCTCAGACTTACAGAGATCCCTTTTGGTTTAGTCGATGATGGGAACATCATAAGCAGTAAGTATCTGACAGAAAAGGTTACCGGTTCCCCTCTTCCTCTAGTTCAGTGGTCTCAAAAGGAGTTGACCTCGCTGAGGAAAAGATTTGAACCAATATTGGCTAACACCAATGATTGGTTAACAGCCAAAGGGATCACCCTAAAAGAATTCATCACAGGATCAGAGGCTGAATACCAAGCAGAGTTGAAGAGGAAGGCAGAAAATCAAACAAAAAACAAAGGTGACATTCCTTCGCCTTCTAAGCCTCACAAGCCTAGGATCATCTTTGTTTCTAAAAAGCCTAAGTCAACACAAGAACCTAAATCAACAGCTGAAGGAACTAAAGGACAAAGCCCCAAAGCACAGACAGCTCAACCTATGAAGACACAGGATCAACTGTCAGAATGACCAAGTGTTGGGTCTCCAATCTCACTGGGACAAGCACAGCCGATCCAGAGCACCTTTCCTTCTCCCCCTCAATCTCCTGCAGTGCTTGCTTCTCCTATCTCTCCAATCAGTGTTCCCTCTTCTAGAGCTGCTTCCCCTTTTAGGGTTGTTTTTGGTGATCCTCAGGGTCCTTCAGCCAGTTCCCCTCGCTCTTTCGAGTCCATTCTGAGTCTATCATCTCCGTCTTTCAACCTGCCACCAAGCCCTACACCTAAGCTAGAATCAGTAGTTGATACAGTTTCATCGGTTACTCCAACTACAACTACTCCCACCACCAGTAATGTGGAAGCTGCTATAGTGACACCAGCAGAGGCAACCATTGTTACAACGGGTACTTCTCTCTCACCTTGGATGTCTGCTTTCACACCTAAAAGAAAGAAAATGGCCATCTCTCTAGATGGATTCGATTTTGGCGAGATAGTTTCGGCAAAAGCAAGGGCTCCTAAGAGGCCAAAAATCCTCTCCAAGTTGGTCGAAGAAAAGGGGCAAAAATTTCTAGAAATTGCCAAGCCTCATCAGGACGCAACCCTTGAGGGTTTTGAAATGAGCAGTTATTCCATCTCTCGTGTTGAACTTCGCAAAGTTACTCACGAAGGTGTGAAGAACAATCATCAGTTAGCAATGGACATTATGGTCCAAAAGTTTGACAGGGAAAAGGAGATGAAGGATTTTTATAAAGCCAAAGCTGAACAGTTAATAGCAGTAATCAAAAGGTTCACTATTCCGACTAAGGCAGCAACTCCAGAGGCCTTTTCCGTGGATGATTCAGTCATTCAGAAAGCTGAAAAGACCTATTTAAAGGAGAAAGTCATGGAGGAATATGTTGAAAGGATGAACAATCAGGGAGTCTCTTTGCTATCAGAAGTTGCAAAAAGAATAGGTAAAACGAGGAGATTGAAAACTCAGGTAGATGATTTTGCCTCCCTTATCTCTCAAGAAATTGACAGCTTAGAGAAAGATCTCAGCAAATGGAAGGAAATGAAGGATCTCAAAAAGAGTACCCTGATATCTATCGGTGTCATCCCCAACAAAGATTCCTATGTTGAGATCAAGGAGTTAATGATCTTCAGGATTCAGGTACTCAAGGACCTAATTGATGATCTCAAAGCTTTCAAGGAAGCTAGTGAAAAGAGTGACCTGAGCTTGCTGAACAAGTTAGAAGAGCTCCCATGCAACTTGACTTCTAAGGACCATCAGTTCCTTCTGGCAGAGGAAATGATTCAGAGTTTCGAAGGGATGATCCAGAAAGATTTCAAATGAGCGTCTTTCTCAATGACTTCAGTGAACAGCATTCTGGATGCTTAGTTAACTTTTGAGAATTTGAAATCTAGGTTAGCTGGCCACTCTAAAGCCATCACAATATTGAAAGACGCGGTGATCAGAGCAAGGGTCATCTCCAAGAACATAGTTGTGCCAGACAGCATAGGGATTCAGGCATTAATTGCCATGTACAATGCTCATTTAAAGAAGTCTGACAGCAAGAATTGACTCTCTCTCCTTCTCTCTTCTTCTATCCTTATGCATTTCTATTTCGTGCAGAATGCATGCAATTTTGTAAATGTTTAATTACATGTAAATATTTTGGAAATATCTAAAAGTCAAAGATGAGTCATCTTTGACCAAGATATTTTATATTTTATTATTTTTCATTTTTGAGGATTTTCTCCCTATATATAATGGAGACCTCATTTGTAAATGATCTTGGAGAAGTTAATAGAAAACACTCTGCTAAAATTGAATCAATTTTTGAGACTTTGTGCTCAAACTTGTAAATCATATTTTGATTAAATAAATGAGAAGCAATTTATTTCAGACTTTGTGTTGAGATTATCTGTGTTATTTAGGAAATAGTTCTTATGTATTTTTCCTGGTAACATCTTGTTTATCTGATTTAATAAGCAAAGTGGGTGTGTTATTATTATCTGAGGGTGCTTCTAGAGGGTAGAAAATAGACTTTGTGCTACTTTTACCTTTGAGATTATGTTATCTTTTGTAGTTTTAGGTGAAGACTTTGTGCTTCACTTCACTCTACGGTTGTACTTATTTCGGATCTGTGGAGAAGCTATGGAAGACTTTGCGCTTGCGTGAGCATTCTTGTGGATTTTATTACTTCAGTTTCAGGTGAAGACTTTGTGCTTCACTTCACTCTATGGTTGTACTTGTTCTAGATCTATGGAGAAGCTACGAAAGACTTTGTGCTTGTGTGAGCGTTCTTGTGGATTTTATTACTTTAGGTAATCTCTTGCTCTTCATTTGATACCATTCCTGAAAGAAGAGGAGTGTTGTTAGCTTTAGACCAGGGATTTTTCTCTTTTATCCTTCATACATTACCTCTAAAAAAAGAGGGGTAGATGCTGTTATACCACCCTCATGTGTTATTTTCTGCTTAATTATATATCCGGCACGTAAATATTAATAGGGAACCTCCCCTTGATGAGAGGAGAGATTTAATTTGTTTAGATCTAGTAAACCCATACTTTTCAAGGTGGTAAATCTCCCTTATGATGTGGCTGATATCCCCATTTTGTCATCAGTTAGTTGACAACAAAATATTCACCCAATAGTTTTTGGCGACTCCACTGGGGATCAGATGCGCAGTCTAAAACCTCAAGTTTCAGGTTGAAGCAGTCCCTACCCTTCTCCATTGCATAGTCTGGCGACTCCATTCTATATCTTATCCATTATCATTCTAGCCTTACCACCTACCTACGTTACATTATCTGGTCTGTGAAACCAGAGCCGCTGGAAAGAATGTGCATTTTGAAGCCTCAAGCTTCAATTTGAAATAGTTTCGGTCCCATTTTTGTTTTAAAAATCTGACAACTCCACGCTATACCCGAAGTTAGAGATCTAAAGGCATTGTTGACCCTGTGTTTGAGTTAGTGCAATAGAGTAATTTTGATCTATTCCCTTCATCAACCTCTATTCAACAATCTAGGAGTTTTCCTTCTAGCCTTGGTAGATCGCCAACACAAGGTAGAACTCTTTTTCCCACTGTTAATCACCGCCTCCCTATAAACACTCCACCAAGGTTTGTTATCCCACCTTTTAATCTTTTTATCATAACAGCTCAAGGCCCATGGGGTAATTCCTTCGGCCCTCTTAACTTGACCCCACCTCTGCATGAACTACTTCATATTTTTAAGAAAAATTTTCCTAAGTGTTTTGGTGATGGGAAGGTTCATCCTGACGAACATGTGGCCGCCTTCTCCATAGCATGTGGCATAATTGGGGTCAAATTTGAAGATGTGGCAGTAAGACTCTTTGTGGAAACTTTACAAGGAGCTGCTGTGGATTAGTTTTATCACCTACAGGCTGGGTCAGTAATAAGCTGGGATATGCTCAAGTCTAAATTTGAAGCTAGATTTAAACTCACTGAGGATGCGCACACTTTGTTGGTGCCGCTGACACAATTGAAGAAAGAATTCTAGGAACCCATGAGGGATTTCATAGCTAAATTCAACAAGTTGAGGAACCGGATTCCGATTGTGGCCCAGCCCACACCAAAAAATCTCAAGTGTTTTTTCATCAACTCAAAGCTTCTCGAAGTAAGTTTCTTATTAAGACGAGCTAGCCCTATGGACCTAGATTTAGATCAAGGTTTGGCTACCGAGATTGAAGATGATCTTATCCTGGTAGGCAAGATCAGGAAAGATTTTAGTAAAACTAAATTCCCTTCATCTGTTGAAAGCTCTTCTACGGGCACTACAGATCCTATGGTGCAAAAATTAACAAATGAATTGATAGCTTTGAAAAGACAAATTGCTCAAGGTACATCTGCTCCTACCTATTGAGATGCACCCAGGAGGACATTCCAAAATCAACAATATCAAGGTAATACTGCCCAGACCCAAGGGCAATCAAACCGCCTACCTCCCCTTCAGGAAGATTAGCCATTGAAGCAGCACCTACCAATTCAGCGGTTAGATACCTAAAGGCTGAGCACGACAACTCCTTTCAACCATAGCTAGACCAACAAAAAAATGCTAACCTCTTTGATGAACAAGATGAGAAATCAACTGGCAACTCCAATATCAGTTTTCTGGATTATCAAGATCAAGTCGAGGGTAAAGGAGAAGATTCAGAGGGAACTTACGCTATTTTTACTAGATCTCAAAATCAGTCAACTTCACAGACTGACAAAGGAAAGGTAGATAAAGAACCCCGGCCAGTAGTTTCTATATCCAAATGCGGGACTCTATTACCTCTGCAATCAAAAGATCAGGTAACTCATAAAAAAATAAGTACTCCCAATCACCCGATATCCCCCTCTTCTGCTACTTAGGCCAGTGGAGTACCCTTCAAAGCCTCTGATGATGGAATTTCTTCTTCTATTTTAACTACTTTTCAATCATTTGATATAATTGATCATGCTAGAAAGACTAAGATTCAGATGACAGAGGTTGAGTATTTAAGAGCTAACCCAGAACAGTTTGATAGATTAGCAGAGTATGTTAAAAATAAAGTTGTCTCTGTAGGACAAGATTATTTGAAAGTTGTTCCTAATTCCCCCAAAGACAAACCAGCCCAAAACAATCTGGTTGTGACTCCTCCTGTCGCTTCCAAAAAAATAGAACCTTTCTATGTTTTCCTCCTTATAAATGGCTACAAACTGAGTAATTGTATTATAGACTCCGGGGCTTCAGATAATGTCATGCCTGCCAAGGTGGTAGATTCTCTCAGCCTAACTTTGACCAAGACTTTTGGGAGGTGTTTTTCCATGGAAAACAAGCAGGTTCCCCTCCTTAGCCAAATAAAAGATGCCCAATACACCTTTGTAGCTTTTCCAAAAAAGCAGATAAAAATGACGGTTCTAGTAGCCGATGTTCCAGCATCTTACGGCATCCTGCTTAGGTGAAATTTTTGTAAGGATGTTGGGGGTGAGTTAAGCATGGACCTATCAGAAGCAAGGATTCCAGTCCAAGGCGTCATGAAGAAATTGCTTCCTGAAAAAGAAGCCAGGTATGTAGTTACCCATTTTGCAGCGCCTAAAGCTCAAATTTTATTTGAGTCTTCAGGCATGGGCACTTATTTCTTGTCCATAGACGAGATCCACGGTGCATTAGATGAAACTCTTACTAGTGGTAATTTGGGTTTGGTTTCAACTGACGTGAAGGGTGGAATGCCCAAGAAAAATGAACATATGAAACAACCCTTTCCCCAAAATAAGAAAGTTTTTATGAAAGAAGTAATACCTGATGAGCTATAGACCTTGGAGTTTGACGGCAGTTGTTCTTCTACTGGATCAGGAGCCAGAGTTGTGTTGGTATCCCCTCAGAGAGAGATTACCCCTTTTTCCTACAAATTGCAATTCAACAATACTAACAACATGGCTGAATATGAATCCCTATTGCTTGGACTATAGGCTGCCAAAGAAAAGGGCATTAGGAAACTCCATGCTAAAAGAGATGCTGAGTTGATAGTCTGTCAAGTAAAGAACCTCTAACAGACCAAGAATGAGAGGTTGCACCATTATCGCAATCTGGTATGGGATCAGATCAAAAATTTCAATGCCTTCAATATCTCCACTGTTCTGAGGGAATTCAATCATCGAGTAGATGCATTAGCTGTCTCTGCCACCCTCCTGATTCTCCACCTAGATTTTAAGGGAGATAAGTATACTATTGAGCTAGTTTTTTGATCAAGTGTACCAGACAATGCCAACCACTAGCAAGTGTTTAACAATGATGATCAAATCATCGCCTTCTTGGAGCAAAAGGACACTTTCAAACCACTGTGTTTTGAAGGTAGTGAGCCCCGAGAGTGTGAATTAACCCCTAAAACCCAGGTCGATACAGGTGAGGATTTTCTAAAGCTCAAGGGAAATAAAATTCTCAAAGGTTTGGTTTCCCTAAAAAAACTTTTTGATAACCATAACAGGTTTGTCAAACAACAACGAATAGATTCAAGTTCTTCTCAAGATTTTGATCAAGTCAACTTGGGGACCAAGCACGATCCTAAGATGGTAAACATTGGGAAATGCTGCACTTCCAAAGAAAGGTTGGAGCTTGCTAGTTTACTCTACCAATATAGAGATGTGTTGGCCTATTCTTATGATGACTTGAAATCTTTTAGGCCACATGACATCCGTCATGACATCCCCCTGAAAGCCAACTCTATGCCCTACAAAAAGAAATCCAGACAATATAATCCAAAAATCTCAGGTACTATTTTAGCTGAAATACAAAAGATGTTGGATGCTCGAATAATTTTTCCAATTCATCACTCAACATGGGTTGCTAACATAGTACCCGTCAGAAAAAAAAATGGTGAGATTCGAATCTGTGTAGATTTCAAGAACTTGAATCAGTTATCCTTAAAAGATAACTACCCCCTTCCCATTATGGATCAAGTCTTACAGATGGTAACAGGTTTAAAAATGTTATCAATGCTTGACGGTTTTTTGGGGTATAATCAGGTTGAGGTCGGGAAAGCATATCAACACAAAACAACGTTCACCACACACTGGGGCACTTTCGCTTACCACAAGATGCCTTTCAGTCTGATAAACATAGGCACCACTTTTCAAAGAGCCATGGATCTTGCTTTCAAAGATTTGATAGAAAAATTCATTATAGTGTATCTGGATGATCTGATGGTTTTTTCAAAACAGTGTTTGGAGCATGTTCACCATTTACAAAAGGTACTGGAGCGCTACCGTCAAAATGACATCTTGTTAAACCCAAAGAAATCTGTCTTTGGAGTGACTGAAGGGAAACTTCTCAGACACATAGTGTCTTGAGAAGGCATCAAAATTGATTCAGAAAGAGTTAGGTCCATCCAGGAGCTTACTCTGCCTACCAGCAAGACTGCAGTTCACTCTTTCTTTGGAAAGGTGAATTTCCTTAGGTGATTTGTTCCTAAATTCACTGAGAAAACCTGTCACATTGTCAACATGATGAAGATCAACACCACATTTAGGTGGACTGTCAAGGGCAAATCAGCGTTCAAAGAAATTAAAGAAGTAATTACTCGGGCACCAGTCTTGGTCTGTCCGGACTATACTAAAAGTTTCAAGATATATAGTTATGCCTCAGAGCATAAACTATCAGCTATTCTGGTTCAACCAAATTTAAAAAATATAGAATCTCCTATTTCATTCATGAGTTGCCCACTCAAAGATCACGAGTTGAAATATTCCCTTATGGAGAAACATGCATACGCCGTGGTCAAGGCTATCAAGCATTTCAGGTTTTATATCTTGAATTCTCACACCGAAGTTCTCGTACCAGATACAACAATAAAATCTATTTTGACTCAGCAAGATTTTGATACAAAGAGAGGTAACTGGATTGCCAAAACTCAAGAATTTGATCTGGACATCAAACCAACCAAGCTTGTACGAGGAAGGGGTCTCTGCCAATTGATCACCAACAACATTCCAGACAAATTAAAAAGTGAAGAACAAGATATCAAAAGCGTGCCCACAATTCTCTTTATCACCACTACTGATGAGTGGTATTCCAACATTACTCATTTCCTAACATATGGCGAGTGTCCTGCTCATCTTTCTTTGAAAGAAAAACGTAATGTTAAATTGAAAGCAGTTGGTTATGTTCTGTGGGACAATGGTCTTTATAAGAGAAACTTGGACGGGGTGTTTCTTCGTTGTGTTGACAAAGCTCAACAAGAAAGACTTTTAGAATATTTCCATGATTTGGCCTGTGGAGGACATTTCTCTACACCGGTGATGGCACACAAAATTCTATGAGCAAGGTACTATTGGCCCACACTTTTTTAGGATGCTTACAAATGGGTGCATAGGTGTGAGCTGTGTCAGCAATTCGTTGGAAAGCCTAAGCTGCCTGCTTTGCCCCTTAAGCCAGTTGTGATCAAGGAACCATTTCAGTAGTGGGGTATTAATTTCATTGGCATAGTTAACCCATCTTCAGGTACCGGACATGATTATGTCCTCACCACAATAGATTATTTCACTAAGTGGGTGGAGGCCATACCAACCAAGCATGTTACATCTGAAGTAGTATGCAGCTTTCTCAAAGAAAATATCATCTCTAGGTTTGGGGTTCCACTAAAAATTGTGACAGATAATGTGGCCTATTTTTTGTCACATGAAATTACTCAATTTTGTTTCCATTATGGGATTACCTTATCTCACAGTTCAGATTATTTTCCTCAAGAAAATGGACAAGCAGAATCAAGTAACCAAAACCTGGTCACCATTATCAGGAAATTGGTGGACGTCAATCAAAGAACATGGCACAAAGCTTTATATGATGCTTTATGGGCCGACAGGATAACACCTAAAAGAGCTATGGGTATGTCACCTTTCCAACTCCTATATGGACAAAATGTAGAGATTCCCATTACCCTTGAACTACCAGCATTCAAATTAACCAGAGCAATCGAAGACTCAACCTTCGAAGGCTCAGTTGAAAAGTGGATCATGTGTCTGACCGAGCTGAATGAACAATGAGTTATGGTGGTGGATCAGATCAAAGAACATCAAGACCAGGTGAAAGCACTTTTTGATAAGAGAACTAAAGTGCGTGACTTCCAAGTCAGAGATCAAGTCTTGTTATGGGACAAGCGACGAGAACCAAAAGGGATGCACGGCAAATTCGACTCTCTGTGGAGGGGTCCGTTCACCATTCGACAGCTTTGTGGTGAGGCCAGCTTTTTGCTGGAGTATAAAGATGGAACACCATTTACACTACCTCACAATGGGCAGCATCTAAATCTTTTCAACCCTTGAAGCTCGAACGAGTCCGTTTGTAAAATATGTACAGTTCTTATGTTTTGTCTGTTTTTCTTTCTCATTTTTTTGCTTGACTCCGTAGCCCATGGCTTGGATGAAGGCACTTAGAGACTGGATTCTGCTTCTGCTAATCATTTTGATTAAGCATAAGTTCCCCAATAGGATCCAACTGTTGTTTTCAAAATTAGCTTAGCTCATTTTTGAAAAATAACCCCCCTACGAAACTTGTCTATTTCATCTTTTGTCTCTCTAAGTTCATTTTTCGATACGAATTTTATAATTCATTTTCATCTTATCCTTGGAACGAGGAGTGGTTACTATCTCATCCAGGTCAAATTTTCCCTTCCCCTTTTTCTCCTTCTAGAGTTGGTCTCTTCTTACTTTTCTGTGCAAGGGCGGCGAAAAATGGCACCTCTACATTTCTCTTCTTTTTTGTGCAAGGGCAGCGATTTTTGCCGCCTCTGCACGTTTTCTGCAAGGGTGGTGAAAATCGCCGCCCCTGCACTCTGACTTGCAAGGGCAGCAATTTTCTCTGCCCCTACAAAGAGACTGACTACATGCAAGGGCGGTAAAATTGTTGCCCTTGCACGCCTCAATTTCTGCATAAGACATTAATGGTCACTCACGGTGGGTTGTTGGGGTGGGTTTTTCACCCTATATATTCCAATTTGAGCCTCATTCTTCTCATTGCTTCCTCCTCTCTTCCTACCTCTTGCACCTGAGCACCTTAACTGATGGTTCGAAGTACCAACTCATAGATCTGACCTCATGGCATGCGTATTTTCTTAGGTAGGATTCATTTTTATGATTATTTCAGGTTGTTTTCTTGTTTTTAGCTTAGTGTTTTATTGTTTATGTTTTATTTCTTTTCTTCTCCCTCCTACCCGCGATTTTTTCTACCAAAGACCTCATGCAGGCAACATTTTTGCCACCCATGTCTTTTTTCAAAACTTTAGTGCAAAGGCGGCAAAAAATGCTGCCTTTCCACGCTCCCCCCTGGTCAAGAATAGTGGCGGCGATTTTTGCCGCCTTTGCATTTTTCCGGCTTTTTCCTGCAAGGGCGGCGATTTTCGCTGCCCTTACATTCTCACTGCCATTTTCTTACAAAGGCAGCAAAAAATGCCGCCCCTGCATTCTTCTTGCAAGGGTGGCAAAAATCGCCGCCCCTACATCCTGCCTGCAAGGGCGGTGAAAATTATCGCCCCTGCTATTTCTCCCAATTTAAGCAAGAGCGGTGATTTTCACCGCCCCTGCATTTTTCTTTAATTTTTAGCTAACTCCCAGAACTTTTTTTGAGTTGTCCCTTTCACACATTTTCTTCCTCATTTTCTGCTCTTTTGCTAAACCTAGCCTATTTAATTGACCTCCAGTAACCCATGTCACTTAAATTGTGCTCTCCCTCTCTCGCTCACTCTTCTTTCATCTATAATCATGGCAGTAGCACCTTCAGCAAGCTCCTGTACATCTGTTCCCGTCCAATCAAGACTGTCCTCTATGACAGAAGCATCTCCTTCAAAGGTGAAGAGCATGAAATATAAGTACTAGGGCATCTTCCCGCCCACATCAGTCACCTCGAATGTCGATGACATTCGAGATACCGAGATCGACCATGTGGACATGGCTGAATTCCTGGAGCGAACTAAGGCAACAAATCCCAGCACTGGGATAAAAAGAATTGTTGAGAGCAACATCCACCTGGTGGCTGCCTTTTTGGTAGCAACACATCATGTAGAATTTGTCCTCCAGTGCGCGCGATTTTACAACAAAGAGACCAGATCGGTCTCAGACGCCAGTGGTAGCATGATAATTTGATTGGACCCTGATTTTATCGACAAAGTTTTCTTGTGTCCTCCAGCCACCAAAGTAACCCAAATTGACTTTGAGAATGCACAAAAGGAGTACGACAAAGACCCAAAAAGGGAAAAGAAGGTCATAAATTATAAATGGCTAAAGACTCCAAGGACCGATCTCTCTAGATGGCTGAAAATCTTCCTCAAAAGTGATTTTGTCAAAGAAGTTGGTGACTTAATCACCCTCCTCAGTAGAGTACAGGGCCTCCCATCCTCTTCACAATTCCATGAATGGATGTATCCGTTCATTAAGATCATCCTTTAAGGTAAACAAACCATCTTTTGGGGGGAATAGATCAGCAACACTATCCACGAATAACTGACCAGGGTACAAACCTCCTTCAAATTCTACATGAACTCGTACCTAGTCTATATAGCTACCACAATGTGATCTTTCCTGAGTTTGACAATAGAGGGAGATAGAAAGACCACCCCGGTCTACTCATACTATCCA
This sequence comes from Torreya grandis, assembly GCA_037957365.1. Taxonomy (NCBI): domain Eukaryota; kingdom Viridiplantae; phylum Streptophyta; class Pinopsida; order Cupressales; family Taxaceae; genus Torreya; species Torreya grandis. Next base: position 252,690 of record JARHVA010007589.1, on the reverse strand, counting down.
TAGCTGACGCTTCAAGGGTCAACACGTCATTTTAGGCGAGTGAATGACGCATTCTTCATCATATTCTTGTGTCTCTTCGATCCTTAGCTGGAGCAGAAGAGAATATTAGACGAGGCCTGGACGGTGGTGAACGGTTATGGCTGCATGTTCCTCCAGTTCTCTATATTTTGCTATCTTTGGGTGGGTTTCTACCAAGGATACCCTTATATGCTCCCCAAATTCCCTTCAGACAAGATAGTCCTAATGGAGCTTTGCCGACAATTGGTTGTCATGCACACGAAGCAGATAGAACTTAAGAGACCCAGTTTCAAGTTCCCTATCTAGATTGACAGGTTTTCAATTGCTACATCAACCAAAGCCAAGGTTATGGAAATAGAAATGTAGATGGTTACCATCAAACCATTCAAGAGACGGGAGAAATTTGACTTCAGGGGAGTCAGAGAGAAGATTAGAAGAAAGACTCAGTTCTACAAACCCATGATTGAGGATATCTGGGTGGACCTAAGAACAGCTGATGAGATAATAAAAATGGATTATTGCCATCTCATATTGGAGCAGATAGAATACCTCAGACTTGTAGAGATCCCTTCTAATTTAGTCGATGATGGGAACATCATAAGCAGCAAGTATCTGATAGAAAAGGTTACCGGTTCCCCTCTTCCTCCAGTTTAGTGGTCTCAAAAGGAGTTGACCTCATTGAGGAAAAGATTTGAACCAATATTGGCTAACACCAATGATTGGTTAACAGCCAAAGGGATCACCCTAAAAGAATTCATCACAGGATCAGAGGCTGAATACCAAGTAGAGTTGAAGAGGAAGGTAGAAAACCGAACAAAAAACAAAGGTGACATTCTTTTGCCTTCTAAGCCTCACAAGCCTAGGATCATCTTTGTTTCCAAAAAGCCTAAGTCAACATAAGAGCCTAAATCAATAGCTGAAGGAACCAAAGGACAAAGTCCTGAAGCATAGACAGCTCAACTTATGAAGACACAGGATCAACCATCAGAACGACCAAGTGTTGGGTCTCCAATCTCACTGGGACAAGCACAGCTGATCTGGAGCACCTCTCCTTCTCCCCCTCAATCTCCTCCAGTGCCCGCTTCTCTTATCTCTCCAATCAGTGTTCCCTCTTTTGGAGCCACTTCCCCTTCTAGGGTTGTTTTTAGTGATCCTTAGAGTCCTTCAGCCAGTTCCCCTCGCTCTTCTGGGTCCATTTTGAGTCTATCATCTCCGTCTTTCAACCTACCACCAAGCCCTGCACTTGAGCTAGAATCAGTAGTTGATACAATTTCACCGGTTACTCCAACTGCAACTACTACCACCACCAGTAGTGTGGAAGTTGCTACAGTGACACCGATAGAGGCAACCATTGTTACAATGGGTACTTCTCTCCTGCCTTAGATGTCTGCTTTCACACCTAAAAAAAAGAAAATGGCCATCTCCCCAGATGAATTCGATTTTGGCAAGATAGTGCCGGCAAAAGCAAGGGCTCCCAAGAGGCCAAAAATACTCTCCAAGTTGGTTGAAGAAAAGGGGCAAAAATTTTTAGAAATTGCCAAGCCTCCTCAGGACGCAACCCTTGAGGGTTTTGAAATGAGTAGTTATTCCATCTCTCGTGTTGAACTTGGAAAATTTACTCACGAAGGTGCGAAGAGTGATCTTCAGTCAGCAATGGACATTATGGTCCAAAAGTTTGACAGGGAAAAGGAGATGAAAGATTTTTATAAAGCCAAAGCTGAATAGTTAACAGCAGTAATCAAAAGGTTCACTATTTCGACTGAGGCAGCAACTCCAGAGGCCTTTTCCGTGGATGATTCAGTCATTCAAAAAGCTGAAAAGACCTATTTAAAGGGGAAAGTCATGGAGGAATATGTTGAAAGGATGCACAATCAGGGAGTCTCTTTGCTATCAGAAGTTGCAGAAAGAATAGGTAAAATGAGGAGATTGAAAACTTAGGTAGATGATTTTGTCTCCCTTATCTCTCAAGAAATTGACAGCTTAGAGAAAGATCTCAGCAAATGGAAGGAAATGAAGGATCTCAAAAAGAGTACCCTGATATCTATCGGTGTCATCCCCAACAAAGATTCTTATGTTGAGATCAAGGAGTCAATGATCTTTAGGATTCAGGTACTCAAGGACCTAATTGATGATCTCAAAGCTTTCAAGGAGGCTAGTGAAAAGAGTGACCTGAGCCTGTTGAACAAGTTAGAAGAGCTCCCATGCAACTTAACTTCCAAGGACCATCAATTCCTTCTGACAGAGGAAATGATTCAGTGTTTCAAAGGGATGATCTGAAAAGATTTCGAGGGAGCATCTTTCTCAATGACTTTGGTGGATAGCATTCTAGATGCTCAATTAACTTTGAAAAATTTGAAATCCAGGTTAACTGGCCACTCTAAAGCCATCATAGCATTGAAAGACGTGCTGATCAGAGCAAGGGTCATCTCCAAGAATGCAGTTATGCCAGACAGCATAGGGATTCAGGCATCAATCACCATGTACGATGCTCATCTAAAGAAGTTTGGCAGCAAGAATTGACTCTCTCTCTCTCTTTCTCTCTTCTTCTATCCTTATGCATTTCTGTTTCGTGTAGAATGCATGCAATTTTGTAAATGTGTAATTACATGTAAATATTTTGGAAATATCTAAAAGTCAAAGATGAGTCATCTTTGACCAAGATATTTTATATTTTATTATTTTCCATTTTTGAGGATTTTCTCCCTATATATAGTGGAGACCTCATTTGTAAATGATCTTGGAGAAGTTAATAGCAAACACTCTGCTGAAATTGAAACAATTTTTGAGACTTTGTGCTCAAACTTGTAAATCATATTTTGATTAAATAAATGAGAAGCAGTTTATTTCAGACTTTGTGTTGAGATTATCTGTGTTATTTAGGAAATAGTTCTTATGTCTTTTTCCTGGTAACATCTTGTTTATTTGATTTAATAAGCAAAGTGGGTGTGTTATTATTATCTGAGGGCGCTTCTAGAGGGTAGAAAATAGACTTTGTCCTGCTTTTACCTTTGAGATTATGTTATTTTTTGTAGTTTCAAGTGAAGACTTTGTGCTTCACTTCACTCTATGGTTGTACTTGTTCCAGATCTGTGGAGAAGCTACAGAAGACTTTGCGCTTGCATAAGCATTCTTGTGGATTTTATTACTTCAATTTTAGGTGAAGACTTTGTGCTTCACTTCACTCTATGATTGTACTTGTTTCAGATCTGTGGAGAAGCTACGGAAGACTTTGCACTTGCGTGAGCATTTTTGTGGATTTTATTACTTCAGGTAATCTCTTGCTCTTCGTTTGATACCATTCTTGAAAGAAGAGGAGTGTTGTTAGCTTTAGACCAGGGATTTTCCTCTTTTGTCCTTCATACATTACCTCTGAAAAAAGAGGGGTAGATTTTGTTATACCACCCTCATGTGTTATTTTTTGCTTAATTATATATCTGACACGTAAATATTAATAGGGAACCTCCCCTTGATGAGAGGAGAGATTTACTTTTTTTAGATCTGGTAAACCCATACTTTTCAAGGTGGTAAATTTCCCTTATGCTGTGGCTGATATCCCCATTTTGTCATCAGTTAGTTGACGACAAAATATTCACCCAACAGAACTGCCCCTTTGAACTTGGATGATGAACCATTAGTTGAACCAGTTTAAAGGTTCAATGAAGTGCACCAAGTCCCTTTAAACCAAAAAGCCAATGAAACATTAGTTAAGCCAAATGGTTAAACCAAGTGAATGAACCTGCTGTTGAACCTTTTCATTGAACCAAGACATTGAACCAAGTTTTGGTTCAATGGTTCAAACAAGGATTTGAACCAACTAACGAACCAAATAATCAAACCAAAAGATGTTAAAACAAAGGGAATGAACCATCTGAGTGAAATAAATCATTAAACTACTTGGTTTAACCAAGCCATTGAATTGTTCCTTTGGTTGAACCTGTCATTGAACCTTTGAACCCATTGAACCTTTGAACCAAAGTGGTTCAATGGTTCAATGGTTCAAGCCACCTTGATTTGGCCAAATGTTTGGAAGTTGATGAACCAATTAAAGCGATTGAACTTTGAACCTTGATGAAGTGCTTAACTCTTGCCAAAGACATTGAACTTGTTGCTGGTGTTTGTCGATGGAGATTTCTATTTGAACCAAGGCATTGAAACAATCCCAAAAAATGACTAAGTGTTTGAAAATTGATTCCTTTAACTGAAACCGCCTACAAAAATCTTTGAATCTGTATAAATGAACCTACCTATAGAATCTAAAGATATAAAGTCTGTATATTTTCAACATGTAAAATCCATTGAACTTGATTTGCAAAGTCTATAGATTTTTTGAGAATCTTTGAAAATGAGAAATTTGAATATCTAAGACAAATTTTTGAAAATGGAAGATACAATTTTGGTCTATAAGACCAAAATATTTCAAATGTTGTCCCAAAAATGATAGCTATATTTTTGGGGGACAATAGCTGGCTCCAATTGGGGAAATTCTATCAATTACAAAATGAATTGAAAGGAGTAAAATCTAGAATCTCTAGTGTCTTCAAGTATGCCATTGGGCTTCGGAGTCATGCTACCCAATAATGAAAGGCATCAAAAAAATAGAAACAAATAAAACAAAATAGAAATAAAATTATACAAATATACATATATACAGAGGCAAAGATTTGATACTTCAAGAATTGAAGTGTTTCAGATGTTGCCCATTGTGGGGCAAAGAAAAGAGTGTGCCATCTTGGTATTTCAAAAGAAAACTATTTTCACCCATGTGCTGATGAATTATGAATGGGCCTCTCTAAAGGGAGTCAAATTTTCCATGCATCCCCTTTGGTTCTCTTCTTTTGTCCCACAATAGGACTTTATCTCCAATCTAAAAATCATGATTTCTGGCCTTTTGATCAAAAATTTTCTTTACCAAACTTTGATGAACAAAAATTCTATCCACCACCATGGTTCTTTGTTCTTCTAGCTGAATCAGACACATGATTCTTTTGTCAAGAGAGCTCTCATATGTTTGATCTTCAATGGGCTTTGCCAATTTCAATGCTGGTAACTCTAAAGTGATTGGTATCTCAGCGTTAATCCCATAGAGAAGTTGAAAAGGAGGCATACCATTCACCCTCTTTTGCATAATCCTGTCAGCCCATAGAGCATCAACTAATGCTTTATGCCACATCCTTTGATTATCATCTGCAAGCTTCTTGATAATAGTTACCAAAATTTTATTGCTGGACTTAGCTTGTCCATTCCCTTGCAAAAAATAATCAGAAGAATGAGAGAGTGTAATTCCATAATAAAAATAGAATTGTGTATTTTCTTGAGAGGTGAAACAAGCTGCATTATCAGTAACAATTTTGAGTGGGACTCCAAATCTGGAAATGATATTCTCTTTCAAGAAGTTGCATACAACTTTTGAAGTAGCATGCTTTGTCAAGATTGCTTCTACCCACTTAGTGAAATAATTAGTCACTGTAAGGACATAATCATGTCCAACACTTGAAGATGGATTTATTGTCCCAATAAAATTGAGTCCCCACTACTGGAAAGGTTCCTCTATGATTACTAGCTTGAGAGGTAGGGCAGCCAACTTAGGTTTTCCAACAAATTGTTGACAAAGTTCATATTTCCTCACCCATTTATGTGCATATTAGAAAAGATTCAGCCAATAATACCTGGCTCACAAAATTTTGTGAGCAATCACAGGGGCAAAAAAATGTCCTCAATATGCTAGATTGTGGAAAGATTTCAAGAGCTGGGTCTATTGTTCTTTATCTACACAGTGAAGGAAAACTCCATCTATGCTTCTTTTGTATAGGCCATTGTCCCAAAGGACAAAATTGGCAGCTTTCAATATGATAATTCTCCTCTCTTTGTAAGACAAATGAGCAGGACATTCTCCATAAGTGAAAAAATAGGCAATATCTGAATACCATTCATTGGTAGTAGAAATAAAAAGGACTGTTGGCATATTGTCTACTTCAGCTTCTTCACACTGTATATCTTCTAGCTTATTGTCAGCCATTAATTGACAAAGGCCTTTACCCCTGACTAGCTTTGTTGGCTTGATATCTAGATTAAATTCTTGGATCCTTACAATCCAATTACCTCTCTTTGTGCCAAACACCTGCTGAGTTAATATAGACTTGATTGTGCTGTCAGAAACGAAGGCAGTAATATGTGAATTCAGAATATAGAAGTGAAAGTGTTTGACTGCTTTTACCAAGGCATAGGCATGCTTCTCTATATTTGAATACTTCATTTCATGGGTTTTAAGAGGACAACTCATGAAAGAGATGGGGGATTCCATACCTTCTTTGTCTTGTTGGACAAGAATCACTGAAAGATTATGCTTAGACACATAGATGTATATAATGAAATCTCTATGGTAATCTGGGTAGACCAAGGTAGGGGTGTGAGCAATAGTGACCTTGATATCTTGAAATGCTACTTTGCCTTCTTTGGTCTAGCTAAAGGTAGTCTTTCCTTTCATCATGTTTACAATGTGTCTTGTCTTCTTAGCAAATTTGGGGATGAATCTCTATAAGAAATTCACTTTTCTAAAGAAAGAGTGAACAACATTCTTACTTGTAGGCAAATTCAGCTCTTGAATAGACTTGACTCTATATGAGTCAATCTTTATGCCTTCTTTGGACACAATGTGTCCAAGGAGTTTCCCTTCTGTCACTCCAAAAATAGACTTTTTAAGATTCAAAGAAATACCATTCTATTGGTAGCACTCAAGCACTTGCTGTAAGTGGTGTACATGATCAAATTGATGCTTTGAAAAGATAGTTAAATCATCAAGATATACTACTATGAATTTGCCAATCTCATCTTTGAAAGCCATGTCCATAGCTCTCTAAAAGGTAGCACCAACATTTATTAATCCAAAAGGCATTTTTTTGTATTCAAATGTACCCCAAGGCATGGTGAATGTAGTCTTGTGTTGGTCAGCTTCACCAACTTCAACTCAGTTATAACCTAAGAAGCCATCCAGCATTGATAACATTTCTGATCATGTTACTTTTTTAAGCACTTGGTCCATGATTGGCAAAGGATAATTGTCTTTCAGAGATGACTGATTTAAATTTTGGAAATCTACACAAATGTGGATTTTGACATTTTTCTTCCTTACAGGAACTATATTTGCAATCCATGTAGAATGATGGATTGGAAAAATAATTCTAGCATTTAACATTTTCTAAATCTCAGACATAATTGTACCTAAATTTTTTGGATTGTATTGTCTAGATTTCTTCTTATAAGGTGTTGAATTAGCCTTGAGAGGAATATGATGGCAGATTTCATCAAGTCTGAGAGACTTCAGATCTTCGTATGAATATGCCAAGACATCAATGTATTGACAGAGCAAAGAAGTGAATTTGAATCTTTCTTCAGGTATACAACACTTACCAATGTTGACCATTTTTGGATTTTCTTTGTTGGTCAGATTCACTTGGTCAAATCCTTGAGAGAAATTTGAATCTATTTGTTGTTGATTGACGAATCTATCATTCTTGTCAAATAGCTTCTCAAGAGAAACTAGGGCTTTAGGAATTTTGTTTCCTTTCAGCTATAGATACTCTTTATTTACATCTAAACTAGATTCAAAAACAAATTCAGACTTCTAAGATTTGCTGCCTTCAAAATATAGCAGTTCAAAATTGTCTTTTCTTTCCAAGAAGGCAATGATCTAATGATCATCATTGAAAATTTGCCAATGATCAGCATTGTCAGGAACACTCAGCCTATAGACCAGCTCAATGGTATATTTGGCTTCTTTAAAATCAGAATGAGGAACTAAAAGAGTTCCTGAAATAGCAAGTGCATCAGCTCTGTTATTGGATTCTCTTGGAATGGAAGAAATGTTGAAAGCATCAAAGCTTTCAATTTGGTCCCAAACCAAATTATGGTAATGGCATAGCCTCTCATTCTTGGTCTGATATGAATTTCTTACTTGACAGACCACTAATTTGGCATCCCCTTTAGCATGAATAAAATTGACGCCTCTTTCTTTAGCAACCTTCATGTCCAACAACAGTGATTCATATTCAGCTATAATGTTAGTATTACTGAATTGCAATTTATAAGATGAAGGAAATAAATCTCCTTGAGGAGATATCAAGACAATTCTAGCTCCAGAACTAGTAGAGGAACAACTACCGTCAAATTATAGAGTCCAAATCTCATCAGACACTATCTTTTCTTCAAATTTTCCCTCATCAGAGATGGAGGGTCTTTCTTCATAATCTATATATAAAAAGTAATTACCCATACCTATGGATTCAAAGAAGATTTGAGCTTCAGGAGCTGACATCTTGGTAACTACATACTTTGCTTCCTTTTCAAGAAGTAATTTTTTCATCATGCCTTGGACAGGGATCGTTGCCTCAAATAGATACATGTTTAGTTCTCCTCCCACATCCTTACAAAAATTCTATCCAAGCAAAATTCCATAAGATGTTGGGACATCAGCCACTAATAGACATTTTAATCATCTTGTCTGAAAAGGCTGCGAATGCAAATTGAGCATCTTTGATTTGCCCCAGCAATGGCACTTGCTTGTTCTCCATGGAGAAACATCTCCCAAACATTTTGGTCAATGTGAGACCAAGAGACTTAGCAACTTTAGTAGGCATAACATTGTCAGATGTGCTTGAGTCTATTATACAATTGATTAATAAGGAAACATAGAAGGGTTCTATTTTTTCAGAAGCAGCTAGAGGAGTAATGATCAGATTATTTGGAATAGGTGTATTCATTAAAGAATCAAAAGTTACTTTTTTTGGCTTTTTGTCTTGCAGAGACGGTTCAATTTTTAACATATTGGACCAGCTTGTTCAATTGATCCAGATTGGATTGCAAGTATTCAAATTTAGACATCTGTATTTTTATCTTTTTGACATGATCAATTATGTCAAATAGCTAAATCGAGCTAGGTATAGAGAAAGGTACTTCAGCTTTCTAAGTTTTAAAAGTGATGGGAGGTGGGCTAGCTTGCGAATTAGAAGTAGAAGGGGAAGGCACAATAGATGTATTTACCTTTTGAGTAATGACCAGATATTTTGATTGAAAAGGTAGAGCTGTCCCACATTTGACAATTGTGACTGCTGGATGTGGTTGTTCTTCTATCTTTTCTTTATCAGCCTATTGGACTGATTAGTTCTTAGACCTGATAAACACTACATATGATCCATTTGAAGCTTTTCCTTTGCTTCTGGGTTCATCCTGATAATTTAGGAAACCAACGTGGGAGTCACCAACTGATTCTTCTTGACTATCTTCAATGATATCAGCATCATTTTCTTGATTTAATTCAAGCTGATAAGAGAATTTTGATTCTGTTTCAAGGTATCCCATTGCTGAATTAGTTGGAGGAGCTTTCAAGGCAAGTTTTCTTTATGGAGGAGGAAGGCGATTTTGTTGTCCTTGGTTTCTAGTAACATTGCCTTGATATGATTAATTTGGGAATGTCCTTCTGTATGTAGGAGCGTAAGACATTCTTTGAGCCATTTGCTTTTTGAGGGCAAGGAGCTCATTTGCTAATTTCTACACTATTGGATCTGTGGTGCTTGTAGATGCAAATTCAAAAGATGATGAAGCTCTATTTCTATTGGGATCTCTTCTTATTTTCCCTACTAAGACGAGATCATCTTTTACTTCAGTGGCCAAAAGTTGAGCTACAGCTAGATCTATTTGGCCAGCATGTCTCAAGAGGAAACTAACTTCAGGTACCTAAGAATTAATGAAAAAGCATTTGAGATTCTCAGCTATAGGTCTAGTGATCATAGGAATTCTATTTCTCAACTTGTCAAATTTAGATATGAAGTCTCTCATAAGCTCATGTGGCTCTTTTTTCATTTGTGTAAGTTGAGCCAGAAGTGTATGTGCATCTTCTACAGGTTTGAATCTAGCTTCAAACTTAGCTTTCAAGGTATTCCAATCAGTCACAGATCAAGCCTGTAAATGGTAAAACCAATTTGTAGCAAGACCTTGTAGTGTTTCAATAAAAAGTTTGACTATTACATCTTTAAACTCTATTCTGATTACTCCACAAGCTATACTAAATGTTGCAATGTGTTCATCAGGATGAACTTTCCCATCACCATGGAATTTAGGGAAATTCTTCTTAGAACTACATGGAATCTCATGTAGAGGAGAAGTAAGATTGAGAGGGCTGAAAGCATTACCCTAGGGGCCTTGAACTACCATTATAGGATAATAAAAAGGAGGGATAACAAATCTCAAAGAGGTAATTATAGGCACAGCTTTATCAATAGTAGAAGTATATAATTCATCTGGTAATGGAGATCTGGGTTTAGTAGGAGGGAAGCTCTTGGTTCATTAGAGACAAGATGGTGAAATAAATAGATCAAAATCACTTTGCTGTACCAACTCAAACACAAGATCAATGACACCTTTAGCCCTTTGGCTTCATGTATACCTTGAATCTGCCAAATTGTAAAACAAAAATGGAAAAGATTTGACTTTGCTTCAGTTAAAGCTTGAGGCTTTAAACTATGTGTTCTTTCCCAGTTGGTGTATTGGTGAATGGAATGAATAAACTATAAATGGATTATGGGTATATCCCCTGTGGAGTCACCAAAAACTATTGGTTGAATATTTTGTCTATCAGAGTATTGGTAGACAAAATAGGTCTTATCAACCAAAGCAAAAAGATTAGTCATCTTAATGTGTAAGTTTATCACATCAGAAGGAGACTTCTCTCTCCTCTCATCAAGGGGAGGTTCCCTGTGGATATGCTATGTATACGTATAAATAGAAAATAATACTCAAGGATAGGACTAGACATCCATCTCTCTTTCTTCAAAGATGATGTATACAAAACAAAGGAAAAACTCAAGGGAATGACAGACATCTCTCCTCTTCTTTCAGGAAAAACTATTCACCTAGCCATAAGAATACTCCTGGAAATTAAAGTAGAATGTAATTGAGAGTATGGTAACCAGCAAATTGAAACAAAACACAAAGTCTCTATCTGAAATGCTCAAGAGTAATATTTGAAGGGCAATGAAAGCTCAAAGTCTTTTCAAAGTCCTTTACATAGTAATGAAAAAACAAACACACTGAAGGCAATTATGGGGGCAAAAAGTATCTCCATAGTTGATTTTCTAGGACACCTTTCTGACTAATTTTTACTAATATTGCTTATTAAATTAATGAAACAAAAGATAAATCAAGGAAATAAACATAAGAATAATTTCCTTAACCACAAAAGAATTCACAACACAAAGTCTGAAAAAGTCCCTTGCTTTCTTATTCCATTAACAGAATATGATCAACAAACTGAGCGCAAAGTCTCAATGATGTCTCTCAATTTGGGTAGAGTTTCATTTAGATTGTCTAAAAGAAGATGATTTTACAATGAAAGAAAGTCCCTTATATAGCCACTTCAAGAAGGACTCGAGAACAGTAATACATCATGATGCGTTGGGAAATGTTAGGAAGACAAGATAGAACTTTGGGGCATTTTACCCATTTGATCTTCTCAATGTAGATAAACAAGTCATGCAATTGAAAGACTAAAACTTTCAATGTCCACCTGGTGATCTGATGTTGTCTTCATCGTTCCTCCTTTCTAGATTAATTGAATCGAGCCCTGTATTCATCCATTATTCTGTCTTTCCTTGCTTTCAGCTAGTTTTTGTCTTGAATTCTAGAAATGTATTCATGTTTGTAAATCAAAAAATCAATAGCTATTTCACTATCTTTAAAATTTGCATTTACATGCCCATCAATATGTTTCCAATGGCTAGTCGGCTATGCTGAATTTGACGTCTTTATGGGTGTCACCTCTTGGTCTTCTTTCAGATTTTGGATTTTTGCTTAGCACTTTTTTGAATTGGACATACCCTTTTGGGACTTGAGAAATAATCCTTGTCGAGTTAGAAAAGCCTTTTACTTTGGCCATCGAGAGTCCCCCACAAGGGCACCTACCCTTTGGGGTCCTTCGATAGCCCTTTGTTTTAGCAATTCTCGCAGACAAATATCTCCCTGGGCTTTTTTTTCCCCACAGATGTTTCCCTAGGGATTATTCCTGAGTGTTTGATTTGAAAGCTCCCCATGGGTAATTTCGTGGACATTTGCCCCATGGAAAAATCTTGTGTACAAAAAGTCTAGGGAAAATTCCCATGGACAAAAAGTCCACAAAAATTTGTTCTGCCAAGTATTTGAACAAGTCTTTGGATTTCTTTTGAAAATAACCCTTTCGAAGGGTGTTTTGGTCGATTAAGTGTCCTCTACAAGGGCACTTGTCCTTCGAAAAAGTTTCTTTCAGTATTGAACCACCCCTTTGAACTTGGACTATGAACCATTAGTTGAATTGGTTCAAAGGTTCAATGAAGCACGCCAAGTCCCTTTGAACCAAAAAGCCAATGAACCATTAGTTGAGCCAAATGGTTGAACCAATTGAATGAACCTACTATTGAAACTTTTCATTGAACCTAGATGTTGAACCAAGTTTTGGTTCAATGGTTTAAATAAGGCTTTGAACCAACTGACGAACCAAATAATTGAACCAAAAGATGCTGAAACAAAGGGAATGAACCATCTGAGTGAAATAAAGCATTGAACTACTTGGTTGAACCAAGCCATTGAACTATTTCTTTGGTTGAACCTATCATTGAACCTTTGAACCTGTTTAACCTTTGAACCAAAGTGGTTCAATGGTTCAACGGTTCAAGCCACCTTGATTTGGCCAAATGTTTGGAAGTCGATGAACCAATTAAAGTGATTGAACTTTGAACCTTGATGAAGCACTTAACTCTTGCCAAAGACATTGAACTTGCTTCTGGTGTTTGTCGATGGATATTTCTATTTGAACCAAGGCATTGAAATAATCCCAAAAAATTACTAAGTGTTTGAAAATTGATTCCTTTGACTAAAACCGCCTGTAAAAATCTTTGAATCTGTATAAATGAACCTACCTGTAGAATCTGAAGACACAAAGTCTATAGATTTTCAACATGTAAAATCCATTGAACTTGATTTGTAAAGTCTATAGATTTTTTGAGAAGCTTTGAAAATGAGAAATTTGAATATCTAAGACAAATTTTTGAAAATGGAAGATACAATTTTGGTCTATAAGACCAAAATATTTCAAATGTTGCCCTAAAAATGATAGCTATATTTTTGGGGGACAATACATCACTATCATCATATCATACATATATGATGGACACACACCATCTTAGTAATATTATTAGTGTGAATCATAATATGATGCCACTTAGAATCACTTTATCATAGTAGGAGGTAATTGATAATGACTCAAATTTATATGCACTCTTTATACGAGCCTACATTGATCATCATCATATTTAGAGTATCATTATTGAGAATAGGCCAAGTGTTAACATTTGTATTATCACACTTATAAATCACTTGGGTTATTCAAAGAAGGATATTTCTAAGACATACAATTATTTGTGCCTTTAGTGGCCATGTTCAGAGTTCCATTAGGAGATAGTATTACCATTACAAGTTGCACCCACATATGTGGCCACTAGATTCATAATGGTACTTAGTTATGACACATTTGACATGTTATTAGGTAGGTCTTAGATACAATATCTTCATGTTATCCCATCTACTACAAATATATGTCTCAAATATATACAAGCTAATTAAGTGCTTATAGTTGAGGGCCTTTTATATGAGTATCCCTTACCTATTCCATAGCTAGTTATATAGTAGACACTAGTTCACGTTTAGAAAATTGATTATATGATCACACATCCAATATTAGTTGATCCACCAATGATGTGAGGTCTACTCTTATGGAATTACCATGTAAGCATATGATCCCATGGAGACCTATATTAGAGATACCCCTAAATCAGAGACATGGTGTGTATTATAGAGAGCCTCTATGTACCTCACTACCACAGATCAATGTTACATCATAGAGCTTGAAATATAGTCATATATTATTCTAGCATATGGGTTTCTAAGAACCCCACAATTCATAGGCTAGCTCAGTAAGCTTCATTTATTCATATCCCTGTTCCATTGTTAGTTTTAGTTATAGACAAGTCAATACATCTGATTCCTTGATCTTAGATATCTCATCACACAACACACATGATCATTCTTCATACAAGCTCTTTATTATTTTTAAGAATTAGGTGTTTAATTCATAAGTAAATAAAGGTCTAAGTAAATGTAAATCAGTAAATAAATGTTTCTTAATTAACCTACTAATTTTTGTAAATAGATATGTATTTTACCTTTTCCAAAAATAGTAATAAGTGTAAATAAATCAAAATTATCTTATTATAGGATAAAACGGATGAGGTAGAATCTAGAAATTATTGTGAAGGGATGGAAGACTATCATAAATAGAATCCAAAACTCTATTTTTGGATTGGTCAGGAGCACCAAACTCAGGACACCCTACTACTTGGTACTATAATCCACTTTTTGGCACTATTGTCCACTTTTAGTGTTTTTATCCTAGTGGTCTAGATTTTAAGGGTTCTATTTGATAGACTTGTGAAACCCTGATAGTGAAATATTAAACCTTGATTCTATACATAGCTCATTGTATGTCTGATTCAATCTTCAAAAACCCTTAAGATCTCCTAGTACTTGAACTCGAGTAGCAAACTTTGGAAAGAGAGAAGGGGTTAATGTGTAAAGGATACATTGGATGAACCTCATAGCCAGTGTGTGCACATGCTGCCTATATACCAATACTCTAAAGAGGGATCAAGCTAATGTATTTCTCCCATTTGAAGTGTTTGGTGCAACTATGTGATGTATGTAACTATAATACAAATTTGGAATGTACTTTGGATGACTAGGGACTAGTATGAGTACTTAAATAGGCTTGAATTGGTTTTGGAAGGTGTTGAGACAAACATACCCCTATTTTTTTGCTTTTACAAAATAGGGACCCTTGTAAATGTTTTAAAACATCTGTATCCTAGATTGGCTTAAAGGTTATTCTTTCTTAGAATTTGAAGATTGTCCATTTGAAAAAGAAACAAATCCCTACATGCTTAATTGTGATTATGATTTATTGAATAACCTTACTAATAGTCATCTTTGGATGATGAAATCTAGGTTCTATGGAGAAAGGTAGGGTTATCAAGCAAAAACCCCATGATTTAAATTCAAAAAATGGTGGCAAAAAACTTAATGGGAAATTTGATTTATTTTTTTAAAAAACCCTAAGTCTAATTTTATATTAAGGTTCGATTATGTTTTCAAAATGCCCAAAACTTAATATAAAATCACATTTAATCCCCTTTTATTTCTTGTCACACCTTTTTTTAATTAGCCTCCTAACCCCATCTAATTGTTAGTTTTGTAGGCCCCTTTTATTAACAACCAAATTTTTTATTAATGTTTAGCCTAGGTTCTAATATTAAATGTCTTCACGTTTATTTAACATGAATGACACCTTGAGATCAAACCCTTAGTCTAAACTACTATGCATATTGAGCCTTAACTTAATGATTTAACTTAAACATAAATCTAACAAATCTTGATTCCTCAGAGGTCTAATCTAATATTGTGAGATCACCTAGGAGGAACTATGCATCAACCCCATTTACTAGGAAAAAGATCCTATGGGATTTAACATGACAACCTCACTCCCATCATTTGCTGCTTGTGAGGATGTCTTTGACATTAGAGAGACCATTAAGTTGAATCTCATCCAAACTTTTCCCTAAGTCCAAAATGGGACCACCTTAATGCTTCAACCTTAGGCTTAGCATAGTAAACTTTAGCTTTAAGTTCATCATGTTTATTAACACTATTAACTTAAGATTAATTATTTGACTTAAACATATATGTAACTAAATGGACTAACTTAAAATTAATGTACTTCTATAGATCTAACAATCTAAATTTATCTAGAGATCTGATCTAATGGCATGAAGATAAAGGGGCTCCCTAAAGTTCAAAGCCAATCAGCTTCAACCTTTCAGATCATGATCAATGGTCCTCTCTACATTATCGATCTTAATCTAATAGATCGCATCAACTCCAAAATCCTAAGAGTTCCTAAGAATGTGACACATGGTGCTTCATCATTCAACCAAAAGACTTTCAAAGGCTTAAATTAGACAATCTCACTCCTATTATTTAACATTCATGAGGACATCTTTGACATTAACGAGGCCATGAAATTGAACCTAACCCAATATTTTAGCCAAGAAAAGGGGGATTTTTTTTTAAAACTCTCAAAAAATACCCTTAGCATATTAATGTAGATTACTAACCATAACACATTCTAACCTAAGTTTATTAGTGTTTATTAACATAAATAAACCTTTTTAGTGTATTTTAGACCTAAATTTTTATTAAGGCCTCGAGACTAACTTAACTCAGTACATATCACAAGATCCAACGGGCCATACTTGATTGGAGGTCTTGATCTAATGGAGTAAAATGAAGGATGAATCCTCAACCAAATATTCCAAAGCTTGATATCTTGACACATTGAAGAACCACACTCAATCTAATACCAAACTCCAAATTCATATCCTGAAGCAGAAAAAATATGACACTTGGTGTAATTAGGTAATTCAAGATTTAAATAACCAATCAAAGGAAAATTCTAGGATATTCATAAATGGATCACACTCATTTGGGGGTCTAATCTAATGGAGTGAAGATAAAAGACTTGATTTCAAAACCAATGGCTAGTTTCAAAGGAATTTTCATGGGGATGTCATAAAAACAAGCTTAGGAAGGTCATGTAGGCACCATGTAAGCACTAAATGACAAATACAAAGATTTGCAATGCTTAAAAAGATATAATTTTCATAAGTGAGGCTATCTATAAGATCTAAGGCACAATTTTTTTTATGAAGTCAACTACCTTCACCATTAAAGCTCCAATAAACCCTAATAGAATAACATAAAGTCCTAATTCTTGGTTATTGAGACACAATTTCATTAAACAAGTTCAAAATTCATCTCGAGCAAATAAAATCTAGTCATACACCTAAGGCAATTAAGGAATCATGGTAGTAACTAGGAAATAATGGAAAGAAGAGGTAGAATTGTATTTGTCTATGAACAATGAGGGAAGACATTTTAGGGACACATAATTAGACACTAGGGTACTCAACAATATAATGAAGAATTGATTAGAGATCTTCTTTACTATTGAGGAAATGTAGCCTCTCACTTCCAATGAACAAAGGATCATAGTAAACTAAAGGAATTTGATGATTTGGTTATAATTTAGATGTCTAGTCTTCACCAAGAAACAAATTAGAGGTACTCCATTGTATAGATATCCTTGCACCTGTGTTTTTCAATTGTAGAATTGATGGTGATTGGATAGTTAGGAAAGGTGTGTCAAAAGGGATAGCATATATTTCCCCTATAGCTTTTGAGGTCTACTATAAAGTCCCTAGGACTCATATAGACCTCCCCAATATCAAGGAGTGGATAACTAAGCTTAATTTGGACACTATTCTAAGACCCTAGTTAAACTAGGGAACCCACATATCCAAGAACCATGATGGAAAGATCCCTATTATATAATTTAAGGAAGGCATTAGGATCATCATGACCCTATTTAATAGAGGTTTAGGGGTAGACACCATAACCTATGTTGAAGTTAAATGGGTTTCCTAAATATTTCATGGTGGAAGAGAAGTAAACTCCACCTATTGGAAAACTGATTAGTATCCACTTGGGAAGACAATTATATGGCATAAAAAGGAAGACCAACCAACAATTCACCATGATGTCTTATTTATTGGAATCATTTATGGTCTCCACACATATTTTTGATATCAAAAATTGGTCCTCTCATAGCAAGATTACCATATCCCACCATTATTCAAAATTACATATCTAAATACATGGGTCACATGCAATTCATTTGTAATTGAATATATCCTACTTTGGTTAAGACTATCATAGGAAACCCCATGCCTAGAGTGTAACCCCTCATTAAGAAATATGTAGATCCCATGGGTGACATATGGTATTACCTATATTGCACCATCATCATGATGGAAGGAGTCATGACTCAGCCGTATAGATTGCTAGTTTATGTCCCTATCAAATTGGCTGAATAGGAAATTGATTCCCAACTCCTCCAAGGGATTAAAAATATCTACAAAGATAAGAGGAAATGCATTTTTCATCCTTTTCCATTCTTGATTGGAAAAACCATAATCCATGGCTAGAAATAATTGGACGTTATGTCTAGACATAAAGATGCCTTCTATTTTCAAAAGGATGACCTCAAATAATGGGACCCAAATAAAAAATTTGTCCTCCATCTAAAATCTAAGTATCTAACCATGGTGGCCTATGAGCATAGGGTTATCTCATATGACCATCTCTACACCAAGGCTAAAATCTTTTAGGAAGTGTTATCCAGGTATAGGCAACATGGCTTCAAACTTGAGCATAGATTAAGAGAGGAAAAGCCAACTAGAGAAATAAGGTAGATGAACCCATTACAATATAATCTATTACCTTCCACCTTTAATGCACCTCTAAGACTACCACAATAGCAAGTGCTCTAAATTTAAGGACCTAGTGAGAGGATATTAGAAAAAAGTCTCAGAGAAGGTCCTTTATCATCAGTTTCACCTCCAAGACCACCTTCTATAGTAGAGCACAATGATATGGTTGCCATAGAACTATATGAAATAGTTGAAGGATTATTTAAAGATCTTTTAGGGACCTATGGGTTAGATCAAGAAGGTGAGGGAATTGAGGAAGACACAGCTAAGTTATTACAAGTTGAGGAACCCCAAGCAGGTGAGATAGAAAAGGGGAAGGAAATAGTTTTGTATTTAGTCCCTATCTCAAAAAATAAAATGGAAGCAAAGATGACCCTTGTTCCTAGGTCCTCTAAAAGGCCAAAAGTGACATGGACCCATCCTATCAGTGAGGTAAAATTTTTTAGTGACAAGTTTACCATACATGGACCTATCATCCTTCACTATTTCATATATGGAAAGCTCCAAAAGATTATATCCCAATCACATTCAATGGCACTTACCAACACTATAAGTATTGATACCCATAATGATATAATACCCTAGATTAGAGATCTCATGAAGGAGTAGGAAGAAAGGAGGATTGTTGAGGCAACTAAAGAGAGTGGCAAAAGAATGAAAGATATTAGAGCATCAAGTAGTATTGGGATTGAGATCTCAAAGGTATCCAAATTCTCTAAATTAATAGCCACTATGCAGTATAATCCAGACATAGCTATATTGAACAAGGTAAAAATAAATAAGGCCACTATAGGCACTAAGGATTTCATCTTCAAAAGAGTAGAGCCTTTTGTGAGTCTAACTCGTGTGTAAGGGAAAACAATAGGGGAACAACCCATCCATCAAGAGGACATAAAAATTTTGGTTGAGGCCTAATTAGTAATGACCATATTTGGGGTCAAGGGAATGAAACAAAGGATCATAAACCTATAAAAGGAGAAGCAAGACATGGAATCACAAGTTACATTTTTAGTCCCTATGGACATATTGAAGATGCTAAATAAGTCCCTTCTTGACATATTTAATGGATTAAATAACATAAATCTTAGATGAAGTTCCTTGACCCATAAAGTTGAGATGTCAAATGCATAAATCATTTAATGGTAGTATTCCAAAGACCATACATTTGAATTGATCAATGTGTGCACTACAAAATAGGTCCAAGACATCAAAATCATCAAACTAGGACATTTTAACATCTTCTTGGGAGTCAGTGGATAAAATAATAGACCTAAGAACTTGGTATAACAATTTCAAAAATTTCATGAAGGAGGACAAGGACTTGATAGATAGAATGGAGAAGATCTTAGAGACCTTGCTGGAAAACCCCTCTCAACCCACTGTCACGGGCCTGATAGATGATGAAGAATTCAATCAAAGGGTTAATGTATTCATCTAAAACATTAAAGAGAACCAAGGCTAGTATATCAAGGATAATTATAAGATCCTTAACATCATCCTTACCTCAAGAAGGTAGATTTTAAAGGCACAATACATCTATGAACTCATGGCCAAAAGTGACAAAGACTTCAATACATTGTTAGATCAAGAAGAGGATTGTTTGATGAAACCTACAATAGATTTTGAGCTAATTAAAGAAAAACACACTAGGTTGAAGGAAATTCTCAAGCAAAGATAACCAAGAGGACCCACCAATGTAATATGAAAATAATATTCTTTTGTAATGCATATATGTTGGTATGTTAGCCTATATTAGTTTTATTTGTCAAATTTGATGTAGGAGGTCATGTGTAGTGTAATCTTTGTATGAAGGATAGTTGTCCTTATCTTACATATTAATGTTTCAAAAAGTTAACTCATACACCACTTATGTTATCTATAAATAGGAAAGGGTTACTATTTTGTAAAGGGAAGGACTTTGAGCAATTATATATAAGAAAGCATTTTAATACAACTAAGGAATTCTAAAAGGATTGTATGAATAGTATATTAAAGGCTAATGATATCTCTCAATTGCATGTTAATGTCTTATATTTTAATGGTTCTTTTCATTTTGAGTTACATTTTCTATCATAAGGTTTTTAATTTGTGCTATGCTAGATTAGCTGAAAGATCTTAGGTATACTTTATTTCATTTACTCTAGATTTGGATGTGCTCATGTTATTCATATTACAGTAGTAAATTATTTAAAGTAAATCTATTTATTACTTGTGATTTATATATTTAATTTGATGCTTACCTAGTTTATGATGGAATCTAGGTTCATGCTATTTTACATCATAAATTGGTTCATGTATACTCAAACGTATTACAACCTTGTCATGATATTTGAGATGGAAGCCTACAATCATGTTTTCTTTTCTGCCTTGCCCTCCTTTTTTATATTTTATTTATCAAATCTCATGTTAGTTTAAGATCATTATTAATATCCACTTAGGTTAGTTTGTGGATCATAAATATCAGAAAGTTTCAAATATATAAGACCCTGGTGGTTATCAACTTCTATTCTGCCATAGACATCCCAAATTGTCACAAACTAAAAATCATACCCTGGATCCTTAGAATCCTAAAATGAGAAGTGCTCATCAACACTAAGAGCACATATGAGGTAGTTAAAAGCATCAATAGGAGAAAGAGCTCTGTTGGCACTAAAAGGAGGGTCATTTAATCAATTATGATATTTCTTGTGTTAATTTTAAAGGATTATTAACCATTATGAGTGATTCTTCACTCTAAGTTCAAATATCCTTGATCTTTAAGTGGTTTCCCACCTATCTTTGTGTTTTATAAGGTAAAGATATTAGTTTTATGTAAAGAAATGGTTAAATTCTAGTAAAGATGGCTTCAAGTTTTAAGAATTCATAGTATTTGAGATTAAGATGGCTTATTTTGGTTGAATATTGACAATTATTTATGAATTTTGAGTTTACTTAAGTCACAAGTTGCAAATAATAGTCATCTTTTCATAATTCAACACATCTTTGAGCTTGCTTAGTCAAATATAAGTGTCCTTTGTCCCTTTATGAGTAAATATTTACAAAATAGGCTTAGTGTGTAGGTTGATTGTTGTTCTTTGTGAAATATAACTTGACACATCATATTTCATATAGGATCATTAATATTCAAGATGGAATTGCCAAAGATCAGGACCATATCACATTTAAAGACCAGAGAACCCTTACTCCAACTAGAAACCCACAGAAGAACCAAGAAAGATAGAGGAAGGCATAGGCATTCTAAGTCTCTACCATCTTCACCCTTAAAATGGGTTCCTAAATTCAATCTTCATCTAGATATGTCATGTCTTGGAAGTTCCCCCATTAATATACCAAGTGTAGTTCATGACTTACCACATAATCCTGAAAAGTACTTGCTAATATTTAGTGTAACTGGTGATGTAACTACAAAATAACATGTTAAATCTTTCAAGTCTACTTTAAGAGTATTAAATTTTATCCAATGAAGATGTAGAATTTAGGTTATTGATTTACATTTAAGGATGCTACATATTAATGGTTCCTCAATTTGCTTGATAATTGTATTACTTCATCAAATAACTTTGACACTTTATTGATCAATTTGGAAATATCATAAGCCCCTGTATCATTTATCACCAATTCACAACCATTAAAAGGGATGCAAGTGAGATTATTATATCCTTAAATGATATGTTTCAAAATATTTTTAGTCAAACCATGGATACATATAAACCTAATGAGGCTTTAGCTCTAGAAATTTATAAAGATGTAGTGGACCCTATGACTTTTGTGTTTCTAAAAATGGTCCTCCTAGCTATCAACACATTTTCCCAAGATTATTATAAAGTAGTGTTTATTAGTGACCAAATGTATTCCTAAGGGAAAATGTCTTATTCTATACCAAACATTAAACCCTAGATGCCTGTATTGAACCTTTTCCCAAATAATAACCAAAATGCTCTAGCCTTGAATTAGCTCCTTGATCTGAATGTATTGCATATTAGCCATGTTGCTCTTAATTGAAACCTAGGTTTCTTGAGTCATCAAGCTACTAATTGATCTCACACTAATGACCAAAAGGATTTAGTTCCAGTCAATGGTACTAACAATAGCCAAGTCTAAAGCTCTAAAATCACCAAGAATGAGAATGAATCTATATTAAATATGGTCTAGAAGCTCAACACAAATTTATTGCAACTACAAAAACAAGTTTCAATGATAATGAAAATTTGGGAAGGAACTTCACCTTCCAAAATTTCAACAAGCCTAGAAATAGATTTTAGAATGATAGATTCTATAACAAAAATAAACCCAGTGAACCTTCTTCTAGAAAGAAGACCATGGATGTTAATCTCACTGATAATGCCTTGCCAGACTATTATAGAGCACATGACATGTCTAAACATGGTGAGATTGATTGTATTGAGTTTTACAAATACTTTGAAGTAGTCCTAAATAGAGATACTATTATAAGTCCTTTTGGTTCCAAGCCATCTGACAAAGTGCACATGGTAGAAACATTCCAATTCCCTTTCCAAGAGGATAATGAGCCCAAAATAATTCCTAAAGAGATTCAAGCATTACAAAAATTATTGAAAACCTACCCTCTAAGAAATAGAGAAAAAAATAGCCATTCACTAATTCAACTCCCCCTAAAAATTATGGGACTCCTCCAGATACTACATCAAAGAATGATCCTGAACCACCTATGGGAAGTTCTTCCAAACCTACTACTAAACCTTCAAGCAAGACTGGTTACAACATTGTGGAGGATATGAAGAAGATCAAATCCAACATCACTCTACATGAGCTAACATAGATTATAGAACAAAGAGACTTACTCTTGGAATCATTGTCTAAGAAACCCTGACAGCCTCCAATAAGTGATAGTGCAAACTTAACTATCCAAATAACTAAAGTAGAGTCTCTACCCTTCCTACTCATAATTAGGATATTGGAAAAGAATGTCCATAATTGCCTTTTATATTCTAGAGCCTTAACCAACATCATTCCTATAGAGATATATGAACAACTTGGGTTGACCCCAATCAAGTCTAATAGAGTGGTCACACAATTGGACAAGTCAAAATTCAAAGTCATTAGGAAATTATTGAATGTGCATATGCAATTGTCTAGTGAACCAAGAGTTCAAAAATTCATGGACATACAAGTGGTGGATATCCCTAGTGCTTATGGATTACTCCTTAGTAGATAATGGACTAAGGCCTTAAATGGATACATGTCTACTAACTGCTCCCACTTATGGTTACCTTGGAAGGGTGTTCCAAATCAAATAAGGGTGGAAAGAGAGCCAAGGATGAAACACATGATAATATAATATAATGTGGTCAATGATGAGTTGAAATTTCTATATTTTGATATGGGAATCTTTACTTTGGAAGCTATAAATGAACCTGGTTCCAATAATCCTCCTCTAATGCCTAGACTATGGAGACTATATGTTGATAGTGCCCGATGTAAGTGAGATCAGGAACTGGTATTGTATTGATAAACCATATAAAAAAATAATATCATGCAACTTATAGATTGAAATTCTAATGCACTAATAACTTGGCTAAATATGAAGCTCTCATCCTAGGGTTATAGCTTGCTATTAAGCACAAGGTTAAGGAACTCCTTGTTTATGGAGATTTTGAACTTATGGTCAATCAAGTAAGGAAAAAAGTACCAATGCAAGCTATCTTACCTTAAGAGTTACAAGTTCAAGTTTTGGGACTTGGTAGAATCTTTTGATGATTTTAGCATCTTGTCTATCCCTAAGGAAGAAAATAAAGTTATTAATGAGATTGCCTCTACTATAGCTAATCTCATGCCCAATCATGATTCCCCCAACTTGAGCACTGAGCTAGTACCATGCTCCTCAGTCTTGAATAATGTGAATCATTTTTAGTTCTTTAATGATGATTAACAAATTCTAGATTTCTTGACTAATTTTGGGGCTTTTGAAGCTCATAGTGTTGATGAAGATAATGAAAGTTCTCCTAAAAGGGAGATTAATTTTAAAATCATCCAATTAAATAACAATAAGATACATAAAGGGATGATCTCATTAGAAAGGTTGTTTGATCATGAAAAAATTACTGAAACACCTAAGGTACCTAAAGTAAGTGGTAAGGACTATCATGTAGTAAATCTTGGCCCACATGATCAGTCTTAATAAGTGAGCATAGGAAAGGCTTGTACTGAAATGGAAAATAGAAAGGATAGGTAGCTACTTAAAAAATATAAGGATGTAATTTTTTAGTCCTATGAAGATCTAAAAATATTTAACCCAAGGGTTATCACTCACACCATACCCATCAAGGAAAATTACAAACCCTTCAAGCAGAAGAAAAGACCTATCAACCCTATCTTGGAACCCATAATCTTTAAGGAGGTCAAGAAATTGTTTGATGTAAGGTTTGTGTTTCCTATTAGTCATTCTACTTAGGTTGCTAACTTGGTCCTAGTCAGAAAGAAGAATGGAGAAATCATATTGTGCATAGACTTTAAAAATCTAAATAAATCATCTAAAAAGGACAATCACCCCTTGCCTTCTCTATACTAGCTCATCCAAGTTGTTTTAGGATCCACCATGATGTCTTTCTTAGATGAATTTTTTAGATATAACCAAGTGATTGTTACCAAAGAAGATAGAACAAAGATAAACTTCACCACTAAATGGGGAACATATGCTTATAAACTAATGCCCTTTGGATTCATTAATTTATGGGTAACCTTTTAGAGAGCCATAGACCATGCTTTACAAGGTCTAGTAGGAAAATTCCTCATCATATATATGGATGATCTAATATTTTTTTCCAAGAATAGAGAAGATCATTTCATGCACCTACAACAAGTGTTTAAAAGGTGAAAGAGGTATGGAATATCCCTCAACCCTAAGAAGATCATATTTTTCATTACTAAAAGAAAATTATCAATGCATGTCATCACCAAAGAAGAGATCTCCATAGATACTGAGAGAGTGGAAGCCATTTCCAAGATTGAGCTACCTAACAGCCAGAAATAACTAAAGTCATTCTTTGGCAAGATCAACTTTGTAAGGAAGTTCATCTTAGGCTTTGTTGAGATTCTCAAACCTATGAATTATATGCTTAAGAAAGATGATAAAATCTCTTGGGATGAAGGATCCAAGAAAGCATTTGCTAGCATCAAGAAGGCAATCAGTCAAGCCCCAGTCTTGATAAGTCTTGACTTTTCAAAGGACCTTTACTTATATTCATTTTCTTCTAACAACACCATGGCTAAAGTATTGACTCAAAAGATTGATAGAAATGACCACTTTATAGAATTCATGAGCACCAATTTCAAAAATGTATACGTAAAGTATTCCATGATTGATAAGCAAGCCTATGCACTGGTAAAGGTAGTAAGAAAATTTAGACATTACATCCTTAGAAATAAGGTGCATGCCATCTTACCAAACCTAGCTACAAAGCTTATGTTGAGTTAGAATGAGCTTGGGGAGTGAAGGGGCAAGTGGATGTTAGTCCTACAAGAGTATGATATAGAAATGAAGATTACCAAAATGGTGAAATGTCAAGGCCTAGTCTAGATGATTACCAATACTAATCTTAAGCTTCATGTCATGTAAGTTGATAAACATAAATTCCAACCCAATAAATGGTATGATTCTCTAATTCACATACTTATCAATGGTAGTTATTCCCTAGGACTCACCAGAGAATAGAATAGCGCCTTAAGCCTCAACTCAGCCCATTACCTCATTAAAGATGGAGTCCTGTATAGGAAAAACTTTGAAGGGATCTACTTAAGGTATGTTTCTAAAGAAGAGGCTTCTCAAATCATGTCCACTTTTCATGAAAATCTAGGTAGTGGACACCCTTTAGGGAGAACCATAGCTCGCAAGATTCTTAGGGCTAGGTATTATTGGCCCATGATTTTCAAGGATGATCACAATCATGTGAGGGAGTGCCACTCATTTCAAATATTTAACATAAAAGAGCCAAAGGCAACCATTTCATTGTAACCAATGATGGTAGAAAAACCTTTTGCATAGTGGGGGTTAGACTTTATGGGGGTAATTAACCCTAATTCCTTTAAAGGCCATAGGTATGTCTTGACAGCTATCTATTATTGCACAAGGTGGACTAAATCTATAGCCACCAAAAAATGTAGGATAGAGGAGGTGATCAAATTTTTGGAAGAAAATATTTGTACTATATTTAGAACCCTAATTTCCTTAGTTTGTGACAATGGATCTGCATTTATATCCATAGAAATGACTAATTGGGATTATGATAATGGCATCTCTTTGAAGTTTACATCCAATCATTATCCTCAATGAAATGGACTCTCTGAATCTACCAACATGAATCTTATCAAAGACATCAAGAAGCTTGTTATAGATAAACCAAGAACATGGCACACAATCATTAAATATGCATTATGGGTTAATAAGATAAGGATCAAGCAAGAAATCAAGGCTTCACCATTATTTTTGGTGTATGTTCAGGAACCTATCTTTCCCATTACACTCAATTTACCCATGTTCACATTCATGTAAGAATACATGGAAGACAACTAAGAACTAGCCATTTCCAAGTTATTAAACATCATTTAAATGGAGGATGCTAGAGAAAAGGCATTTTTATACTTCAATAGAAATCAAACAACTATGAAAAGATGGTTTGAGAAGAGGTCTAAAGTGAAGGTGTTTATATAAAGAGACTTATTCCTCCTTTGGGACAAGGCATCATAACCTAAGGTAAGCATGGTAAGTTTACAACCTTGTGGATTAGCCCATACCAAATTGCATAAATCTTAGGCAAGAACACCTTCAAGTTAAAAGACATTGAAGGAGAAGAATTCATATTTCCAACCAATGGGAAATATCTCAAACACTAATTTGTTACTTCTCCACTAGGATTCTTCATGAAATAAAATCTGTAAGATTGTTTAGGGTTAGAGTAGGTAAGCTAGTTAGTTTCCTTCCTTTCTTTGTTTTCTTGTTTAGCTTGTGTATATATTTTTTGTTTTTTATTGTTTAGTTTCTTTGTGCTGGGTGTGTCCTTTCTATTTTGTGTGCTCTTTTGCTAAAATAAATTCATTTAGATAGTCCTTGCTTAGAATTTCCATAGATTGTTTAAAATTCTTGTATTTCAAAATAAGGGCATGAACCCTACATAGGATAATCTAAGGCTATAATATAGCATAATGTTATAATCTAGATAATTTCCCATGACTCACATAGAATTCAATTACCTCATAAGAATCCAAAACATTCTCTGAGACTAAAGCTCTTTTGTGAAAAAAATCATGTATGTGGAAGGAGAGTTCAAAAGGTCAAGGCATATGCATGCTTACACTTAAAACACATCCTTGCCTAAGATCAAGGTTTCAACTAGAGGTGATTATCCTAAGGCCAAAACATTTGACCAAATCATTCAAAGCTAGCTATCTTGGCTCCCAAACTTTGTTAAAAGACCCCAAAAAAGAGGACTTATTATTAAATCAAAAGATACAAAGTCAAAAGTGATTCAAGAAACCTCCACTAGGGATATGGATGTCTAGTTGGTAGTGGAATAAGGCCATGAGTGGATACAAAGGAATATCTATCAAGGCTATGGATGCCTGGATATTAGTAGAGCAATGCCCAAGCCTTCTTTGAACTAAGAACAACCATTCTTAATGAATATCTAAATATGCTCAAAGTTAGATGTAATGGCCAAAAGGTATGAACCTAGATGTTGTTCCCTAAAGTCTCATGACAAATAGTAAGTGGAATCAAAACACACACATAATATGTTTAGGCTTTGACATGAGAATTTGAATTATGCACATTTGAGACTTGTTTCAACCATGAATTAATCTAGGTAATGATATTTGGTCAAAGGAGATAAAAGACTTGTGTTGGTCTAAACCAAAGTTTCTAGGTTATAACATATTGCTATGTTCCCCTTGTGAGTAACCATTTTTTGAGACCAAAATATTCCCATTTTTCTACTTCTCCAAAATACGTACCCTTGTAAATGTTTTAAAACATATGTCTCTTGGATTGGCTTTCAAGAGGTTATTCTTTCTTAGAATTTGAAGATTGTCCATTTGAAAAGGGAATGAATCCCTGAATGTTTAATTGTGATTATTCTTTATGGACTAACCTTACTAATAGTTGTCTTTGGATGATGAAATGCACATATCATGGAGAAAGATAGGTTTCCCAAGTAAAAACCCATTATTTAAATTCAAAAAATGGTGGGAAAAAACTTAACAGGAAATTAGATTTCTTTTTTTGAAAAACCCTAAGTCTAATTTTATATTAATTTTTTATTATGTTTTCAACATGCCCAAACCTTAATATAAAATCACACTTAGGCCCCTTTTATTTCTTGTCCCCCCTTTTTTTATTAGCCTCCTAACCCTATCTAATTTTTAGGTCTATAGGCCCCTTTCATTCAGGACCAAATCTTTTATTAATGTTTAGCCTAGGTTCTAATCTTAAATATCTTCATGTTTATTTAGCACAAATGATTCCTTGAAATAGAAACCTTCATCTCAATTAATATTCTATCAAGCCCTAACTTAAATATTTAACTTGAATGCAAATCTAATGACTCTCACTTCCCCAAAGTTCCAATCTAATGGCATGAGATCACCTAGGAGGAATTACACATCAACCCAACTTACTATGAAAAAGTTCCTATAGGATTTAAATTGATAGCCTCACTCTCATCATTTGATGCTCAGAAAGACATCTTTGACATTAGCAAGACCATCAAGTTGAACCTCATCCAAAATTTTACCTGAGTCTAAAAGGGGACCACCTTAATGCTTCAACCTTAGGTTTAGCATAGTAAAATTTAGCTTTAAGTTCATCATGTTTATTAACACTATTAACTTAAGACTAATTATTTGAATTAAGCCTATATGTAACTGAATGGACTGACTTAAAATTTGCGTACTTTTGTAGATCCAATGATCCATTTTACCTAAAGATCTGAACTGATGGTGCAAAGACAAAGGGACTCCCTAAAGTTCAAATCTAATCAATTTCGACCTCTCAGATCATGATCAATGATCCTTGTTACATCTCCAATCTTGATCTAATGGACCACATTGACTCTAAAATCCTGGGAGTTCTTAAGAATGTGGCACATGGTACTTCATCATTTAACCAAAGGAATTTTTTAGGCTTAAATTTGACAATCTCACTCCTATCATTTGATGTTCATGAGGATCTCTTTGACATTAGCAAATCCATCAAATTTAACCTCAACCAATATTTTAGCTAAGAAAAGGGGGCATTTTTTTAAAAACTCTCTAAAAAGACCCTTAGTGTATTAATGTATAAAACTTATCATGAAGTATTTTAACCTAAGTTTATTAGTGTTTATCAACATAAATAAACCTTAGGAATGCATTTTAGACCTAAAGTTTTACTAAGGCCTCAAGACTAACTTAATTACATGCATCTCATAGGATCTAATGCATTGTGCCTAATCAGAGGTCTTGATCTAATAGATAAATATGAAGGATGACTCTTCAACTGAAGATGCCAAAGCCCAATAACTCAACATGTTGAATAACCATGTTCATTCTAACACCAAACTCCAAATTCATATCCTAAAGAAGCAAAAATATGCCACTTGGTGTAATCAAGTAATTCAATATTTAAACAACCAATCAAAGGAAACCTCCAAGATATTCATCAATAATTCACACTCATTTAGGGGCCTGATCTAACAAAGAAAAGATAAAAGACTTGATTTGAAAACTAATGGCTACTTTCAAAGGAATTTTCATGAGGATGCCACAAAAACAAGCTTAGGAAGGCCACATAGGTGCCATGTAAGCACTAAATGACAAATCAAAATATTTTGCATAATAAAAAAAAGATAGAATTTGCACAAGTGAGGCTATCCATAAGATTCAAGGCATGAATAAATTTATGAATTCTACCAGCTTCACCATTAAATCTCAAAGAAACCTTAGTAAAACAAAATAAATCCCTAATTCTTGGTTGTTGAGACACAATTGCATTAAACAAGCTCCTATTTCATCTTGAGCAAAGAAAAGCTAGTCATACACCTAAGGCAATTAAGGAATTATGGTAGTAGCTAGGCAATAATGGAAAGAAGAGGCATAATTGTATTTGTCTATGAATAATGAGGGAAGACATTTTGGGTCACTCAATAATGGAATGAAGAACTGATCAGAGATAATCTTTGCTATCAAGGAAATGCATCTTCTCACTTCCAATAAATAAAGGATCATAGTAACCAAGAAGAATTTGATGATTTGGTTGTAATTCATATGTCTAGTCTTCATCGAGTGGATACAAAACTTGAGGTACTCCATTGCATAAATATCCTTACACCTATGTTTTTCAATTGTAGAATTGATGGTGATTGGATAGTTAGGTAAGGTGTGTCAAAAGGGATAACATACATTGCCCTTGTAGCTTTTGAGGGCCACTATAAACCCCTAGGAATCATATAAACCTCCCTTCCATCAAGGAGTGGACAACCAGGCATAATTTGGACACTATTCTAAGACATTGGTTAAATAGGGGAACCCACATATCCAGGAAACATTATGGGAATATCCCTATTATATAATTTAGGGAAGGCATTAGGATCATCATGACCCTAATGAATAGAGCTCAGGTGCTGCCACCACAACCTATGTTGACCCCAAATGGGTTTCTTACATATATTTCATGGTGGAAGAGAATCTAACTCCACCTATTGGAGAAATGATTAACATCCACTTGGGAATTCAATTCTATGGCATAAAAAGGAAGATAAACTAATAACTCACCATGATATCCTATATTTTGGACTCATTGATGGCCTCCACACATATTCTTGTTATCAAAAATTCATCCTCTGATAGCAAGATTACCATATCCCATCATTATTCAAAATTACATATCTTTAAATATAGGGGTCACATGCAATTCCTTTATGATTTCATATATCCTACTTTGGTTAAGATTATCACAGGTAACCCCATGACTAGAGTGTACCCCCTCATTAAGAAATATGTAGAGCCCATGGGTGACATATGATATTAACCAGATTACACCATCATCAGGATGGATGGAATCATGACTCAGCCATATAAATTGTCAATCCATGTTTCTATCAAAGTGTCTAAATAGGAAATTACTTCCCAACTCCTCTAAGGGATTGACAATGTATGTAGAGAGAAGAGGAAAGGTATTTTTCATCCTTTTCCATTCTTGATTGGAAAAACCATGATCTATGGATGGAAATAGTTGGACATTACATCTAAACATATAGATGCTTTTTATGTTCAAAAAGATGACGTCAAAAAATGAGACTCAAATAACAAAGTTGTCCTTCATCTACAATCTAATAAGTTAACCAAGGTGGCCTATGAGAATAGGGTTAGCCCATATGGCCATCTCAACACCAAATCTAAAAACTTTGAGGGAGTGTTAGCCAGGTGCAGGCAACATGGATTTAAACTTGAGCATAGATTTCAAAGAGAGGAGAAGCTAACTAGAAAAATATGGTAGATGGACCCATTGCAATATCATCTATTATGTTCCACCTCAAGTGCACCTCCAAGACTATCACAAGAGCAAGTGCTCTAAATTCAAGGACCTAGTGAGATGAAATTGGAAGTAAGGCCAAGAGAAGGTCCTTCATCAATAGTTACACCTCCAAGTCCACCTTATCTAGTAGAGCACAATGATATGGTTGCCCTAGAACCATATGAAATAGTTGAAGGATTCTTCAAATAGCTTACAGAGACCTATGGTTCAAATTAGGAAGGTGATGGAATCAAGGAATATATAGTTAAGTTGGAACAAGATAAAGAACCCTAGGTAGGTGAGATGGAAAAGGGGAAGGAAATAGCTTTGGATTTATTCCATATCTCATAAAGGAAAAGGGAATTAGAGATTTCCCTTATTCTTAAGTCCTTTAAAAGGCCAAAAGTGACATGGACCCATCCTACTAGTGAGGTTAAATTTTTTAGTGATGAGTTCCCCATACATGGACATGTCATCCCTAACTGATTCATATATGGAAATCTCCAAAATATTCCATCCTAGTCACATTCATTAGCACTTACCAGCACTACAAGTATTGATACCCATGATGATATCAAACCCTAGGTTAGATAGCTCATGAAGGAGTAGAAAGAAAGGAGGATTATTGAGGCAACTAAAGAGAGTGGCAAAAGAATGAAAGATCTTAGAGCATCAAGTGGTACTGGGATTAATATCCCAGAAGTACCCAAATACTCTAAACCAATATCCACTATGTATAACAATCTAGACACATATATATTGGAGAAGGTAACAACAAAGAAGGCCACTATAAGCACTAACAAGTTCACCTTCAAAAGAGTGGAGCCTTTTGTGGGTCTAACTCCTATGAAAGGGAAAATAGTAGGGGATCACCACATCCATAAAGAGGACATAAAATTTTTGGTTGAGGCCCAATCAGCAATTACCTTACCTAGGGTCAAGGGAATAAAATAAAGGATCATCAACATAGAGAAGGAGAAGCAGGACTTGGAAGCATAAGCTACATTTTTAGTACCTATGGACATATTGAAGATGTTGAATAAGTATCTTCTTAACATATTTAAAGGATTGAATACCATGAAGCTTAGATCAAGTGCTTTGAACCATCAAGCTAAGATGGCATAGGCATTAATCATTCAATGGCATTACTCCAAAGACCATACAACTGATTGATCAATGTGTATGCTACAAAACAAGTCTAGGACATCAAAATCATCAAATTGGGACATGTAAACATCTTCTTGGGTCATAGTGGAGAAAATATAGGACCTAAGCACTTGATATAATAGTTTCAAAAATTTCATGGAGGATAAGCACTTGATAGATAGAATGGAGAAGCTCTTAGAGATCTTGTTGGCAAACCCTTCTCAACCCACTACCATGGGCCTAACAGATGATTAAGAATTCAAGAAAAGGGTTAATGTCTTCATCTAGAACATCAAAGAGAACCAAGGATAGTCTATCAAGGATAATTAAAAGGTCCTTGACATGATCCTTACCTTAGGAAAGTAGATATTAGAGGCACAATGCATCCAAGATCTCATGGCCAAAACTAATAAAGAATTTGATACATTTATGGATCAAGAATATGATTGTTTGATGAAACCTATGGTAGATTTTGAGTTGATTAAATAACAACACACTAGGGTGAAGGAAATCCTCAAGCAAAGATAACCAAGAGGACTCACCAATGTAATATGAAAAGAATATTCTTTTGTATTGCATATATGTTAGTCTATTAGCATATATTAGTTCTATTTGTCAAATTTGATGTAGGAGGTCATGTGTATTTTAATGTTTGTATGAAGGAGAGATGTCCTTATATTACATATAGATGTTTCAAGAAGTTAATTAGTACACCACCTATGTTCTCTATAAATAGGTAGGGGTTGCCATTTTGTAAAGGGAGGGGCTCTGAGCAATTGTATATAAGAAAGAATTTTAATACAACTAAAGAATTATAAAAGAATTATTTGAATAGTGTGTTAAAATCTAATGATATCTCTCAATTTCATGTTAATGTCTTAGATTTGAATGGTTCTTTGCATTTTGAGTTACATTTTATGTCATAAGGTTGATAATTTGTATTATGTTAGATTAGCTAAAAGATCTTAGGTATACTTTGTTTCATTTTCTCTGGATTTAGATGTGCTCATGCTATTCATGTTACAGTAGTAAATTATTTAAAGTAAATCTAGTTCTTACTTGTGATTTCTATATTTCCTTTGATGCTTGCATAGTTTATTATAGAATCTAGGTTCATACTATTTTACATCATAAATTGGTTCATGTATGCTCAAACCAATTAGAAACTTGTCATGATATTTGAGATGGAAGCTTGCAATCACATTTTCTTTTCTGACTTACCCTCATTTTTCATATTTTATTTATCAAAGCTCACTTTATTGTAAGATCATTTTTAATATCCACTTATGTTAGTTTTTGGATCATAAATATCAAAAACTTTCAAATATACAGGACCCTGGTGGCTCCCAACCACCAAATTAAACAAATATTGTAGACAACTCTCACACTCTACTTCTATTCCACCATAAACATCCCAAATTATCACAAACTATAGCTCATGCCCTAGATCCTTAGGATCCTAAAATAATAATTGTTCATCAACACTAAGAGAACTTGTGAGGTAGTTAGAAGCATCAACATAAGGTTATATGTAGAGAATAAGGAAGAGTGCTTGAGTGTACTTGCTTGTATTCTTAATTATTTCCTATGAAAGAGTACCAACCCTTATAAATAGATATTTAATGGAATTTTATATGGAAACTAATTATCATGGGTTAGATGAGCTTGTATTAGGTTGATAGGGGAAAAGATAAGGAATCAAGAAAAATTTATCATTTTAGGCTAAAGTGAATTGGACAACAACATCAAAAATAAGACACCCCTAAATTTTGGTAATCCTATCCAAGTTGGGTATTATTATCTTAGGAGGATGAGATATGGGGGTATGGATATAGGTTTGAGAGGGCTGATTGGGTCTCAAAAATCTAGGTTTGGGAAGCTACAAGTGACTAGGAGTCAGTGAAAGTCTAGCCAAGAAGGGTTAAGTGAACAAGAAAGAGGACCTATAGGTTGGGTGTTATTGGTCATACCTAAGTAATTTAATTTTACATTTTATATGATTACATCCCCCCCCCTTATTCTAGTGAGAAGTAAAGTGAAATACTAGGATAAAGTAAAAATGGAAAGCATACCTAAACTTACCTATAAGGGAAAACCTCATGAATCTGTGTGATGTTACATGTGTGTAAAGAAAGCACACTGTAATGTGTGAATCTAGAAATAAAAATAAGAAGTATATTATTTCTTACTAGATACACTATATCTAAAATAAGAATGTACAAAATCTAAATAAAGGAAGAGAGAGGAATGAATACACCTCACTGGGTATGCAAACCAATATAAAACTTATGATGCTAGATTGTGTTGAGTATGTGTTGAATCAAGAGTAATATCACAAATAGAATTGATTGCTCAATTCCCTAGAATGAGTCTCAAAAATGTAAAGGCTAGAATTTTGTCTCCATCATCACCAACTAATTAATGTTAACAAATCATGCATATGCTAACCGATGTCTAGACTGCACGTCCAATCCCTCTGAATAGGTGGCTCAAGAATACAAAGGTTAGTCCATTGGCCCCATCATTTCCCTATGAAGTGATATTAGTATATAATAGATGCCATATGATATGGCTCATGGATCTCATGAATGTGCTAGAAATTTGACACTGTGACATGGATAGTTAAATGTGTGCTAAAAACTAGGCCACTCTTAGGCATTTCAAAAGATGGAGATTAGGCTTGTATGAAATCCACTTTAAAATTGATATACTAGGCTTATATGAAAGACAAATTAAGAACTCAGGTACTCAGAAAGATAAACTTGTATGAAAGTTTATCTTTCTGAGTACCTGAGTTCTTAATTTGTCTTTAATTTGTTCTTAGTTTATCTTTCTAAATGTTGTTGTTTCAGTTGCTAGGAGGTTTTATCTCTATGACAAATCTCTTTTTCGATACCCCTTATTCTAAGGGTATGAATGATGAACTTACAATGACTAGCCTTAAAATAAAAGAGTCTTGCAAGTGTGTTAATTTTGAAAAGATATATGAGATAAAATTTGGTGTTTGACAATATGTTTCAAGATATATCAATGTTTATATTTAGAGATTGTTAGATCAATAGGGGTATGCCTAGATATATATAACAATGTGAAAGCATGTATAATATACTAAAATAGAATTGGAAATGTTTAATTGTTAGTTGTTAGTTTTTAGTTGGAGGGATGGTTCATGATGTCCATCATGGCATCCAATAAATCAAAGAAAATGCATGATATAAATCATGGCATTGTACACATTTAAAAATCAACAAGAAATAAGAAAGAAGCAAGAAACATACTAGATGGGGGAAAGTGCCATTCAAACAAGGGATATGGGTGCATGTCACTCAAACTAGAAACAAGCATGGAAGGCATGTTCAAATGCCTCATACACATATAAGTGAAATAAGAAAAATTGACACACAGACCACAAACACATAGAGGAGTAGAAACAAAGGACATTGTCAAATATCCCAAGGCACACACATGAAAAATAAGCAAAGGACATTAGAAAATGTCCTAAGGCACAAGTAGGAGTCAAATAGGAGCTATAAAATGCAATCACACAAGTTATGCTAAGAAAGTAGAGAGAACATGTAATAGTTAGAAGGATACAAACACATCTAACTAATCAAATCAAATGTGAAAGTA
Organism: Torreya grandis; assembly: GCA_037957365.1. Lineage (NCBI taxonomy): Eukaryota > Viridiplantae > Streptophyta > Pinopsida > Cupressales > Taxaceae > Torreya > Torreya grandis. The sequence continues at coordinate 215,913 of JARHVA010007589.1, read as the reverse complement.
TGTAAAACATGTGTAGTACAAGACTAGATATATATTAAGGGATACACAAGTGTTAAATACTAGTGAACTATCGATATGATATTCTATGTAAGCTATAAACTAATGTACATCACCATGATAACTTAGAGTGTGTAGTGTAGGAATGGCATAAGCTTGATGGTGTAGTCATGTAGAAGATATCCCCAGTGGGCATCTATAACAATGTATGTCTCGAATGTAAAAGTATCAAGGCCCCATCTATGGGTATAATGAAGCAATCAAATAGATGGATGTCATTGTGCACACTCAAAGAAGATGGTAATGTATAAAAATTGACATACACTAGCATGAAACAACATATGCAAGTCATAACATGATAGTAGTAATGTAAACATAGATGATGCATACAATCAAAAATGTTTTTGGTGTTTTTTCAATTTTTTGAATGTTTTTGTATATTTTTTTAAAAATGTTTGAACAATGTATAGAAAGTGCAAGAGACCATATGTACAATCAATGATGGAAGGAAAATATGTAAAAGTATATACATCATAATATAAAAGACTAGGATGGTGGTGGGAAGGGATATAAAGATGGAGCCTACTAGGGATGAAAATGGAGGAAATGATCTCAACCATCATCAAATGTGTCAAGATCATCATCGTAAGTATCATCATATGTTGCAAATGTTGTGTATGTGATGTCATCATGTCAAGGGAAAACTAAGGGCTGTTTTAGTGGTGGAGATGTTGATTTTACTCTTGGAAATTTAACCCTATTGGTAAGTGACTTTAGTGGAAGTAGTGGAGCTAATGCTACTAGTGGTGTTATAATATAAATAATACCTCAATCTTGTAGTTTATTCAATCTCTACTATAAGGTTATGCATGATTTTGTATCATGGCTTATAACCCTATGAAAAGTGAAAAATGGGTGACCATCCTACTATTTCAATTTATTGATAGATCTATGCCATTCTATAGGTAGTGTGATTATGATCAAGTAGTGTCTATAACATGAACTAAGGCTGATTTTATGTGCTACCTACCTGAATCTAAATAACTAAATTCTTATCTATATAAGTAATAATGTGGATTGTATGTGCCAAGTGAGATGCATGTGGCTGTAAGTGTGGAGTATACCTTGAGAGTGTAGTGTGAGATGCTAAAAAAGATGTAGGATGTGGGATGAGAGATCTAGAGTTATCTTGGTACTCTCCTAGGCCAATTGGTATAAAGCTCAGTCCACACAAATACTCATCTATGAGTGTGGGTGCTATATCATCATCTAAAGAAGCCTATGTATCCATATCAACATCATGTACATATGGTAACTCTAAATTTACCACAATGGGTAACTATGCTACAAGAGTCTCATCAGCTATAATAGTAAAAGAAATCACTACTACTAAAATATCTATAATTGGTGGAATAACTATGGAATAAATTAGAGCTATTGGTGATGGTGGATGTGTAATAGGTGTTAGAACTATAACTAATGAAGTAACTGGAATGGCAAGAGTTACAATGACTAGTGAAATAACTAGTGATGATGGTGATACTATAAGTGGAGTAATGTGGGAAGTGTTAATCTTGCCAACCTCATATGTATGTATTTGATCCAAAGAAATGATATAAAGTGGTGGTTGTACTATGAAATATGGTGTCCCATAAGATGAAATAGTTGAAGATGACTTTGTAAGTCAAAAATATCTAAATGGTTGGTTATCTACTAGACATGTCTATAGGTATCCCTCATGGATAAACTTAATACATCGATGGAGAGTAGAAGGGATAGCACCTATAGTATGTATCCAAGGTCATCCGAGTAAAAGATTATAGTGAAGTGGACCTAACATGATTTGGAACTATGTTAGGAGGGTTTTTGGGCCCACCATGATATCCAAAGTAATAGTACCCAAAGTCTATCATGGTATATCATTAAACCCTCATATGTTATTATATGTTTTTTGAATTGATGCCAAATCTATACCCATGGCCTGTAAGAATGTGATATTACATAAATTTATTTTAGAACCACTATCAATGAAAACTCACTTGACTACATTAGTTTTGACTTGTACTTGTATGAACAGTGAATGTTTTTGATTAATAACCATCTAAGAAGGCATGTCCTCACTATCAAAATAAATTACATCTTCTATAGTTTTTAGAGTATTAACCACTTATGCAAAATAAGAAGATTTTGAATCAAGAGGCATAAAAGTCTAAGTGAGTGCCTGATAAAAAATGCCCTTGAATATATTATTTTTTTGAAGTAGTTCTAACATTGAAATTTTAACTGGAGTGTTTCTCAACTGATTTACAATGTCATATTCCTTGTGTGAATCTACTTGTGGTAGTTGGTTGATCCTGGGATGGGTTGGAATAATAGGGTGATGGGGATCTTGGGTAGGTAGAGGAGGCATAGCTATGCATTACGTAATATATTTAATTGCATTGTTTACTATCTATATAGGAGTTGTAATTATTACAGGAGTTGAGAAAAGATAATTGATGGATTAAGGAGGTGGAGGAACAAAAGGTGTAAATTGGGCTCTTTGGTGATAGGTAGTGACCTAGGGAAGAGTAAAATGGACAATGAAACATGACTCGGTATGGGGAAGAGGTTCCAAGGGAGGTGATGTAAGAGATGGATTAATATTTTTAAGAAAAAATAATTTAACATCATCCCATATAATAATAAATAAGCAAGAAGTGTATAGAATAAAAATTTGTACTAACATATGATAGACTTCATCATTCATGTACATGATAGGGCCCATTATGGTTTCTTTATTATTCTCAAGAAATGCAAGAAGAATTAGGAAATAACAGAGCATCATTTTTATAATTTGGCTATAAATGTAAGGTGATACCTCAAAAAAATAAAGAAGGAGCTAGTACATGCAACTAAGGATATTTTAGAAATTTTATTTGCAAAATACTACAAACTTTTGAATTTAAAATTGTTTTTTCTGAGTTAAATATGCAACTAAATTTTTATAAAATTATGCAAAAAGCACCAAAGAATAACTAAGAATGTATTTGATACAACTAGGGTTTTGAATGAATTTTTCCAAAATTAGTGTAGTAATTTGAAAATTGTATATAAAATTTGTAGTTTTAATTTTGAAAAATTGAGGAAAAATCTAAAAATATTTCTAAAATGAACATTATATTTTTCTTAGTGGTTTGTAAGTGTTCGTATGCAAAGAGGACCTAGTATGTGAAAACTAGGGTTTGGGTGAATTTATTAAAAGTATTTCAATTAATTTATAGTTTTCTAATTTTTAAATTTAGGAAAAATCATGAAAATATTGTAATAATAATAATAATAATAATAATAATAATAATAATAATAATAATAATAATAATAATAATAGGGTTTCTAAGATTTTTTTTGTAGAAATTCAAAGTAAGTTAGGTTTTCCAAATGTTTTATTCTTTTTGGGAATTAGGTGTTTCATTCCTAAGTAAATAAATGTCTGAGAAAATGTAAATTAGTAAATAGATGTGTATTAATTATCCTATTGATTTGTGTAAATAGATATGTATTTTAAATTTTCTAAAAATAGTAATAAGTATAAAGAAATCAAACTTAGCTTATTCTGGGCTGAAATGGATGAGGTAGGATCTAGAAATTACTATGTAAGGATAGAAAAATATTGTAAACATGACCCATAACTCTATTTCTAGATTGGATAGGAGTGCCAAACTCAAGATACCCTACTACTTGGTGCTATAATCCACTTTTTGGCACTGTTATCCACTTCTAACATTGTTGTCCTAATGGTCTAGCTTTTCTAGGTTCTATTTGATAGACCTATAGCACCCTGGTAGTGAAATATCAAATCCTAATTCTATATAGAACTCACTATGTGTCTGATTCAATCTTGAAAAACCCTTAGGAACTCCTAGTACATGAACTCAAGTAACAAAATTAGGAAAGAGAGAAGGGGTTAGTGTGTAAAGGATACACTGGATGCACTTCACACCCCATGTGTGGGCATGCTACCTACATACCAATACTCTGAAAAGGGACCAAGCTAATGTATCTCTCCCATTTGAAGTGATTAGTGTAATTATGTGATGTATGTAACTGTAATGTAATACTAGAATTTACTTTGGATGACTAGGGACTAGTATGAGTGCTTAAATAGGCTTGAATTAGTTTTGGAAGGTTGTATGCAGAGAATAGGGAAGAATGCTTGAGTGTACTTGCTTGTATTCTTGATTCTTTCTTATGAATGAGTGTCAACCCTTATAAATAGGCATTGAATGGAATTTTATATGGAAATTGATGATCATGGGTTAGATGAACTTGTATTAGGATGATAAGGGAAAAGATAAGGAATCAGGAAAATCTAACCATTTGAGGCTAAAGTAGACTTGGACAATAACATTGAAAATAGGACACCCCTAAATTATGGTGTTCATGTCCAAGTTAGGCACTATTTTCCTAGGTGGATGAGACTTGGGGGGGGGGGTGGATCTAGGTTTGAGATGGTTGGTTGGGTCTTAAAAAGCTAAGTCTGAGAAGTTATGAGTGATTGGGAGTCAATGAAATTCTAGCCAAGAAGGGTTGAGTGAGCAAGAAAGAGGACCTATAGGTTGGATGCTATTAGTCATACCTAAGTCATCCAATTTCACATTTTATATGATCATAACAGGAAACATTTATTATGAGTCTTTTGTGAGACTCATCAGTTAGTAGTATCTCTCCTCTTGTACATAGTTTCTCTTATCTTTATTCTTGTATATAGTCTCATTTTCATGGTTGCTTGTACATACCTTATACTCAAAAAATACAAAAACATTTAAATATTTCTTGTAAAATATAAAATGGTGAGTTTATGCATTTTCATTTTTACATTCATCTTAGAATCAGATTATGTACATCTTTTCTCTTATACATGTTTATACCCCATGTTAATTCATACGTTCATTTCTATATTTTCTAGTTTATATTTGATTATGCCTCTTTACTTCTACATCTGTTTAAGGTAATTTGAATATGAAATTGTTTTAAATCTCTACACCAATCCCTTCCATTATGTGTATACTTTGGACATGTGCCCATGTTCATGTGTGTGCCTTCTTGATTGTGTATATGGACATTTGAATATGTCTTTCCATGTGGATATATGTCAACTTTGATTTTCCTATATCTATGTGGACATTTGAAAATGTCTTTGTATGTATTTATTTAACATGTTTAGTTACATGTGCCTATGTCCCTTATATTATGTAACCTTGGTCTAATTTGGATCCCTTGTGTGTGTTGTATGTATGATTTCATTTATACATCATGGCCATGAAACTTTTCTCTTGTTTGTTATACTTACACTTAGTTTTTTATGGCATGAGGGACCTCATGCATCTCACCTTCCTCTTTGGGTTCCTTGATGGACATTATGCCCCATATCCCTAGGTAATTACTCAAATTATATCCATATATACTATTCATACACATGATTACATTGTTATATCTATCTTGATAACCTTGTGAATGTTAGATCTAGCATATATTGCATATTACCAACTTATACTTAGATTATTTTACATTATAATGTCAAGTATACACATTATATTAGTTTACCACATATATATCATATATGCTTAAGCTAATACATAGGTTTAATAGCCTTTATTTTCATGAAATTTATTTCATAAGTTCAAAAAATCTATGGGGCATCCAAAGAGGTTTATCATGGAGATTGGGCCACCTAAGTGCACTCAGAATATAGTTTTCAACATACAAACACAAAATATAGAGTACAAAATTAGGAAAACATAATGGAAAATATTTAGACATAGATCATTTTTAGTTTGGCATAGAAACAATACAAAAGGATACTAACACAACCTAGTGGACATTAGCATAGTGTAATAATATCCAAGGGACCACACTATTATATAATATCTCTAAAATTAGGAAATTATATATTTTACATAAATGTACAATAAGTACAATTTAGGTTTGAATAATATCAATCACATATTATCAATTATTCTTAGTTTGATCTTATTTTTTATATAATCATACAAGTTTGTTCATATTAGAGGCATGATGCATTGCATGATATTTCCATTTTAGATTAAGTTATGCTTAGATATAGATTATTATAACTCAAACTAGAATCCATTTACATAAATATTATAAGTATGGGCATGTGTACACCACATTATTTTTGTATGCTCACTTTTCCACTAGTTAACTAGATAGAATGGAAAATTTCATGTCATTTTACACATTAATAATTTAGACATCATATGCACCAATTTTTCATAAGATTGATGCATTAATCCATATACATTTGTTTTCATTATTGAGTACTCCCTAAGGTACATACTTGATTACTCAAGAGGTCCCTAATCCACTTTTCATTTTAGTTTTTCTAAGTGGCCCTAGATCCATCCTATAAAGTTTCAATTACATCACATCAATTTAATTACATTACATAGTTTTAGTACAGATGCATCTACTATAAGTAGGAAATGATGGATTTATATCCTACCTGAATTATTGATCCACCTACATAAGAGGGTTGGATAATCCATCAATCAAATCCAAGCTATTCATAGTTCATGATCCACTAATTAGGGGTGAAAAATGATGGATTCAAGGTGAGATTGAGTTCTTGAGATACTCACTCATGACGATTGATAAATTCATAAACTTAGTCTAAGTTATTCATCATTTAATCACTAGATACACACACATGATGTCACTAAGTTCTTACATTGGTTCGCATATACCCTGTGAGGTGTATTTGTTCCTTTCCTCCCCCTCTCTCTCTTATCTATTTAATTAATTTTTTCTTTGATTTTTATATTTATTAAGTATGGACTAATTCAACCATGTTTCATTTTTAGGACACATAATGGAGGATGCTTCACATACTCAGACCTAGATTCAAGGGATTTGCCTCATAGGCAAGTCTAGTTAGGCTTATTTTTCCAAAATCCTAGTCATTTCACTTTGTTTAATTTCTAAAATAAGGTGGGGGGACATATAGTCATTTAAAATGTCACTTGAGTGCAATGAGTGTTACTTGAGACCACCCTACCCCTAATTTAATCCTAGACCTATCATAGGGACTATTTTATCCTTATCCAACTTTCATGTGGGTTTAAACCATCCATGTACATTCCAAAAGTAGTCCCAAACCTTTCCCTAGGCATCTAGGCCCCTAGTGCCCTAGATTATGCCACCTAGACACTAGCATTCCCCTTTAGACACTAATGCACTGATCTAGTGAACAAGGGATCATGCTAGTGTCCCTTACCTATTTTTAATCCATATGGACATATTTATAGTTTTCAAGTTACCCTAGGGTTATCCAAGACTTAAATCACATCCATAAATGTACTAGATTTGTATATATACAACACTTTTATCCCTTTACCCACTAGATGGGAATTGGATGCAAATATTCATTATAAAACTTAGAAACATTTATGAAAATCAAGGTCTTTAATCCCTATTCTACCCTAATTCTATGTATATCCATATACAACATTCTTAAGATCAGATTACTTGGATTTCCAATCTCAAGCACACTCAAAACACTAAAGTTAAAACTCATGCTAGCATTCACTTACACTTATAGCTTTCACTTAGGTGGGAGAACTACATCAAGGTTCATCCCATTTTTAGGTATTATTATGTAGTCAACTCTCAATATTGTGGGGTGTTGAGGTCATGTCCATCCTATCTATATAACATTAAAGTTTTGCTATTTATGGTCCTCAAATACCCTAACAACATGGAGGTGTAGGGTTTGCTCCTAAATCAGTTAAAAATAGGTCATAAGGAATGAATCAAGGTTAATCCACATAGACACAAGCATCTCAGACTCAAGAAAAGTTATTCCTAGAAGATCACATAGTTTTCAGCAAGAGGAAACTCATGCAATGAGGACACTAGGATAGTGTGCTAATGTCCAACTAATCATGCTATTATTTAGGAGGAGTTTTGAGACCTATTTCTAGTTTACAACACTTTGATCAAATTTTTCCCTAGTTTTCAACCTTTAATTCATTCATCTCAGATAGTTTAATCTAAGTACATATTTGTATGATTCATTACTATTATTAGAATAATCAGATTAGGTTAATTATTGTATAAATTAGTTCCTCCATTTATTACATATTTTAGATCTTGATTTAATATTTTATCCCTTTAACAACCTAGGGTTTACATTTCATAAATCCTTTAAAAATTAAATTAGTAGACACCAAAATCTTGTTACATGTAATTAATAATGCTTATTATTGACATATCTTAAACCTCTTGAATTATGTTTAAATATATGAATTGTATTTACCATTCCTTTAGCAATTTATCTATATGTAGGATTGCCTCTTATATTTACCTTTAATACTACACATAAGTTACTAATTCATTTTTACGAACACTTTATATCACTTTTTGACTATTCATAGCCTCATGATAAATTTCCTTAATTTTATAGAATAGGTCTACCTTGGGTAAACATGTTCATTGTTGTGAACCTATCCACCTAGTTTGGCCTTGTTCCTAAGACATTTAATGGTTATCCTATAAAAATAAAAATATTAATATGGTTCATCCCACATGTTCCAAAAGTTAGATAACATAAATTATTCAATTTGAATCCTATAATTACAAATAAAATGTCCTTTATTATCAACTAGATCTCCTTAGAACTTGGCACTTATACACTACTACACTTTGAGAAAAATTTCCCCATATTCCCAAATTCATTTTAAACCACTAGGATCAATCCCAAGTCAATTTTGAAGCATTAAATATCAATTTAAGAGATAACATTGTAAATAATCAATGCCAAATTACTAGCTCCATAGATATAGTGGAGCATAATTGCACAATCACACTACATGGGAGAAATGTGTGTGGCTTAATTCCATCCTTGGAGTATCTATATTATTGGGCATTGGAAAAATATCAACTAGGTGATTGGGGTCAACTCAGCCCATTACACTTCCCCTTTATTTTGTAGGTTTCTAGCTCTCACAAGTACAACTAGGGTTTTCAAGAAAAGGATAGATAAAAATGAGATTTTTGTGTAAAATTAACATAATATGAATATTTCAACCTCCTCAACATCCAAAAGAACTTGTGTTCTAAAAATAATAGTTTTATCATTTTAACAATGGATAAATGCATAATCAGTAAATTAGATTGCACTGCATAGCTATTTATGGAGCATAAACTTGTCTAAATATATTTGCATAATTTATTCATAGACATAATCTATCACATACCTATTTAATTTATTTTATACTATCAGATACCTAATCCAATCAACCAAAAATAATATAATGATAAGTATATTACTCTTTTTTGTACTTAATATATTTAGCATATGCCACTTTTTTATCAATCTCAATTGTCAATTATCATTTACATTCAAATCTATGCTTAAATGTCATATATTACTTTAAATAATCTTATAATATTTTATACCTATTAAACACTATTAAAATCAAAATTAGCGTAAAACATATTGGTAAACCTTTTTGTTTGCTCAAACATTATTTTTTTGTTTTCTTTAGGGTCGTAGTTGAATTCATGATTCTAATACAATAATGATAAATTTGATTGTCCTTTCCATGATTTTATTGAGAATAACTCTAGGATTTCTCTTTAACCAAGGGGTATAAACTTGAATTATTTATTTCCATGCACAAAAATGTTTTCTTTTATTGTTCTTAAATTTCTTTTTTATCTTTTTGTTATTTTCTTTAACTTTGTTTTGGTAGTTATTAATTTTAGAGGAACTGTCATTATGAGAAAAGTGGTCATTAGTTTTACTTGAGCCATGGTGTGAGGGGTATTGATCCAATAATCAAGCCATTATATAGCACTACATAAAGACTATATAATCTACACACCTAATAAGTATATCGTAATGACATAGGGGGTTTTAACTTTAGCCATAGGAAACCTTTAGACCATTTGGATTTTTAGTGCTATGGTAAGTGGTTATATACAAGAAGTTGCTCTCAACATGCCTCAAAGATAATAAAGTGTGGCTATGGGATGGTGAAATACTATGAATTTAGAGCCCATTTGGGAATTTTTCACTATTTATGATTGGGATCTATATATTTGAGAGCCTAAAATTAAAAAATACTTTGCGTAGTTATACCCTTAATGTTGTTTGTAAATTAAAAGTTTCAAAATCAAATCATGGACATAATTAATGAATTTTGATTCTATCTTTTGATCCTAATTATAATATTCATCATCACATTTTATTTTACTTTTTTTATGTTTTATTTGGATTCAATATATATTTGAATACATCAAACTCAAATATAAAAATGGGCTAAAATGAATACTCAATTCATATTGTTAAAATATCTAATCTAATATATTCCTTATCACCACTAGGTGATAAAGGGAATTTAAGAATAAATTAATTCCTCCTAATCTATTTATGGGTTTTACATTGCATACCATGCACCCTATTGATGGGATTACCATGAATGTTGAGACTAATAAAACTAATACAAAAAAATTAGATGAATTTAATGACAAAGAATTAACTAAATTTATTAACACCAATCTACATAGGATTGATGCACTACTATACATTGTAAGAGATGAAAAAAATAATCTCAAGCTTCTACATTGGGATAATAATATGATCCTTTCTAAGTCAATACTTCAACTTTAGGTGTCCCACTTTATACTATTGATTTTATTCCTATATGAAACCCTCTAGTTACATATGTGACATAATCCATAGGTATGGGGGAATCATAAGGTTTAATAAAAATATGTCTATTTAACATAAGAAACATACACATACCCTTTAATTATTATGCATGGTTCACTACCAAATTCACCTAACACACATTCATTTGAGTGGGTTATTACAACCCTACATGATAATGTGTTTTAATTGGAATAAGGTTTCTCTAGAGCTAGTCATTTAATGGATTCCCATACTCTTAATCATAATCATTTATCAATTGAGATAACCCATTAAAAATAGGTTTTATATCTCTTAATCTTCCACTCTATGAAGGTAAAGGTGATCCTGAACAACATATTTGACCATTTCATGCAACATGCTTGAATTATGCAACCAATATATTTTCATAAAGTATCAAATAATATTATTTGTGATGGTTATTGGATATTAAACTCTAATTAATTAAATTATTGAACCCTTTTTAATATTATTTTCTATCACAATTATAACATTTTAAAAAAACTATTGTATGCATAGATTTATAAAATCAAACAAGGGTTTAATGAGGAAATGTATGAATATGTTATTTGATATAAAAATATGCTAGATAATATGACAAAATCTATGTAAAATAATGAGTTACATGATATATTAATATAAGTTTTACCAGCACCACTCAACATGTCTATCATGTTCAACAAATTCAAAATTTTTGATGAATCATGTCATACATTGAAAGAATGAGAAGTCAAGCTCATATCTTTAAACAAATTCAAGTATGCACCAAATGCTTCAACTAATTTAAATTAAAATTTTAAAAGTAAACCAAGATAAAAGGTCAAATCTAATGAAATAAATAATTAATCAAAATAAAAATTCAATGCAACATCATAATTAATGAATAAGCTTCAATTGACAACTCCACCAAGGAGGCATTTTTCATGGTTGTCATCATCTCCTTATATTTTTTAATAAAAGTTTCTTGAGTGACATATCATATCTCTCATCCACCATTACATGTTGATATGAGTAAGCCTCAACATAAGTGATTCGATAATAATGCATATTATGACTATAATACATGTATTAGACATTCTGGAAATAAGTGTTACAAGTTAAGGCATAAGATATAATATCTTATCAATGATAATACTATTGAGTTAAGCACACCCATACAGAAAGGAAAACCAAAAAAAATAATATTAAAATTTGAAAATATTTAGTAATACATTTCCAAACCATGGAACAACATAAATTATGGATATTTTAGAAGTACACCATACACTCAATACACATCCTTGTCTTCTAACATATAGATATCTAATATATGGTATTATTTGTACATTTATAAGAATATAAAGAAACTTTCATATGATCACATTTGATAATAGTGAGATTTTAAATGATGATTAAGATATACATGCACTATTTATTTGAGCTTATATTAACAAACAACCCATACATAGTGCCATTATCAACAATGGGTCAAGTGAAGATGTGGTTACAATGACACTTATTCACACCCCTTGGGTACATAAAGCATGATTTACAATATACATAAAAGTTTTTTAAGGAATTCAATGGAAATATATAAAATAATTGTTGGCATATAGTGTTATCTATTTAGGTTGGTTCAACAATAATGGCTACTCCATTCATAGTGTTATCAAGCACAGGGGTATTTGATATGTTATTAGATACCCTTGGATACATAAGGTTAATGTAGTGAAATCTATAATACATAGATGTATAAAATATATACATTGTAATCATGTGGTAAAAGTTTGAATAATTTGATATGAATACCATTTAAAATCATTGGTATTTCATCTTCCTCCCCCACCATCACTATAGTTTATTATTACACATATTCATGAGCATAACATAGAGATAGTTGTTGAACTTATATAGGATATTTATATATAATTAGTTATGTGGAGATTAGTAAACCCTCCTAAAAAGTGAGCTTCACATAAAAAAATTATTTAGAATTCAAATAGAGATTCATCTTCTATAGTGCATCCTAAGTCTATACCTCAAACAATTCAATATGTTCCCCAACAAACATAACTAGTTCAATGTTGTCCTACTATACAATGGACCCCACCAAGTCTTGTACCATCTATAACTGAAAATATTAAAAATAATTATATAGGTATTGATCAAGATAGTTACATTATAACATCAAATTCTTTTTTAGATTTTGATCCATCTACATGTATGACATGAGTTGTTAGTTTACTTCTTTATATATGTTATTTATGAAATATTTTGGTAGATAGCATATTATTTTTTATACACACCTAATTTCACAAGGTATATGAATGTAATGAAGGACATACATATTATACATGGATTCCTAAATGTTGGAATCCATTCTACCTAGTGGCCATGCCTATGTCGAGGACATATTATTATACAACTTGCAATATCTTAGGTTAAATATCTATGAACTCTCTATCATGTTGAGCTATTTATTTTACTAGTATATTGCTATTTAATCATATCTTACATTTTTCTATATGAATATGCTACCTTGTTATGATGTGAAATTAATACATATGAATGTTATAGACTAGTTTTCACTTATTTTATGTTCCTTAAATGTTGTTACTTCTTTGCATGATAGGATATACATTTATTTATTATTATGTGTGGCCACTTGGCCCTATGTATGTGACATATTTATGTCTCTTGTTTGCAAATTTTATATTTTTATTTGTTTGTGGAATTTTGAATTATTTGTTATGAAATGTTCATTTCCTTTGCATGTGAATCTTGTTATTATATGTGACATTATGTGTTGTGCTTATTGTTATTGATTAGTGGTCCCATGATACATAATAGTGATGCCATATACATATCAAGAAATTTTACCACATAATTTCATTTAGATATGGTTACTTTAATACATGACTCATTGCTAAATATATCTATATATGACACTTATATGCCTCATATTCAATATGTTACATATATGATTCAGTTATAATCACTATACTAGGATAACACACTCTTCACATGTTGATGTGATTAAACATGATCATATATTTTTCACATGATATATTTAAATATTATTTTGGGATAAGTTACTTTTAGGCTACATATCTCATCTCAAAATAGGGTCATTATAGTGGGATTTTCATAGATATTCAAGCTTCCATGAGTAAAATAATCTAATTCTATGAAAAAAAGTAGGTTTTAAAGATTCAAAGTAATTAATAAATAAAACACATAATATGTATTAGCACAATGATATATATTATAGGGGTATATTAAATGCATATGCACTCAATTTATAGAGACTAGAGTACATATTCATACACACTTGAATGCATATAAAAAGACATACAAAAACTAATTACAGGTACATAAATTAAAGGCTTCACATGTAATTATAGTTAAACATATATATGCATGGCATTCTATAGAATTTACATAAATTTATAATGCCTGATGTTGGTTCATGAACATATATACATTTTAAAAACTTAAAACACACACAAAAAAATAAAAAATAAATAAATAAATTAAAAAAAATTCAAAATTAATGCACATGCACACATATAGTTATCAATTTTAAAAGGCATGATATTGGTTGATACACATATGCACTACAATACAATTTATATATTCAATGTAAAATGGTTGTTATTTCACTTCAAATATATTTTGACACTATGTTAATGATAGGGGCATGAATATTATTCATTATATTTCTATTGATAAAATATAATCTACATCTGTATGTAGTTGTGTGTTTTTTTTATAGGTAATGCATGTTCAAGTCTAGAGACACTAAATGGTCCTAACATTATTTCTAGTGAACCCCTGGTGTGGTTCTACCTTATATTATAGGTAATGTGAATTTGAGTCTAATGATACTAAATGGACTTACCATCACTTATATTGAACCCATTTTGGTTCCATTATTATTTTGGGTTAATACAATTGGTATTTATCCCCATTTATGAGAGTTAGAACATGTATCATTCTAATTCAAGAGATTGATTAGTTATTAGAATTTTAGACTCAATTAAACTCAAATTTTACAATGCTTCAACATGAGGAAACATCTTTACAAGTGATTTGACAAGGGGGTACATTTATCCAATCCTTCAATAATGAAACATAATGTTTTACAAATTACAAGGTAATGATATAAAAAATTTAGGAATATTTGAGTCTTATTCCTATTTTAGTTAAAGGTCTGAGTTGACTAAATTAGTAAATAATATTTCAATAAATAGAGTACTAATTTTTATAATTTATTTGACCTTCATAACTTTCTTAAAATAGTAATGAAAGAGGGGAAATGAAACTTATCTTAAAATTGTGCTGATATGATTGAGATAGAGGTTTATATTAGATGTGCAAGACTAGGATAGTGTCATGAACCAGGATCTAGTTTTCGTTCAATGAAAGGATAGGAGCACTAAAACTTGACTCTTTAGGTTTTGGTGCTATAGTCTAGGTCCTGTCACTATTGTCCAAACTAGTCACATAGATTTACATTTTTGGGGTTTTATTCACTATCTGTGTGAACCTGCCTATGAAATTTTGAGTCTTGAATGTTAACGGAGCACCTTGTAGAGAAGATTTAATATTCAAACCATAGACCTTCATAGTGCTTGAATAAAAATTGAAAAAAAGGGGGAGTTAGTGTGTGTAAGATGCATTGAACATGTATCCACACCCCTTGTATGGTCACATTGCCTACATACCAATACTCTAAAGAGGGATCGAGCCATATGTAGTTCTCCCACTTGATGTGCTTTATGTAATAGTGTTATGTAGATGCAAAAATTTCTAAACTAGGTGTGATTGAGGTGGCTAAGGACTAGTGTGAGGGTTTGAATATGTGGGTAGCTATATTATATGGCAATATGCAGAGAATAGGTAAATTTAACTTAGTGGTCTTGCTTGTATTCTTGATTCCTTTTGTATTTTTTGCCAACCCCTTATAAATGAACTTTGAATGGGCTTTTTATAGAGATCAATTGGTCATGGTTGGATGCATTCATACTAGGCTAACATAATGAAGAAGAGGAATCGATATAAAATGGTCATTTGAGCTCAAAATTTGATTAGATAGGAGCATTGGAAATGGGACACCCTAAGATCTATTGCTATAGTCCAACCCTAGTCCTTCTATATTATATATTTGAGACCTATGGGGATGGAACAAATAAGGAAAATGGAGCTTGGTTGAGCTATAATTAGGTCTTAGTAGTCTATGGATGATTGGGAATTAAAAAAAAGGTGTCTATAAGGGTCATGAGAGCATGTAAGAGGGACATATGGGTTGAGTGTCACAAGCCACACTCAAACTACCAATTTTGACCTTTTATATGACTACTTGTTCCCCCCTTTATTCTAATGATGCAACAAAACAAAATACTCGGATAAAGAAAAAATATAAAGCATACCTAGATTTACCTACAAGGGTGAAATACATGAAGCTATGTGATGTTAGATTTGCATAGAGAGATCACATTGTGAATTGTAAATTTGCAAGATAAAACAAAGAGTAGATTAGTTCTTACTAGATACGCTATATCTAAAATAAGAATGTACAAAGTTGGTTAGGAGAGAAAGGAAGAGAAAGGAATGAATACACCTCACTAGGTATGTGAACTAATATAAAACCTATTGGGATGTTGATTAATGTTGGATGATGTTGGATATGTGTTCTACCAAGAGTAATATCATGAATGGAGCTAAGTACACAATTCCCTAAGAAGTGGTTCAAGAATGCAAAGACTAGCCCTTTGGCTCCATCATCATCTACTAAGTGCATCTAAGTGATCATACATGTGTTAATTGATGTTTGGACTATGTGTCCAATCCCTCTGAGTAGGTGGATCAAGAATATAAAGGCTAGCTAGTCCTTTAGCTTTATCATTTCCTTGTGAAGTGAAGCTATAAAATGATACTAGTATGAATGTGTATCATATGAGATGTCTCTTAAAGCCCATGAATTATATAAAATTTGATAATGTGGCATGGATAGTTTAATGTGTACTAGAAACTAGGCTAATCTTGGCCAATCTAAAAGGAAAAGATTAGGCTTGTATGAAAGCCACTCTCAAACTGGAAATTAGGCTTATGTGGAAGCCACTCAGGAATGTGTAGGTTAGGCTTGTATTAAATCCACTCTAAAATGATGCCAACCACCTAAAAATGGAGTAAGGCATGCAAATACTAAGAATTCTTGGGTAATGTACTGAACTTAGAAAAAAATAAGTGGTCAAATGTGTCACATACATTATCCCTAATCACTTGTGTCTATAACATGGATTTTGATCTAGAAGTTATACCAACTACCCAATCTAAAAATGGAAGTGAGAGCCATCATTTTGAACATGATGCATCATATATCTAGATTCTCTGAGAAAAATTATACTAAAATTATTGAATCTGGACTAATCTATATCTAGAAAAATAGTAATTAAGCTAACCTTTCTACCTATTTCTAGAAAATCTAGGTTTTTTTTGTTTGGATAGGAGCACCAAAAATAAGACACCATATTTTTTGACACTATTATCATGTTTGATGCTATTTACTTTGCTAAATTTTATTACTATTCTATAATCATCATTATTTTTTTGATCTATTCTACCTAGTTTGACCCCTAGTTATTGTTCAGAGTGTTCTAAAATCTAATTTTTTGACCGATAGGAGCTCTGATCTCTATGAAAAAACCCCTATTTGTTTCCCCCTCATTTGATGGTATGAATTAAGACCCTAAAATGACTTACCTTAGAAGAAAGAGCCATGTAAGTGTGTTATGTTACAAAACACATGATATAGCAATGATAATCAAAAAGATGTCTCAAGATATAATATAGTTTGTATTAGAGAGTTTAGATCAATAGGGGTATGCCTAGATAGATATAACAGTGAAATTAGTTGTTAGTTTTTAGTTGTCAAGGAGGGATGGAGCATGATGTCAATCATGGCATCAAATAAAACAAGATAATTCATGATGTGGATCATGGCATTGAAAATAGTTGACAAGAAATCAATCACACAAACATGCAAGGATAGAAGCAAGCAAGAATATTACAAGAGTGGCCAAAGGGCCAAGAAAATAAGGGACATGGGCACATGTCACTTAAACTAGAAATCAAGCATACAAGGCATGTTCAAATACCACATACACATATAATTGGAAATAATCAAGGTTAACACAAGGGCCATAAGCACATAGAAAAGTATAAGCAAATGACATTGGAAAATGTCTTAAGGCACATACAAGAAGACACAATAGGAAATAAGAAATGCAATCACATATAGCTACACAAAGGAAGAAAGGAAGGCATGTAATATATTGGAAATATAATCACACCTAACTATTCAAATCAAGAAGTGAAATCATGCAAGACATGGAATACAAGACTAGGTATATGCTAGAAATACACAAGTACTATATACTAGTTAATGTTGATAGAGTAATCTATGTAAGATAATAATTAATATACATAAAAATTATAACTAGAGTGTGTGGTTTAATAATGACATAACCTAGATGGTATAGTCATGTAAAAGATACACCCAATGGATTTATATATAAATGTATGTATCAAATGTAGAATCAGGATGCCCCTCAATAGGTAGAGTGAAGCAATCAAGGCTATGGATGTCACTATACAAACTCAAAGAAGATCAAGTGAAGCATGGTAATGTATATAAATTGACAAACAATAGCATAAAACAACAAATGTAAGTCTAGCATGGTAGTAGAAATGTAAAGCATAGAGAATGCATACAATTGAAATGTTTTTTGAAATTTTGAATTATTTAAATGTCTTTTGATTTTGAAAACTTGTATTGTTTTTGGAGTTTTGAAATATTTGAATGTTTTTAGATTTTAAAATTTTGTATTGTTTTGGTATTTTTGACATACAAGCTATGTAAAATCAATAAAAAAGAAACTATGTATAAGTAAGGCTATGGGGAGATGATTATAACCAATGAGTCTCATAAAAGACTCATTATTATGGTATCATATATCAAGGGGAGGTATCATACATGATGATGAAGCATGATGAAAGGGTTGAGACTATGGCTCTGAAAGTTGTGTATGTTGTAAATGCTCTAAAATATCTATAATAGAAACTAACTATGGGGTCCCCCTATAAATATAAGAAGTGGATGTAACTTTAGGGATCTTAGGGACCCATTTAGTAGTAGGATAAGCTCTCTAAATATGTGCTCTATGTATAGAGGCATGATACCTCAATGATACTTCCCTGGGTGTGAAAATTATAACTAGAAGATATATAGAATTTTGAAAATGTGTTTCTCTAAAAGAGACCTCTATGGAAGTGTATGAACTCTCTATGTTGGTGATGGAGGCCTAGACTATGTTTAAATCTGAATTGGAGGAAGAGCTAAAACTAGTGGAGAAATTGAAATTGGTGGTAAAACTAAATTTGGTAACTACAAAATAGTAGATGGCTTTGAAGTGGGGGGTGGTAACTCATATGAAACTCCACCAACTATAACAACCTGATTAATGTGAATGGATTTAATGCATCTGTGAACTATAGAAGGTATTGCTCAAAGTTTCTAGATCTATGGTTGACCAAGTAACATATCAAAAAAACCTACACTAAGAATAAAAGTAAATGGTGTGGCCACATGTGTTGGACCAACTTATAGAGGAAGCAAAATCTCACCCAATGAACTCTATATGTGCCCATTGAATCCACTGATAACTATCTCCATCGGGGTAATATCCTATTTTGAATATCCCAAATGCTGAAATAATGTCATAGTGCACATGTTCACACTAGATCCATTGTTTATGAGAACACAATAAATAGGATGATTATGAATGTAGGATATTATAAAGAGTGCATGATAATTTGAGTCATACTCAACTATCTCTTGCTCTGAGAAGGAAATTTAAGTCCTAGTTAGAACTCTAGAATTGTACACACCAATAATGTTACTCAAAACATATGACTCAACTAAAGGTGCCCTATATGTAGCTAGTGGAGGATGTGTATGATATGCATGTTGAACACTTGATGTATCCCCTACCTCTTGTTTAGACTACTATGGGAAAGGATCTAGTTTTTTTCAAAGATTTATCCTATGTTTGCTTTACCTGAGGAGGCTTAAATGAAGTTCTAAAATCAATAACATTACCATCTATAATGTCATGTATCTTGTGTTTCAAACTAATGTATTTGTTTGTTGTGTGGCCTGGTGCCCTATGAAAATTATAAAATGTATTTTGATCATATCCCCATGGAAGAGGCTTAATTGGATCAACTTCTTAAATAATAGGGAGAGATATGATAT
The DNA here is from genome assembly GCA_037957365.1 of Torreya grandis. Taxonomy (NCBI): domain Eukaryota; kingdom Viridiplantae; phylum Streptophyta; class Pinopsida; order Cupressales; family Taxaceae; genus Torreya; species Torreya grandis. Next base: position 195,907 of record JARHVA010007589.1, on the reverse strand, counting down.
TACATTCTAATAATTTCTATAAAACTCTATCTGAAGAAAATGGTAAATTGGTAAAAGTTCACTTAGGAGGTGCCGATAAAACCACTCACTAAGGGGGTTCTAAAGCTACATTGACTGTAGATTGATTTTGAATCTTGTTATCATTGACCTTGACTTTGTATGGGACTTTGTTGTTACTATTATTTGTTGTTTTTGATATACTTGTGTGCTTGAGTTTTCTCATTGAAATTAATTTGACTTCCCTTTCCTTTAGTGTATGACATAACTCAGTGAAGGAAGATAATATTTTGAACAATATTGATTCATGTAAGGTTATTAGAAGACTCTATTTGAAGAGATCTTGTAACTCTTGATCAACCATGGGGCTAGTCATCTTAGCCAAGATAGTCTTATATCAAAGAGCATAATCTATGAGATGTTCATTTGACCTTTGTTTATGTTTTGGAACTTGGGAATAGGAAACCTTATCACCAATGTTAATGCTAAAATAAGATAGGAACATGTCAGATAAAGGATTGAATATATTTATCGACTGATTTGATAGACTATAGAACCATTGTAAAGCATAATCCTTTAGACTCCATAGAAATATCTTGGTTAATAGCCACTCATTTAGCATATAGTCTAAGCATGCTACGTGAAAAAATCTCAAGTATGTCTCTAGATCACCCTTGCCATCATATAGAGTGGCTTGGGCTAAATAAAAATTTGTGGTAAAGGTGTCAAAGGAATATGATGTACCAATAGTGTATGAAGTAGAGAAAAAGAATCCAATCCCAGTGTAGGTCTACAGGCACCTTGCTCAAGATGTAACACCTTACATTGAAGATAATTTCTCTTTTGCACAAGGGCGGCCACATCAGGAGACAAAGATGTACTAGCCATAACTAGTGGGGCCTCATAGGAAGGTTGGGTTGCTATAGAGGGTTATTGAGATATAGTTTCCCTTGTAATGTCATTTTCAACTAGTTTCTATTAAGGAATGGAAGACTCAACTTATTTAGCCTTTTTGATTTCCATGATAGATTTTAAAATAAGAGTATGATCTCGAGGTTGTTCCTTGAGGACAACTTCATTATCAATAATAGGTGAAAGTGGATTAAGAGTTTGATGTGGTGGGTCATGAACATTGATGTTTGTATCATCATTATTATTCTCATACTGATCATTGTTGAAATTATCCTCATGGAAATTGCTTTAATATAGATGTGTAGGATCTATAGCAAGAACTTTAGCTAGTTGTTTATCCATGGTATATGGTTGGGTTGAAGGAATCTTGGTGAATTTATGAGGGTTACCACTAAGCCTTGTACTTCATCTCTAAGAAAGAGATGCAAGGAACTTAGATGGCATAAGGAAAACAATTTTAAAAATGGAAGATCAAAGTAAACAAATATATTCTAAATAACAAACTAGAATATGCATGAATAGAATACAAATGCTTACAAATATGTAAAGTAACACCTCAAAAGCAATGGGACCTAGTATGCACAACTAAGTTTTTGAAAAATGACATTTTTAAAAATTACTAAGGAATGTTAAAATTTAAAGGTAGTTTTTTATTTAAATATGCAGGTAAAAAATTAGAAAATTATTGATTTAAAGGGACATAGTATTTGTAACTAGGGTTTGGAAGAATATAATTCTTTTAAAATTACTATGGAATTCTAAAATTTGATGTGAATTTTTATTTAAATATGTAGGTAAAAAATCATAAAATTATTGATTTAGAAGGACCTCATATATGCAACTAGGGTTTGGAAGATTTTTTTTTAAATTACTATAGAATTTTAAAATTTGATGTGAATTTAAGATTTAAATATGTAGGTAAAAAATAGAAAATTATTGATTTAAAGGGACCTAGTATATGCAACTAGGGTTTGGAAGAAAATATTTTTAAAAAATTGCTATGGAATTTTAAAATTTGATGTAATTTTTAAATTTAAATATGCAAGCAAAAAATTAAAAAATTATTGGAAAAATTAGTAAGGAATTTACCCTGGGGTTTCTAGGGATTTTATGCATAAAGTAAGTCAAGTTCACCAAATGATTTAATAGTTTTGAAAATATTGGAGTCTTATTCCTATTTTAGTTAAAGGTCTAAGTTGAGTAAATCAGTAAATAATATTGTAATAAATAGAGTATTGATTTGTATAATTTATTTGACCTTCATAGCTTTCTAAAAATAGTAATCAAGGATGTGAAATAAAACTTATCTTAAAAATTATATTGATAGAACTAAGATAGAGGATGATAATGGCTATGTAAGACTATGACAGTGTCATGAACTAGGTTCTAGCTTTTGTTTAGTGAAAGGATAAGAGCATCAAAAATAGGACACTTCAGGGTCTAGTGCTATCATCTAGGTCTTGTCTCTATTATCCAAACAAGTCATAAAGATCTGAATTTTTTGGGTTTTATCTATTGTCCTTATGTGAGCTTGCTTATGAAATTTTGAGTCTTAAATGTTGATAGAGCCCCTTTTAGATTAGATTTAATTTTTAAACCCTAGACCTTCATAGTTCTTGAATAAAACTTGAAAAAGAGGTGGGGGGTAAGTGTGTGTAAGATACACTGAATGTGTATCCACACCCCTTGTGTGGGCATGTTACCTATATACCAATACTATGAAGAGGAATCAATCCATATGTAGTTATCCCACTTGATGTGCTTTATGCAATAATGTTATGTGGATGGAAAAAATATTAAACAAGGTGTGCTTGAGATGGCTAGGGACTAGTGTGAGGGTTTGAATATACATGTAGCTATATTGGATCATTATATGTAAAGAATAGGGAAATTTATCTTAGTGGTCTTTCTTGTATTATTTTTTTGTTTTGTAATATTTGACAACCCCTTCTAAAAGAGCTTTGAATGGGCTTTTATAGAGATCAATTGGTCATGGGTTAGATGCATTCGCACTAGGTCAACACAATAAAGAAGAGGAATCAAGATAAAATGGTCATTTGGGCTCAAAATGTGATTAGACAAGAGCGCTAAAAATGAGACACCCTAGGCTTTAGTGCTATAGTTCAACCCCAACACTCTTATCCTATAGGTTTGGGCCCTAGAGGGATCAAACAAACATGGAAAATAGAGCCTTGTTGAGTTAGAATCAAGTCTCATAAGTCTATGGATGACTAAGAATAAGTAAATATGTGTCTAGAAGGGTCATGAGAGCATGTAAGAGGGACCTATGGGTTGGGTGTCATAAGCCACACTCAAGCTACCAATTTTGACATTTTATATGACTATAGGTAACATATTTTCATCTCCCTAAAGGTGTACACATTTCTTGTGTTTAACCCTAAATTTGGACAAAGGGTAGCTAGGGTTAAGTATATTAGATTATATTTTTGTCAAGGCTAGTGAGATAACATAATAAGTAGGCCAATTAATAAAAAACACAAATAAATAATATTATGAATTTATATATCTGAGATTTTTTTAAAATAATAAAGTACAACTATTAATAGGTATTGTAATAAATTGGAAATATTGTTAGTTTACTATGCACATGCAGGTATGGACTAAAATAGGCTACAAGTGGATTAAAACATGATCCTAGAATATTCATCATATTATATAAGTGTCCTTTATGTATCTATTAGACACTTACATCAGATAAGGATAGTTTCATCAACATAGGTGCCTAGCTTTTCCACATATGTCATGTATAAAATACTAACTAGATATGGATGTGATAAATTAGAGCTTTTGGGTTTTCTATCATCTTTCTTTTGATGTATTAAAATTGTATGTATAGATTATTTCTATATCAAATGATCAAACACTGAATGACTGTGGGATAAATGGGTTAGTGAGATCACTGTGTTGATATAACCCAAAATACCCCTATATAAATGGGTACTATCTACATATACAGTACTCTGAATAGGGCCTTAGATTGATGTAGTTATCTTGTACATGTTGGATTATGTATGTACAAGGTGAAATGTGTGATAAGAAAAAACATGAACCACTATATGGGGTAAAAGTAAATAAAAAGCCTAGTCTCTTGATAAAAACATATTTCAAGTATCACTAGATAGGGATGTTTACCTTTCTTCGAATGAAGCTGGAGAGACCATCTACATCAAACTTAATTTTGGGTCTAATTTAAGTATAGAGGAACAACATGCCTTTGATCAAATTATCCGATAATGTCTTATAATATTTTTTATATGGCCATTGCTACCATTTGGAGATTCAGATTCATCCTTTTTGAGAGAGCTCAAAGAACCAGTCCGACTAAAAGAATTTTCCATTACTGGCCAATTTACATCCCTATAAACTATTTTGTAAGATGGATCAATTCTGATAGTAGAGGCTACTATAAAAGTCAACATTGGGACTCCAAAAGACCTGAAGTGGATCCAATTAGGTGTGTCCCTCACTAAGGAGGAATGTGAAATTTTTAAATCCCTTTTAAGGGAGTTTTTTGACATATTTGCATGGCCTTATTTAAACATGTCAAGTTTAGACTTTACCTTGGTTGTGCACTATCTCATTGTACATCTTGATACTAAAATCATGAAGTAGAAAATGAATAAGATGCATCCTTGTAATATTGTGTTAGTTAATAAAGAGTTGGAAAAACTCTTAGAAGAAATATGTATTAGACTGATTGACTATTTATAATAGATCTTAGACATTATGCATGTTAGTAAAAATTTGTAAGGGATTGGAATTTACATTAATTTTAGAGACATCAAAAAAAAATTCCCAAAGGATGATTTTCCTTTGTCAAATATAGACATGATAATTGACTCCATAGCTAGGTATGAAATGATTTACCTCATGGATAGATTTTCAAGATATAACCAAATTAGGGTCATGCTAGAAGACCAACATAAGATATCATTCACCACTCCTTGGGGAATGTTTAATTATAAAGATATATGATTCAACCTCAAGAATGGTAGGCCTACATACCAAAGAGATATGATTGTCATATTTCATGACATGATGCATATTATTGTTGAAGACTATGTCGATGACATATTAGGTAAATATAATACCTATATAAATCATCGATCCATATTACAAAATATATTTGAAAGTCTTTATGAGTACAAAGTTTGAATTAATTCCAAGAAGTGTATTTGTGTTGTCACTTTAGGGAAATTTTTAGAATTTATTATCTCTCATCAGGGTATTGAAGTTGATCTTGCCCAAGTACAATCTATTATTGAGATGCTACCACCTTCCATTTTAAATCAAATCCATAGTTAATCTTGTCTATCTGATTCTTTGTTTCATAGTTCAATGATAAATTCCATCCTTTCAATCATTTTTAAATAAAGGTATTACATTTCTTTGGGATGCCAAATGTTAGAAATCCTTTAACATTTGAAGAAACATTTAGCCAATCCACCTATTTTGTTACTACCAATGCCATGGAGACCATTTATACTATACCTATTTGCCACTAATAAGGCCCTGTTGACACTATTAGCTAAACATTATGAGAATGGTAAAAAGAACATATTTTACTATCTAATCATACACTAGTAGCATATGAACATAACTATACACCAATTGAAAAATCTTGTTTATGTATGATCTTTTTACCCCAAAAGTTTGTCATTATATGTGTAACAATCAAATTATAGTCATTGCCAAAGTAGATCTACTCAGGTATCTAATATCAAAAATAACTTTACAGGGCTACATGAATAAGTGGATCATGATTTTGATCAAGGTTGATATTGATAATGTCAATTAGAAGGATATAAAGGGATAAGTACTTGTAAATCAATTTACTGAATCTCCCCTTTTTTATGCTCAACCACTCACTTTTTCATTCCCAGATGAATCCATCATGACCATCATAGAAAAACCCACTAAAAAGTAATAATGGAGTCTATATTTTGATGGGTTATTGACATCTCATGGATTAGGAATAGGCCTATTATTTATTACTCTAAAAGGGGATATCATTCCCAAGTCATTTTTTTATCATCTTTCCTTGTACAAATAACATATCTAAATATGAATCATTCATTGTAGGTGTAGACACTGAAATCGTGTCTACCCCCTAGTTCATCTTTCACCCTTGGCCCCCCTTGGCCCATGTCCTAACCCTTGTCCTAGCCCCCTCCATTTACCAAATTAAAATAATTAAATATTTGGCCCTCTTCCACCTCACCCATGCCACCTTGGATCCCCTCCCTGGATCCCCCCACCTCTCTCCTAGCCTTTATTGCCCAAATTTCCCCTTTATCCTTCCTCCCGCATCCATTTATGCCTTCCTCGACCATTTTCCCATGGCCCCTTGACCCGGAAGCATGCAAGAACTGACAGAGGCTAATTTTAGCCTCTGTTCCCATTCTTTTGTTGCCGACGTTGGTCATTATGTGGCTGACGTCGGTGGTTCTGCTGACGTCGGCAACCTTCAAGACCATTCTCTACAACCATTCTCCCCCTACAAATAGAACTCTCTTGACGCTTTTGCATTCATATTTTCTTCTCCTCCCCCTCGTACAACAACACCAGTAGCTACAGGGACCTTATAGGAATAGCTCCAAGCAAGAGCTCCATTTGTAGGTCCTTCAACAGCTCTGACAATAGGTTTCTCCATTCTCCAACCAACAAGCAAGAGGTAAGCACAGTGTTGTTTTCCATTTCATTTCTTATCTGCATTTATCTATTTAGCTAACTACTACCTAGACCTTCCCTGTCTGTCCCTGAGAGGCTGAAAAGCCTTCTCAGACCCCTGCCTCTCATTCATCCCCCTTTTGTGCTTCTAGTTCCAGCCAGTCACTTTCCCGACAGTCCCCTCTACCCAACCAATTTTGCACAAACCCTCAGACTAGTCCTCAGACCTCAAACAGTCCCTCTGAATCCCACACAGACCCTCAGACCCTTAGACGAAGCCTCAGTCCATTCTCCAGACCAAGACCAGACCTGTAACTCATCCCTAACTATTGCCCCAGTTGACCTCGTCCATTTCCCCTACCGACATTGGTGGACTAACCGACGTCGGCAACCTTCCCTGACTGACACTGGCAATATCACCGATGTCAGCTACTGTGCAAAGCAAATTGCTTTTAAATAGGTACGCATTTGCCTTAAGTTCTTTCTTTTTATTTTTCATCATTTATCACTTTCTATTTCTAATCATCATTCTATTTTTAAAGTGGACTGGCATCCTCCAAGAAGCCTTTGTGCTTTTAGGACCAAGCTCTTGCTTGGTAGTCCACCCTTTTGTCATCTAACATTTTTCATGTCTTAGTGTTTTCTCTTTTAGGTGTCATCCTCCACAACCAAAGAGGAGTTCTCACAACGTCTAAATTTTGGTGTGCACGTCTACAATCGGAGTACGTACAAACCCTCATCCTTCTTCTTAGTTTCTCATTTTCTCTTTCTTGAATGTGAAAAGCAAATATAGCATAGAAACAGTAGGGCTATGTCAAGTGATACAATGGAACATTCAACATATCTTGGTTCATGGTGATTCTTAGATAATCTATAATTAGGTTATAGATCAATTTCATACTAAATATGATAAATTGGTACCATATAAGGCCATGGTGGACATTCTCAAGCAAAGAATTGCCCACATTTAGTTTGAATACATACCACATGCCAATAACTAGACATCATATGTCATGGCCAATTTCCTTATTAAACATATTCTGGCATCTATTCATGAGCCTTTAATCATTGAAATGATCTATGGCATTTTGGTCTTAGTTATATTTGGTATTCTTACTTATATAACTACCTTCATAACCAAGTCCTTACACTAGACCTTTCATGTAAGTAACAAAAATATTTTCACAAAAATACCCTCGATATACCCTACTTTGTCTAACCCTTTATCATAAAAGCTTTGATGGAACTTTGCTTCATTACTTGAATTCAACATAAGCCACATTATCATTAAGGGAATTCCATGAAGGAGTGTGTGGAGCCCATACTAGCAAGGTCATCCTTGACAAAAATATCCTATGAATATACTATTATCCAACCATGGAATCAAATGAATATACTTCTATAAAAATATGTAACAAATGTCAAAGGCATACAATTTTGATTCATGATCCGATGAGAACACTCATTCAATGTGGGGACTCAATATCATTAGGAAGATTAACCTTACCTCCTTAAATGTCCATAACCATATCCTTACTTCCACTAAGTATTTCACTAAGTGGGTTGATGTTATACCCCTCTCTTACGTGACTAGAAAACAAATTTACAAATTCTTCTTCAACCATCTCATTTTTTTCTATGATATCCCATCTTACATTATATCTGATAATGGTAGATCATTTAAGAACAAGGATATCAAATCACTCTGAGTTGAGTTTAACATCACCCAAAAAATTTCCACTGCATATTACCCATAAGGTAATGGCCAAGTAGAGGCATATAATAACACCATTTTCAATATTCTTTAGAATATTATCAATGATGTTGGCCATGATTGGCACTTATAGATATTATGCACTATTTTGGCTTACAATACTAATTACCTTACTTCAATAGGAGCCATACTATATTCCCTTGTCTATGGCACTAAGGCCATTCTTCCCATATAGGTCAATTTTCCTTTTATGTGTATCTCATTGAAACACATCCTTGATGATGAGGATTACATAGTTGCTCGACTACAAGATCTAGAGTTATTTGATGAAAAATGCATGCCTATTGTAAACAACCTTCAAACATATTAGAGTCAGTTATGTGGTAAGTATAACCAATGTGTCAAGCATAGAGAGTTTAATCTAGGTGATTTTATCCTTAAACATAAAACCAAAGGAACACCACAACCAATAAAAAGAAGAAAGGCAAGTTTAATCCAAATTAGATAGGCCCTCATGTCATTATTTTTAATTATGTATCTCGATCTTATAGGTTAGCTACACCAGATGGAGATGAACTTAATAATCCCATAAACATAATACATCTCAAGCATTATTTCATTTAAGAACCTAAGGTATTGTCTATGAGGATTATTTACATTATACCATAATATCACCTTCCTTATACCATACCACATAACATACCTTCCCTATTTACCAAAGTTTTTTTAACCTCCCCCATTTTTGACCTTAGTTATACTCCTTTATTCTTTGGGAACCTTCAATGAGGGAATTTAGATGAATTTTTAGTATTTGATTAAGAATGTTAAAAATAGGTAGTATCTTGGGGTAGTGTCACAATATTTTAGCAATTACATTCTTAATTATTGTTACATTCTATCTCATTATTGGTGCTATTAATTATGACCACCCTTGGGAAAATTAGTATCATTTATCCATGCCATATTTTACTCATAATAATTGCCTTTATGAAAATTAGGAACAAACCCATTTTTATCCACTTTACCACATCACTATGTTATACTATTCTATTTGCCTATTTCACAAACTTGTTGCTACCTTTTTAGATCCTCTACTATAAGGGGAAATTATAATGACTCGAGGTCTCATTCAGGACTATGCAGGTAGCTCTTGATTTATGTTAGGCTTAGCTTAGTCACCCCTTCCCATATTCTAACCATTTTATGAGAAATTTAAATTTGAATGATCTCAAAATTTTAAAAACATGTTTAAGCCATACTCTTATCATTTTGTGAGTTGGACCAATATATATATATTTTAATCCTTAATTGAGTTGAGACACCTATAAAATTATAAAAACATTTGAAATTTTTTGTAAATCCTAAAAATCAAAAAAATACATCAATGCTTTGAATTTCCATGTGAGATACAAATACATCAATGCTTTTTGGGTTGGCCCATCCTATATGTTTAGCTTCATTTATATACCACCTTGATCTCTTTATCCCATTTATGGGATAAATACATAAGCTTGAGGTCTATATGAACTATGTAGGTAGCACTTGGATACATGGGGTATCTTGGGTTAGCTTGGACACCACCACACTTTCCTTCCTTTTTCAACCAATTATTTGCCTTAAAGATTTTGGGACCTCTAACTATATCATGAGTAACCACTTTTCATTTAGTGTCCTCATCCTTATTATACATATTCTCTCTCTCTCTTTTATGAGTTGATATTGTGAGACTTGTGTATTCAACTTTGATACACTAATGACCACTTGAATTTTCTTACACTCTTATCATTTTACAAGATCATTCTTATTCTAAACCTTAGATGTAGTAGGCACTATTAATTTCCAATTCGATTCATTTGTGGATACTCTTCTCTTGCCTTTTAGTGTGTTTTTATCCTAAACCATATTCTCACACTCACATGATTTATTTGTGTTGATGCTTTCATGATTTTGAATGTCATCCCTCTTTTTATATGCACTTATTGTTTTACGAGACCATTCCCATTTTTCTCTACATGATAATCATGTTTTCTTATCATCTTTTTATTTTATCCCATATCTTGGGATAACTACACTGATCCTGAAGTTCATGTTAGATCTTTGCATCCATAAAACTATGTAGGCAACATCCACTTACCTAGTGCATCTAAAGTCATCTTGTATACCCTTTCTTTTTCTTCTATTCTTCCTATTTTATTTTTGTGTGTCACCATTCCCTATAGCCTAGGGGAAACATTGTTAGTATTTTACTCTTGTAGTGTTATACTTGTGTCATTATTATCTAGCTTGGGATTCACCCTATATCCAAGATTAACACCTTTATTTTACATACATGAATATTTTCTATTCTGTTTTACTAACATTGTACTTAACCATTATTTGTCTTTTGCCTTTATTTATTTAGAATAGTTTGTTTATTACATTTTTTTTTGCTTTGGCTTGTTTATTTATTTTGGTTGTGTTGTTTTATTTATTTGTGGCCATTTTTTTTTTTATGGGTGTTTTATTTGTTTGTTTATTTTTATTGGTGATTTGTTGTTTGTTTGTTTGTTTATTGGTGTTTTTTTGTTTGTTTATTTTTGTTTATTGGTGTTTTATTATTTGTTTTTGTCTTATTTTATTTTTATTTCTCATCTTTACCTTTTTATTTTTCAATTATCATATAATAATTACACTTTGTTTAAACTTGAGTCTTGATTACCCATATCTTGTGCTTACATTGTGAATTAGTGTATGTTCCTGCACTTAGTTATTGATTTTTCATATCTTACACCTAAGTGATTTATACTTTCATTTCAACTAAGTTTACCCTGATTTGGATACACATTATTATTATAATTATCTATAACTGTGATATATAATATCCCAAGCTACACAAAAAATTAGTTTGATGGAGCTTATGAGCAATGTTGTCATAGTATTTCTCATTGTTCACACTTGGAAATTCCTAAACTTACCCAAACACTACCAAAATATAGAGCAATTAAACCACAAATGATTTGTAATCCCTACTAGTTAATATGTGCATCTCTATAGTAGAAGGTATCCCAAATTCATCTTTATCCTCTATGACTGACTTACTCTTACTCCATGAATACATATTTAGTATATAAGCCCTTTACCTATTTGCCTTAATAACAAAAAGATGAGTTGTATCATACTCCCATGTGCCCTACTAGGGCATATTCATTATGCCAATGATTATAAACTCTTTTGGGAAAATTAGTATTTCCATCCATGTTTCCTATAGGTCACATCATTTTCTTATTTTTGATGGAATGATCATCGACCTTATTTATTGCCCATACCTTCAAGGGGGAATTTAGGGCTCATCCATCACCTTCTAGGTCATTATCCAAGAAATTAATGACTTTTTATTTATTTGAGAAGATGTTAATATGCATGTATATTGAAACATCTTACCAAATAGGAAAAACTATAGACAACCTGCTTTGGCCACAACTATGTTCCAACTAAACTTGAGATTGATTTCTACTACATAGTATAAATTAGGCTTAAGAATTAGTGAATGTCTAAAATTCATCTATATATTGAACACAGTACTTAGAATCATGTCAAGACATCCTTATTTGGGGTATTATCATGTATGTGATAGTAACCTCTCATGGATACATCTCTAGTCAACTTGTGACTTAATAAATTAATAGTTTGGCCTTTGGAGCCATTAAGTGGGGCACTTAGACAATCACTAAAGTAGAGTACAAAAATGCTAAGTAGAATGAATTAAATAAGAAAATCAAATTAAATGCTTAAGTAAAATTTCCATATGTAATTAGTGAAAATGAATTTTTTGTAAAATAAATTCTAATAAAAATGAGGTCATGATGATATCATCATCCTTAAAGTCAAGGAACTTAAAATATCTCCCCTAAAGCCTTATATTTAGAAATGTAGAGCAATGTTTAATAAATAGTCTCTCTATCCCAAATATTAAGAATTTTTCCCCTTTTAAACAATTAGGGTTAATCTAAACCTAATTGTGATTTACTCTAACTTAACTCAACTTGGGTTAGAGTTAACATGGAAGGTTATAAATACAAGGCTTCACCCATTATTCAACAGGCTATTTTGGTGTAATGTTATGATGTTAAATACCTTCAAAGTCCTTTGTTATGTAGTGTTATAATTATCATTTGTTTATAGAGATACAAGTCAAATTCCAAATCCAAGTCCAACATTGCCAAGGTGACAAGGAGAGATGATACAAGGAGCACCATTGCCAAATATTCTTTGATCACACAATTGAGAAGATTCCTCAATGGCCAACATGCAACTATTTATCTCAAGGAAGGTAAATAATGGTCTCATATTCATTTTATAAACTAGAGAGATATTTTTTTTATTAATCTAAATTACATGAACATAACTTTGGATTAAACACAATTTAATCCACGAGCTTGTTTGTAGGGAATTAAGCTAGGAAAAAAGAAGTTTGGGTGCTTTTTGATAAAATTTTCATTTTGCAAAGTCCAAATTTTACAAAATGTTAAAAATCATTCACATTTGGTTTAAGGTGTTTTAAAATTCACTTAAAAATGTGTATTTTAGCATTTTTCAATATTTTACATGTGAAAACATGACCAAGGGGCCAAAAATTTCAAATACATTTCAATTTGTTGTTAGTAAAAAGAACCTACATCTTTAGTTAGATATCCTAAGAGCTTTTTTCATTATTTTTTATTATTTAGCTAGGTCAAATTAATAATATTATATTGTTTAATTTTATAAAACATAAAATTTAGCATGTATTCTCTCCTCCTGTCTCTTGTAGGGAACTCATGTGACCAAATCCCCTTAGTTTATTACCATTATTTGTAAAAGGTGTGTTAGAAAGAATGTCATGTAGGCTCCCCCAAGATCTACATGACTTGGGTGATTCATAAGTGAACTTAAAAGTCTTTTATTTTTTTCATTTACTTATTTTTATGCATTTGGTTTGTGGGCAAGAGTTTATAACCTCCCCACTAGTTTTTTAGGGGTGGGCTTCATCTCCTAACATCATACCAACCCTGCTCCACAATAGGGTATATAAATTGGGTAAACCATTGGAAGGTATAGTGGTGTGTGGTTATCCTAAACATCCCAATGGGTACCCTATCCATGTCATATCTATACATTAGAATTCACTAAGAATTACATGGATGAATTCATTATGCAAAGGACTAGACTATTACATAACAAGCTAAGTGGTTTGGATTTGATTGAAATGATTGTGCCCTTATGTTAGCCACACTTGCCCTTATGTTAGCCACACTTGAGACCATATTTTATGTGAAAAAATTATATATTTTTATTCAAACCTCACTTACCATGGAATTTAATTCCAAATTCTAAGTGTTCCTCACTCTAAGATCATGACACATACCAATGCTTGAAAGAAAGAGGGGGGCATAAAAATTATACCTACAACTATTCTTTAATATTTAGATTAAAACTTAATTCCTCATAAGCATTAGTATATCAGTATAAATTTTCATAGAAGATATGCACACTCATGTTAGTTATAGGGATAATGAGACATTTGTGCTTCTTATTTTTTTGATTTACATGCGTGTTTTGAGACTCAAAACTAGTTTGTTTTTTTGTTCAAAAAATGAGTCACAACCATTCACATATTATTACACAAATTTAGCCTAAGAGGTTTTATAATGTATATTTTGTATCACACTTTTTCCTTAGAGTTTTTTATACTAAAACATTTATGTGTGTGTCACTTTTTTAAATGGGGTGTTGTTGTGCTGCCTATTTCATCCCAAATATTTAACTTGTATTTTTGAAAACCATTGTCATACCTTTTTAGTAAATTATCAACATTATACTTCTCATATTATTTTAAAATTTTTTCCTTGTTTCAAATCAAGTTAAAAATAATGTATGCCTTTGGTATATAATTGTTGCATTATGCCATCCATTTGGGTCTAGAATGTTATCCATTCTAGGAATCTAAGGTTTTTAAACCAAGTTTGGAATTTGTCTTGAAAATTTCAAATTCAAAATTGACTAGTTTACACCTATGTCTTTCTTGATTTTGGCTTGGGTGTTTACCTCTTACCTTTAAATTGTGTAAATTGGGCTAATTCCTTGCTTGATTTAAAGACCCTTTTGCCTAGATCTAAGAAATCGATTCTTTTCATGTGCCTCAAGTTAATTATTTAACTTAAACTAAGGTATAAAATCTTTTTTAAAGTACAAACTTAACCATAATTGTTTTACATTGGATATTTGCTTATCACTTGGTCTTGAATGCTTTACTCATCACTCTTATTTTGCTTACTTGAGATTATTTTTTCAAATTATTTTTAGGCATGTTCCTAGAGTGAATGTATTATACTAAGGTAAAGTTTTTTTTATAATTTGTGTTATTAGATTGAGTTAAAGTGATTAAAACTATTTTGCTTAAACGATATATTAATTTTAAGTTCTTACCTCAACCTAGTTTATTTTTATGTCTAGCTTTGTGACTTCTTACCAAAGATGTAGCATTTGCCTTTTAGTTTTTAGACCTAGTTTTTTTCTAAGTCTAGCTTTGTGCATTCTTAATAAATACCTATAATTTTGATTATTTTTTTATATTTAATTATTAAATTTTGTGTATAGATTTGTGCCTTATTTACAAAGACCTAGCACCATTTTTTTAGACCCAGATTAGATTTGTTCAAAACACTTTACCAAAAATACTAGGATTTAAATTTTCTATTCATTTGACCATTTGCCTAAATTGGGCTAATTCCTTGCTTGATTTGAAGACCCTTTTGCTTAGATATAAGAAATTGATTCTTTTCATGTGCCTCAAGTTAATTTTTTACCTTAAACTAAGGTATAAACTCATTTTTAAAGTACAACCTTAACCATGATTGTTTTACATTGGATCTTTGCTTATCACTTGGGCTTGAATGCTTTACTCATCACTCTTATTTTGCTTACTCGAGATTAATTTTTTAAATTAGTTTTAGGCATGTTGCTAGAGTGAATGTATTATACTAAGGTCAAGTTTGTTTTATAATTTGTGTTCCTAGATATAGTTAAAGTGATTCAAACTATTTTTCTTAGATGATATATTAATTTCAAGTTCTTACCTCAACCTAGTCTATTTTTAAGTCTAGCTTTGTGACTTCTTACCAAAGATGTAGCATTTACCTTTTAGTTTTCAGACCTAGTTTTTTTCCAAGTCTAGATTTGTGCATTATTACTAAATAACTATAATTTTGATTATTTTTTATATTTCATTCTTAAATTTTGTGTATATATTTATGCCTTATTTACAAAGACCTAGCACCATTTTTTTAGATCCAGATTAGATTTGTTCAAAACACTTTACCAAAAATACTAGGATTTAAATTTTCTTTTCATTTGACCATTTGTGTACAAAACTTTATACCTTAGATATATTTAAAACCAAGATTACTATTGATTATTTTGGAAAAGAGCTCCATTCTATGTGAGGTTTAAACTATTTGAAATAATAAACTATGTTTTCTACTAGACCAAGTTTTAGGAATTAAAAATCATTGACCAATCCTTTTAGACCATGTTTCAAGATTTTTATGAATTCTAGACCTTTTCTTCATGATATGTTAGTCGTGATTTTACATATGCCTCATTACACACATAATGGAACCATGTACAATCTAAATTATGAAAATGTGGTCACAAATTATCCATTTGTTCAAGACCCATATGGTGATGACATAGTTTTTGAGACTAATACATACCCTCCTTACACTACTCAATATGAAAAACAAGGACAAGATCCATTAACACATTACTTGGTTAATACACCTCCTTATCTAGGTCAAGAGCAAGAACAAACAACTCAATATCTTGCTAGTGTGCCATTTATTATTGAACAAGTCTAACAATAACCTTAATAAGTTACCACACCATTGACCTATGACACATTATCATTTTATCATCACTTGATTGGAAATACGAATGAAGATTTGTTTAGAGCCATAGAGGTAAGGATCATGTTTTTAGAAGAATTTCCTAATGAAATCTTATCTAGTCTATTTAGAGTGCTTCAAAATGTACCTTATACCCAAACTATCAAACATTAATCTACTATTTACCCTTAGGCACTCATTCTGATGTCACACCAAGATATGAATATTTTTTCAAAGGGAAAGGTCCTCATGGAGGACTAATTAGTGAAAATACAAAAATCATATTAGACATATATTAATCTAGTGCAAAATTTCAACGCTATGGCCATATCAAATGCTCTACTTGTAGAACTAAATCCTCCAATAGGAGTGTCAATTTATTTTTTAGGTCATGTTAATGTAGGTGTGGACCCATTTGTCCAAAATTATGTTTAATGTCCCATTTATTTAATAATCACCACCAAGTGTATAACATGTAAGTGTCTTCTAATTCAAACCAAGGTGGGATAAATGTACCGCCAAGTAACCCCCAAAAACAAGTACCTTTTGCCAATGCCATGACTGTTTTATAATAGGAAGGGTGGGAATTCCTAATTCTAAAGCATAATAGGTTACTCTCACTCCTTAAACAACTACTTTTTCAAGCATGAATCAATAAGGGATAAGTAATCAAGTGCTAGCTAATGTTTTGCCTCAACAAGTGATGATTATTATCTCACTTAAATAGGTGATGTATAATATTTCATGGTCATAGTAATAGACTAATTTACCACATTTACATAGTCAAAACACTATGTAACCTCAATATGTGGCAATAAATGTTTCACACTAATATGCAGAAACAAATGTACCTTAATAGTCATAGACTAGTGTAACTCAACAATCAAAGATGTTATCTAATCAACAATGTATTCCTATTGGTCCCTGAAAAATGCTAAATACCCAACAAGCATCTAGTTCACAATAGGTGTTTGTTCAAAAAAGAGGTGACAATGTCTATCAAGTACCTATTAGTCCACTATCACCTTTTACCTAGCATATTCCACCTATTCATAGATAGGTTCTTAGTTAACAATAAGTACCATTTATATAGCTAGGTTCGACTAGTTGAAAACAAGTTATTACTCAAACTCAATAGGCAACATACCTTCCATAAAGCCACATACTTCCATCACAATCCCAATTTCCTTAAAACCAAGGCCATATTTTTAATCCAAAATATAATATTTACCAATAACATACACAGTATCAATAAGCTCATCCCAATACATGGATGCATATTCTTGGTCCATTGGTCCATCAAACCAATTTTGTGTAGTAATCCATACATATAATATACCCCATTTGATTTAATCCACCTTTGGACAACTGGCCATAATAGAAACCAAATGTGTCATTAAGTTTCTCATCCCAAAAACTATAATAGATGAAAGATGCATTTGCATCTATTAAAACAAGAAAGTAGACCAAGAAGTTAAAATTGGATGATGTATGTTCATACCCATTTAACATTGAGTATCTATAAATAAAATTTCCTCCATGTTATGAAACACAAAAATTTGACAAGTACAAGAGTAAAGGAGACCCTAGAGAGAATTTAAAAGAGTTTTTATCACTTGACAACTAATGGCTTTTAGTGACATCTACCTACTTATTTTATTTCCTCAAAGTGTAACTAGAGATTATTTAAAGTGGCTTCTTAGGTTTCTAAAGAACTTAGTATCTGAATTTGAGGATATATCAGATAAGTTTGTGCAACATTTCTCCCAAAATCTTGAGCATGAGATTTTAGTAGTAGATTTAATTTAGGCCAATATAAATTTGGTTAGATATTTTCAAGCTACTTACAAATATGGAGATAAATTACTAGTCATTTCAACCATAATCTACTAGATAAATACTTGGTAGCTATGTTTACCAAAAAATTATATAATGAAATATCTTATCAATTGGAGCTTCAGTGTTCTCACACATTCAAGGAGATAATTAAGAAGGGAATATAGAATGAAAAGGCCCTTATCAATAAAGGGATTATCACCTTGTCTTCTTCAAACCAGAAAAAGAATCAAAGCTAAGACCAAAACTCAAGCCCAAGTCAAAACCCTGGCCAGTCCAAATGCAAATGCCTACACCCATTCAATTTAATAATTATGAAAAATTCAAGCCATAAAAATGAAACAAGAATGTTTTATATAAATTAACTGAGTCACATCATATTAAAATAGTGTAAACATCATCTTCTCAACCTATGCTATAAATGCAACTTATTCTACCAATGTGGCCTATCCAACAATTATAACCTATGCCTTATCCTAGGCTATATCATCAAATTCTAAAACCACCACCTTTGTAAACCCCTCCTCCAAGATTAAGACACACTCTTAGAGTCTTAATGACCTTGGTGATCTTATTTATGTAATGTTTTGAAAACTATCCATGACCAATATGATTAGTTGGCTAATTCCTAAAAACTTTCCTGAGGGAATACCTTATCTAAATTGGTATAATTAGCATGAATTTTTTAATACCATTTTGTTCATGGACATTATATATTCTATTATGTGTATTTGAATCACCTCATCAATAATATTTTAGAAAATGAATGATATAGTTGAATCATAGATCATATTCTTCTAATCAAAACCTATGAATCTACCAATATCCTTTTCCATAAAATAACAATACCAATCAACAACATCAAAAATGAAGGCCACAACCATAACAACAACAATATAAATAATAATATATTCAACAATAATGTCAACCACCAAATGAAAGGAACCACCTCCAAAATGATCCCAATAACTAATATACCTACCATGTAGTTGCATAGGAATATAATAAAGTTTTAGGTCATATTGTGGGAGGTCATATATCTACCATTGCCATCAATCCTAGACCAAATGTCATAAATGAAGACTGTTATCTAATAATACCAATTAACCTACTGATGTTGGTAATCCTTCCTTGACCTATGACTGCATCCAAGCACAACAAACAAGGATTACCATTTCAAGAACCTATACTGATAACTCTTCATTGCCTCATGATCTCAACCAAGTTCTCTAGTAATAAAGAATTATCCTCTTTGGCCCATCTCTATAATTTTATAATTATGATGGTCCTATACCAAATATATATTTTGCAATCATAACTTGATAGTCTAAAATCACCATCTTAGGCCCACAACCCCTACCAATGAGCCAATGTAACCCACTATGCTGACTAGGAGCAAGACAATTACTATCATTAAAGAAAAAATGTATGACATTATGGAAAAACTCTAAATGACACCCACACAAATCTCTATTTTAATTTTTTTTTTGTATATAAAGTTAGTGATAGATTTGTGAGCTACTTATAAAGATGGAGAACACTTACCAGTTGTGTCATACATAATCTACTAGATAAACAATTGGAAACTATGTTTACTAAAATTTTGCATAATGAAATATTTTACTACGTAGATCTTCATTATACTCACACATTCAAGGAGGTCATTAATAAAGGCATATAGATTTATAAATTCCCTTATCAACAAAGGGACTATTAAGTTGTGTTCTTCAAACTATAACTAAAATTAGAGCTAAAACTAATACTCAGGCCCAAGTCATAACCCTAGCTAGTCCAAGTACAAATGCTTGCACCTGCTCATGTCAATACTTATGAAAACCCAAGCCATATAAATAAAACCAAAATGTTGTAGGTAATGGAGTAATAGAGTCATGTCATGTTCAAATAGTGTAAATACCATATGCTTAGCCTATGTCACAAATGTAGCTTATTTCACAAATGTAGCTTATTCATCAAGTGTAACCTATGCCTCAGCCTATGTCATCTCCTCAAAAGCTATAACCACCAGCTTTACAAACCCCTCTTCTAATAATAATACACACTCCTAGAGTCTTTAACAACCTTGGTGAGCCTATTGAAGTAGTGTTTTGCAAACTATCCATGACCAATATGATTAGTTGGTTGATTCCCTAACACTTTCCTAAAGGAATATTGTATTTAGATTTGTACAAAGAGCACGAGTTATAGCAATACCATTGTGTTCATGGACATTCTATATGTTATTGTGTGTAGTTGAAGCACCTTATTAGTAATATGTATGAAAATGGAGAGATCCAATTAGATAATAGAGAATCTACTTCCAATCAAAACATGGGAATCTACCAAAATATTTTCCATAACATAACAACGTCAATCAATCAATCAATCAATCAATAATAATAATAATAATAATAATAATAATAATAATAATAATAATAATAATAATAATAATAATAATAATAATAATAATAATAATAATAATAATAATAATAATAATAATAATAATAAAGGTCACAAACATAATAATAACAATAGTAACAAAAATAGTATCGTCATTAGAAACAATAATTCCAACCACAAAATGGAAGGAACGAATGCCAAAATAACCCAAATAACCAATATAACTACCATGCAATTTATTATGACTATAATAAAGTTGTAGGTCATATTATAGGAGGTCATGTATCTACCATTACCATCAATCCTATACTGAATGCCAATAAACCAAGACCATTATCTAACATTTCCAATCAACCTACCAATGCCAATAATCCTTCTTTAACCTTTGTTAGAAAATTACAATAGTAGCCAAGGATTAAAATTTTAGGACCCTATGCCAATAAACCTTCATTTCCATGTGACCACATCCAAGCACACCAATAATCAAGAATTATCCTCTCTATCCCATCTCCATCATTTTATAGTTATGAGGGTCTTGTACCCAATCTAGATTGTGCCATCACAATTTGATAGTCTAAAGTCACCATTTTAGGCCCAAATACCCTACTAATGAGCTAATCCAATGCACTATGTCAGCTAGGATTAAGCGAATTACTATTACTAAGGAAAAAATGTATGACATTATTGAATAACTCCAAAATACACCCACATAAATTTATGTTTTATATTCATTGCTTACATCTACCATCCACAATAATATACTTAAAAAACACTTAGGCCAATACCAAATGTGAAATGGCATCATATCAAACAAATTTCAAGCTTTGGTTAGACAACTAGCCCCAATCCAATAATTGGCCTTCAATGGATGTAATATGTCATTCCTTGGCCCTCTCCATAACAACCCATTATAAATTAAATTTTTCATCATACGTCACAAAGTTAAACATGTCCTCATAGACAATGGATTGATCATAAATATTTTGTCTCTAAAAATAATCAAGCATCTAGGATATACAACAGCTAACCTTCAACTAGAGGTTATTACCATCAAAGCCTAAGATAATGAAGAGTGGGAATCATAAGGAAATATTAGTTTTCCAATGATCATTAGGCCTTTAACCCATGCTACACTTTGCCATGTAATAGACCTAGATTTATCATATAATTTACTTTTGGGTAGACCAAGGAAACATGAAATCTATGCAATTCCTTCAACATTACATCAGTGTATCAAGTTTCCTCACTCGGGAAGAGATGACTATCCATTTAGATTTATAACCATATGATCACTGCAAGCATTTTGAGGTTGAATATGAAATTTACAATTGCCATTTTGGTCTAGACATAGTACCAAAGAATGAAAAAGATAAAGAGATACTTGTTGAATTACCAAAAGCCAATTATATAAACCTGAAAGTCTTGCCTCAACCTCACATATGTCTCTTATTGAAATGTTTAATCATTTTACCATTTTAGACAGTGGTGCAAGAGAATATTTTACCCATGATACATTACACATAGCCAAGCTTTTATAGAATACCAAGACTTATGAGAGACCCAAAAATAAGCCACTTTATATGGAATGGTGATGTAAGGGAAAAGGAAAGCTTCATATCCCAACACCTATTATTTTCACACCTACCACTAGACAAGAATAAGACCCACTTTCCAACAAAGATTCTTGGTTATACAATGAAAAATTCATTGATTTCTACCATAGTACAAAGTATCCCATCCCTAATAGGATCATGGATAACTAAGCATATGAAGGTAGAGGTGTAGGGATAAATTAGCAAGGTACTATTGAGTCCATTTTTATGACTAGATACAATGAAACACATGATCATAGACTTAAACCATATTGGAGTTACCACACATATATTATTCATGTTTTAATGCCAACAACTACTGATGATGATGCCAACAATGAACTAGAGTTTGATTATAACATATATGAAGACCTTGATAGTACCAAATTATTCAATACATATACCATTTACACCATCATACTAGTAACTTGACATTTCCCATTTGCCTTTCATCATCCTCAACTTATAGATTGGGATAAAAAAGAATCCATGATGCCTTTTATATGAGTTTGAGAATGATGAAGTTTTTTGTGATTTTTTGGGCCTAAGAGACAATGTTATGTTGGGAGACAAAAAATAAGAATTCTCTACCAAACTAGATCCTAAAACATATTTAGGAGAGTAGGTGAACACCCTTAGCCAGAAACAAAAGAACAAAACATTGAGTTCCCAAAGTGAAAACCTCTTTGAGGCTCTTTTGGACTAGGGAAAAAGTAAATAAAAAGATCAATATCTTGGTGAAAACCTATTTTAGGTGCCATTAGATGGGGATGTTCACCTTTATTTGAATTAAGTTAGAGAGACCATGAATAATGAACTTGATTTTGAGTTTGAGTTCAGTATAGAGGAATAACATGCCTTTGATCAAATTATCTGAGAATGTTCTTCAGTATTTGTTACATGTCCATTGGTACCATTAGGAGGTTTAGATTCATCTTGTTTGGGAGAGATCAAAGAACAAGTTTGACTAGAGGACTTTGTCATTATTGGCTAATTTACATTCATACCAACTATTATAGAAGATGGCTTAACTCTCTCAATAAATGATATTATGAAAGTTAACATTGGGACTCTAGAGGACCTGAAGTGGATCAAATTAGGTGTGTCCCTCACTGAGGAGGAATTCCAAGTTTTTACATTCCTTTTGATGGAGTTTGTTGACATATTTACATGGGCCTATGTAGACATGAGATATTTAGACCCCACCTTGGTAGTAAACTATCTCATTATACATCCTAACTCTAAAACCATGAAGTATAAACTACTAAGATGCATCATCATATTATTATGTTAGTTAAGAAATAATTGTGAAAACTCCTAGAAGTGAGATGCATCAGACTGATCAACTATTTAGAGTGGATCTCAAACATTGTGTATGCCACTAAAAAATAAAAAGGGATCAAAATTTTCACCAATTTTAAAAACATAAACAAAGCCTTCCTAAAGGATGGCATTTCTCTACCAAATATGGACATGATAATTGACTCCACAACTGGGTATGAAATGCTTTCCCTCATGGATGGATTTTCATTCAAGATATAACTAAATCATGATTATGCCATAGGACCAACACAAGACAAAATTCACCACTCCTTGGGGAACATTTTTCTATCAGGTTATGTCATTCAACCTCAATAATGTTGAGGACACATACTATATATATGACTATCATATTTCATGACATGATGAATGATATTATCAAAGACTATGTCGATGACATACTGGGTAAATCTAAGACTTGTGTAGATCATCTAGCCATATTATGAAGGATATTTTAAAGCGTTCATGAGTACAAAGTTTGACTTAGTCATAAGAAGTGCATCTTCAATGTCACTTTAGGAAAAAAATTAGGATTTATTGTCTCTTATCAAGGTATTAAATTTGATCCTACCAAATTACAAACCATTACCAAGATGATGTCACCTTTCAGTTTAAATCAACTTTATAATTTTCAAGGTAAAATCTAATCTATTTGATGCTTCATTTTATAGTTGGTTGATAAATGCCATCATTTCTCTCATTTTTTGAAGAAAGGATTTGTGTTTATTTGGGATGCCCAATGTTAGAAAGACTTTGAACACATGAATAAATACTTAGCCAATCCACCTATTTTTTTTACCACCAATACTAGGGAAACCATTTCTAATATACCTATCTACCACTAAAAAGTCCTTGGGGGCACTATTATTTAAACATGATAAACACGGGAAAGAGCATGCCATGTAATATCAAATACATACAATGGTAGCTTATAAGCATAAATATGCAACAATTGAAAAATATTGTTTATCTATGGTCTTTGTATGCCAAAACCTACATCATCATATGCTCAACAATAAGACCATAGTCATTACTAGTGTAGATGCACTCAAGTATATAATATCAAAAACATATCTAAATGGTTGTATGGCTAAGTGGATCATGATTTTGAGTGAGTTTCAGATTGAGTATGTCAATTAAAAGGCCATCAAGAGACAAGTACTTATAGATCATCTTGTTAAATCTCCCCTTCCTTACACTCAACAACTCACTTTTGCATTCCCAAATAAATCCATCATGACCATCACATAAATACCTCTTGAGGAGTATAAATGGAAACTATATTTTGATGGTTCATTAAAATATCATAGATTAGGAGCATGCATGCTCTTTATTACATAATAAGGGGATCTCATTCCAAAATAATTATGTATCAATTTTCTTTGTACCAATAACATGGCTGAATATGAAACACTTATTGCATGGCTTTGTTAAGTGGTACAATGGAACATTAAGCATATATTGGTTAATGGTTATTATTAACTAATCATAAATCAATTTATAGATTAGTTTCAAACCCAATATGATAAATTGGTACCATATAAGGCCATGGTAGACATTCTTAAGTAACATATTGCTAACATTCAATTTCAACACATACCACATGTCAATAAACAAAAAATAGATGCCATAGATACCATTGGTTATTTGATCCACAAAATATACAAGGCAAAATAGCATTAGTTTTTTATGGATGATCTTCTAGCATCTGTTTATGAACCTTCAACCATTGAATTGATATGTGAAATTATTGGTCCCAGTTCTTATTTGGTATTCTAACTTATATAACTACCTTCATGACCAAGTCCTTAGAGATATTTGAAACCAATATTATCATTGATGATTTTGGATAAGACCTCCATTCTAAGTGAAGCTTAAACTGTTTGCAAAAATATATTGAGTTTTCTATCTAGACTAAGTTTTAATACATACCAAGCATTGAGTGATCCTTTTAGATCACATTACAAGAGTTTTGTGAACTATAAAAATATTCTTTGTGAGGCATTATTTGTGAGTATGGATATACCTCACTACACACATAGGGGAACCATGTAAAATATAGATTATGAAAATGTGATCTTAAATGATGCCTTTGTTCAATACCCATTATAGAGAGGATTACTAAGCAAGTTAGTTAAACATTAGTCCATAAATCATGAAAAATTCATAAAGAACTAACTAACTAAGCCTATCTATTCATATGTGAATTATTAAATATAACAAGAAAAAAATGAAAGAAAGAAACATCATATTACCTTCCAAAATGGATTCACCATACCCATGTGGCTCAAAAGCATGTTCTCCCTTGATCAAGCATCCTTCTCTTTGTCAACAAAGGTGGTAAACTCCTCCAATGTCTCAAGAACACTCCATAGAACCTAAGCTCATGATTCCAAATCACTAAACTAGACTATCATTAAATCTTGTAACTAATTTTAATGGTCTATTGCAAAGGATTGTGGAGATAATTATGCGTAATAAATTTTCATAAATCAAGCTTAAAATTCATGTCCATGGCCTCTCTATTTATATATTTTTGATATTGGTCAGGATTAACCATGACCTTCCATCTCAAGATTGAAATGTGTGGCCATGGATAATCCTAATATTTGGAATTAAACTCATAAATATCCTCAAGATAAATGATCATTAAAGAGTGATGTTAGATTAATTAGAGATGTATTCCCATTTAGGATGTTGCCAACACCAAATAACAAAGGTACATGATGTTACCAATGAATTAAAAGAAAAGAGTTATCCAAAGCACTAAATGGTGAATTGTCATTTTAACTCAAAATGATTTTATCAAAGTTAGCTAGACCATAAAATGCATTGCCCTATTTAGGAATACATTGACCTAAAATGGCACTTGTAAGTGACAAGTTCAAACCATTTAGGGTTTTTTATGGATTTTGACCTAAAATGTGAATTTGCGTGCAATTCAAGTAAGATTGATAATTTCAACATAAATAGTGTTAGGAATTGGATGTCTACACCTATATGATGATGATGTAGTTTGTGAGTTAAATATATTCCTCCTTACACTAATTAATATGAAAAACAAGGCCAAGATCCATTAGCACATTACCTAGTTAATACACCTCCTTATCTAGGTTAAGATCAAGAAAAAATAACTCAATACCTTAATAGTGTGTCATTTTTTATCGAACAAGTCCACTAATAAAATTACTATGTTACCATGCCATTTACCTATGACCCATACTTGTTTGATCATCACTTTATTAAAAACAAGGATGAGGTTTTGGTCAGATCCATAGAGGTAGGGGATAAGTTTTTGGAAGACATCCCCATGAAAACCTATCTAGTCTAGTTAGAGTTCCTTGAAACATACCTTATACCCAAACTATGAAATAGGCCTCTACTAGTTACCCTCAGAAACCCATGCTAATGTCACATCAAGATAAAAAATATTTTCAAAGGGAAAGGGCCCATAGAGGACCAATTAATGCAAATGCAACAAACATAGCATACTTATCTTAACCTAGTATAGAATTTCAATGTTATGGCCATACCAAAGGCTCTACTTATATAATAGTGATCAAATTATAACTACTACATTCATTTGATTAAAAAATCACTTGTTTTATTATTTAACATCAACATCTATTAAAAACTAAAATGACCAACACACTAACAAATAACTAACTAGTTCAATATAAAGTAAGAAATTACATTCATTAAAACATGGTTTCTCTACAAAATTCCAACCATGGTATACACTTAAAGCTCAAAATGGTGAGGAATAGTAGGTGTAATCCTAGATTGATTCTAATGGTCTTTTAAGACCAAATTTTCTAACCTTTCAAATGGATTTTAGTTTAAAATATATAAATAAAGGGTTTTGATTCCAAATAAAAATATATTCCCATCCTTGGCCATGATGACCTATAAAATTTTATTACAACTACTTAAATTCAAAAATGGGGAGAATATCCTCCATTATCCTAAAAAAATAACTAAGGTCCCACCTAACTAATATATGGATGATCTACAGTGAACTACCTCCCAACTACTTTGAGAGTGCCTCCTTGGTGACCAGTGTGATTTCCACCAAGTCAAACTCCTTATCTAACTTAGCTAGATTCATTGGTGGCTACCAGAATATCTCTTTTTATTAGGTCACTAGCATTTGATATACTTGGAATGGGGCCTTTATGGACACTTTGACCTCTAAAACTTGGCTACTTCTTGTAGTGGATTGAGTAGAGAGTTTAAGCATTGCCTGGGTTCCAAATTTGTTGGATTTCACCAATTTCTTCCTCATGACCTTGTCAAAGTGATCCATGTTAACTCCAAACTCACCTCTATCTAGAAGAGTAACATCTAGGTGGAATGACATAGTGATGTTGACTTTTTAAAGTAGGCCAACATTTTTTCCCTACCTTCTTCTAGATTCTTTACTACTATCTAAGCCAGGATCAACCATTCTTCAATTACAACCCTACTACTCCTAGCATATATTTGATAAAAGGCTCAAGTCCGAGGTGGGAATAATTTTAAATTATGGGAACATGCCTTTATGTATGATTAATTATATCTTCTATAATTTTTATCCATGAGATAAATTCTCTCTAAATATGCTTGAGCCCTTAGTAGATATACATTATTGTCTGCTCGAGTTTTTACCACTCTCCCAACACTAAAAAGGTTATAAGAGGATGTCCTTGACTTGCCTGATCAACTGCAAAAGGATCTTTTTACTTGTTCATTTAAATATAAGACATATTATTTCATGTCTTCTATCAGCTTCTCTAACATATCATGTGTAAACTAGATCACAAAGACTAAGTCCTCATCTACTTTATATTCTCCCATTAATGTCCTCACTTTGGTGGAAGGGATAATAGGTATTTATGAATCTACCAGATCATAAGGTTTCCTTATTATATGAAATTATGTGTGAGGATTCTCATCATGTTCCTTATGGTTCAATCAAAGTCATAATATACTTTATGATTACCCTACATAGTCATCTTATGTGAATGTGACACCATGGCTACTCTTAGGGTATATAGGGGTATTGGTGGGGTGAAAGAAATGGGTGTGATATGTAGAGGTATGGTTAAAGGGGGAATAAATGAAATTGAGGGTATGAAGGAAGAGAGAAATAGAGGAGGATGTATGGGGGTGAAAGGGGTTAGGATGAAAAGAGAGGCCCATGGGAACATATGTGCCTACCATTAGTGCTAGGTCAAGTTAAAATGTGGGGAAATGACACTAAGGATAATGGAATTTATCATAAGGGAAGAAATTGGTTGGTTGAAACCAAGTCCTTGAGTACCCAGGATAATGGGAAAGGAAGGCCTAGGAATGATGCAAGGAACAAGAAGAGGTGGTGTAGGAGGCTGAGGATAAGTTTCCTTTTGTTTATTTATGGACCTCTTGTCCATGTCAACTTTAGCTACTAGAGTGGTAGAGGCTACAAGAGATGACTAAGAAACCTATTGGGTAAATGTAGGCACTATCCTTGTGTCTAGGGCCAATTGAATTGTGGACATGGGTGCACTTATTTACATAGAGGGGGCATAACTCACTAGAGATGGGGCACTTATAGGTACTTAAAATTATGAAGGAAATGGCATGGGAAATATGAAGATCCATGCTTATGGAATGGATTTTTTAGATGGGAATTAGGAGGTGAGTGTTAGATTCGATTCCTCACCAATCAAACTTGATAGATTATCTGTGGATATCTGTAGTGACAAATATGGATCTAGCTATTTTTACCTAAGCTATGAGATATATGTTATTATGGGATAATAGGATATTACTTAAGTTACCTGATTATATTATTATGAGTTAGTTTTAGTGTATATGGTTACATTACAAACATGTTTATTTGTTATTTCAGTTATATTTCATGATAAATGTATTTCATGATTATTATGGTCTAAATACTTGCTTTTTGTGAGGTTTACATAAGATAAATCATCCCTTAGAGAGTGATATAGGAAGAGCATCATCAGATAGGGTGACATAGATGGAAATGTCTAAGGATGATAGAGAAATTGGATAGAACCCTACACACACCATAAATAAATAACACATGTTAGATGCATAGTGAATGGTTAACATAATATGTTTTGATGCCATTTGCATTAGATAGTCATTTTAACCATGGTTTGTTATCATAATTTAAATGGTTATTTGGAACTAGTCTTGTGGGATTTGTGTGTGTGACTACATGGTGGACATTGTGTGTAGGGAAAAAGGGATAATGTTGCAATTTTATTATGTTTATGTTTGGTTTATTTAAATGTCCAATTTATCATTCTGATTAAAATAATATAATAGGTTTTTCATGAATTAATTTTGGGTACTAATAAAAACCTATTAGATTTATTAATAAATAAATTCATTGTATTTTAATTAGTAGTTAGATTCTAATTAAAAGAAGGGAATAAAATAGTAATTAGGAAATAATAAAAAGAAATGGAAATAAAACAATAAATAAAATAATGGAAATTCATTATTAGAATAAAACAAGGATTTTTGGCTTTTTTCCATTAAATCAAATTGAAAAAAAAGAGACTTAGCGCTATGGAAATATTATAAAAAGAAAAAAATAAAATCATACAAGGAAAGGATAAAAGGTGGGTGATTTTGGCAAGATCATATAATAAAAAAGAATAGAGAGAAGAGACAAAGATGAAAAGGGAGATGGGAAAAGAATAATAGAATGGAAAGGAGTAGAAAAAAGGCTAGCATAGAAGGAAAGAGTTGTTGAGAGGAAGTAAAGACAATAAATATACTATCAAGTGGGAATTTAAGCCACGATAAAAATCTTAAATTTTATATGTTTTCTTTTGAAAACTATATGATTTGGAGTTATTTTGGCAAGAATACATCACCATAGTAAAGAAGTTGATAATTTTTAATTATAGTTAGAGTATTATAGATATTTAATTTCTAGTGTTTTATGTGAATCATTGGAGTTTTAGATAGCTTAGTTTTTGTGCACATGAGTCATTATATTTATATATAAATCAATTGGTTGAGTGTTGAGAATTGTTTTCATTGATGTCAAGGTAAATATTGATGTCAATTTAGAGTTTGATGTCATTAATGTCAATGTCAAGGTTGATGTCAATGTGCATTTAGTAAATATGCATGGTGAAGTGGTATGTGATAAAGAATCCATGTGACAAGAGAGTGTATGAAAGTAGGAAACCTATTGTCTCTCTATTCAGATATAATTTTAGGTCAACCTACTTATTCTTCTAAGGTTGATGTCAAGGTTCAGTACAAGGTAAGCATGTTTGAGTACCATTCCTTAAATACAAGGTTCTTGAGAAGCTTAGTTATAACAAACATAGTCATAATATGAGCATGTGAATGATGAACATGGATAGGTATGATACTATATAAAGAGCATAAAATTCATATGATAAAGGTTTAGAATCATTAAGGAGTGTTTTAAGGTCTGCTATAAAACTTCAAGTGCTTGAGAAACCTTATCATGACACTAGTCATAACATGAAGAGACCCTATGAAAAGGTATGAGCTTGGTGTCCTAGTAATATGGA